>OX578144.1:37201234-37801234 GCA_951213105.1 Amaurobius ferox | reverse complement strand
CGTAGAATATATAAAAAAAAATTCAGTAAAATATGTTAAGTAGTTTTTTAATTAAAAAAATTATTTAATATAGGGAAAAAAACAAATTCATTTAAATTCTGACTTTGGGAAATCTTCCAGAAAGAAAAGAGAGAGATATTATATAATAAATATCTCTCCATTTGTTTAAACGTTTTGCATATGGGAGTGGCTTCATATTTTAATATAAATTTGGTAGATAACAATTTTTCATTTTTTTTAAATTTTTTATAACTCTTCATGATAAATTTAATTGATGGCATTTTAAATGCACTCTCCTACGTCCTAGAGAGTTAAAATTTGGTACACAGCTTAAATTTGTTGAACATTTTATTCGACAAAAATTTGATGGATCTTTAAATATAGATCATACATTTTTTTCGAAATGGCCTGAAAATAATCCCCGTTCACTTCTATAAATCATTGGTGTAATATTGTTAAAAATTCTGATGTGGACAGCACATGTCTTTCTCTGCAGACTCATATTCGTTCTCTTTATTTATTCAATGATAATTTGAGTTTATCTGCACAACATAAGCATTTTAAATGACATTGAATTTACACGTTAAACTTAAATTTGGTTCTCATTTGATAGCTGGACTTATTGTCAAAGGTGGCGTAGCGAAAACGCGAAAAAACTAGAATATCTCAAGAACGGCTAGTCCTAGAGTAATGGGGTTAGTCTTATTCTTTTTGTTGTCAAAAATCACATATAAAATAGGAATTTAATTGATATAATTGAGCACACGTAGTCTTTTATTTTTATATATAACGATTTTTGCTGGCCATTTCTCAAAAATAGCCCGTTCCTTTTTCCCGAATCGTAGTAGAATAACCTACAAATGATTTATATACAAAATTTTGTTAAATTTGGTATATAAATCACTTGCAGGTTATTGAAATATTATACTCCAAATTTTGTTAAATTTGGTTCATTAGTTTTTAGCTAGAGTGGATAAAGGCAATTTCTGCGGCCATTTCGCAAAGAAGGCAGATTCTTTTATTACGAATCGTTCTATAATCTAATGAACATCAGGATTTCCCACAAAAAACATACCTACCAAATTGTATGAAATTCGGTCCATTAGTTTTTCAATTAGAGTGGATGTAATATCCACGCAGACACACAGAAACATACACAGATACACCCTTACACACACAGACGTCTTCCTAAAAGTAGTTTTTTCGTGTTCTAGAAGTCCCAAAACGTGTAGATCCTTTGAAAATTCGAGTTCCGATCTTCGGCACGATTCCAATACTTTGAGTACATACACATACACATATATATTATCTGTGTATTATCTGTGTATCTAAATTCCGTGCCTATGCAATTACAATAGTTGTGATTTTAAATGATCCCTAAACTTTTATTATTTCTTCAAGGAAGCCTAATTTTAACATATGCAGAATGCAAATATCTCAAGCGATTGTAAGATGAATTACATAAGAATTGCTGAATTTTTTTCACACAAAATTATTTAGCTCTGGAGTCTGGAATACAAGTTATATGAATGAAATATTCATTGATTTTGCATAAAGAATCAGATGATTTATATTTCGATACAGTTTTAAATATTTAAGTATAATAAATTACTGTAGTACTGTGATAATGCAAAAGATATTACCACTGAATGAATCACATTTTAGAAATTTTTAAATGAAATTACATTTCAGTTGGAAAGTGTTTCATAATCAATGCTTATGCATGATTGATCTTTCTTGTTAATATTATCTATGTTTATGTGAGTCATAGGCTCTGTTCTATCAATTAATTTTCATTTTTATATGAACCTATATTTACATAGACATCGATTGTTGTGTTGTGTGTCAGAGCCATAAAATAAAAAGTTATTTTTCGGCTTTGGATTATTAATTCTCATTTTATTTCACACTAAATATTTTTTTATTTAATTTTTTAAGTTCATATATATATAATATCCAATTTTTAATTTTGACATTATTTTAATATTGAGTATTTTGAATAATCAGATGCATTTTAGTAATTGTATAATGCTACCATTTATTGTGTATTCCTTAGAAAAAGTGTATCCCATATGAGTACCAATATAAACAGTTTTCTTTAGTAAATATAATCATACTACAACAAACAGACTTCATATAAGAAGTAACTTAAAATAAATATTAGACGTAACATGAAATGAAAACAAAATTTTGCTGGATTTGGAGTGGAAAACCAGGTCTCTAATTTGATTTCGAAAAATCTACTAGACACACTATTCCAGTCATACAGCCAATTACATGAATATTTTACAGGTCATCTTGCCTATTCGGCTTATGAGTAAGTGAAACAGATAGTATTTAGTATTTTGTTTAAAAATAGCTTTATGAGCATACCTTTCAGCAGTAAACAATATGTAATTAGTACTGTAAATTCACATCATAAGGTTGTTAAAAATGTTGATTTTTCTGTACATTGTATATATTTAGTTTCTATGAGAAAATTTTGATATCTGTAATAACTCATTTGAATATTGCATATAATATGTACTTTTAATTTATTAATGCTTCATTTATTCTACACTACCTTAATCAGTACGAAGCAAAATAATTATTTGAGTAGTCTTTTCTCTTGCAGAGAAAAGTCTGTTCAAGAAGTACATATTTAGATTCTATGAGGAAATTCTGATATCTATAATAGCTCATTTGAATATTGTACATAATATTTACTTTAATTTATTTATTAATTTTTCAATTATTCTACACAACAATAATCAGCACTAAGTAACATCAATATTTGAGCAAACTTTCCTCCAGCAGGAATATGCAAAATGTTTGGAGGATACATCATGGCGTTTGTTAATTTAAAGCATCATCAACAATAAAGCATTTAAATAATAAAAAATAATGTTAATTAAATGCTCTCTTCTCTCTAGCGTCTTGAGATAAACACTGCTAAACAGATGCCTTTAAATTTCTGTATTCATTATTTTTAACTTTTGTTTGTTTTTCCATTTGAATAATCCGATGGATTTGAATAAGTGAAAGCTGTATATTTGAATGCATCTATGCCAGTTTTATTCAATATATGAGTATTATTACGAGGACGCAATGAGAAACTAATCATAAAAGTTTTAATTTTCTATTCATTTTTAAATGCTATTTTTAATTTAAATCTGAAAAAAAAAAACTACCCGAATATCCATGGAAAATTAAGATTGTAACAATAAAGTAAACAATAAAGTAAGAGTGTAACAATAAAATAATCCCAAAAGTAATATGCATATATACAGGGTGATTCAAGGACGATGAGACAAACTTTATGAGGTGGTAGTACAAACCAAATCAAGCATTTTTCGTCATAGTTTACCGAGTCGGAAATGAAACGTAAAGGCGTTACAGGGTACTTACTCTTTGGGAAGCGGCCACTTCACAAACTTAAAAGCGCCATTCTGGCTGAAGTAGAATACCATATATGCAAATTTTATGTGTTGAAGAAGCAAAACCCTTATGCAAATTTTCGTAACACCGAACTCGTCTCCAGAATTTTGGCCGCTGCTGTCGAAATGCACGATATATCTGATCTGTTCGAGATAGTTCTTCAATCCCTCCATCGTTGCTGCGAGGCGTGCATTTAGGTTGCAGTTTGCTCTTTTGAGCCATTATGTAATTATTGTTTATTAAATGTCATTTTATAACTTCTACGTCATTCTTGTGTTTTCGCCTCATTTCATCGGTTTTAGGATTAAGCGTCCACTGACTCCTTTATGTTTATTTCCGACCCGGTAATCTATGACGAAAAATGCTTGGTGTGGTGTATACCATCACCTCGTAAATTTTGGCCCATTTTTCCTGAATTACCCTGTATATTTGTGAGTATTTCGAGATTTTGGACTTCGTTGGCAAATGGACTGATAAACGAAATATCTCGCCAACTTTATTGAAATATTTAACACATATAAGATTTCAAGTAATCCCACGGGTGCACTTATATTCAAAGAAATTCCATCCAGGAGACAAATCATAGTCAATAAAGCTTGGGAAATCCCATTTCCGCGTGAGTGGTACAATGGGACCATCCAGAGGCATTACTGGAGTTTTAGGGTGAGAGGGCTACGCAGACTGTCCTGTCAAGATTAACCAGTGGTCATATTAAATTGCCTTCTTCGTTCGGAGCGATAACACTTTTACTTTGTACCAAATATTCAATTTGGAACCACCCTCACGCAGACATCTTCTTTCTTACCTGGAGTTAGATAAACACGATTTTTTTAGGGCTCCTGTTCTGATGATAGACTTCTTGAAGGGTGTACGACTTAATAGACTTTGGCTAATATACCCTAAGCCAGGAGGAATAAGTACAACGGCAACAGCAGATTTCAAGTTTCTATCTCAATTTTTGTCTAAATTATTGACCGGTGTACCTAATTTAATACGGCAAAAACACTTAAAGAAAGGTGTTTTTAAGATATTCGTCAAATCGACCATTTAAATGTGCGGCAATCTAAAATTCAAATATTCAGTAATTCTTAATTTCTCTTCCTTACTATCAAAATGTCTACTCTGGTAATAAAACTCTACTCTGGTAATAAAATTCTACTCTGATAATAACTAAATATCAAGTCTACATCCAATTAAAAAATGTGTTTTATAAACAGTGCACATTTTGAATGTTTTTGTTTGGAAGCACACTGCCTCCACCACCACCCCTCAACCATCGAACGCAAATTTTTAATTAATTCGATATTAACTGTACATGTTATCTAAATATTGGTTCACATTTAAAATTAAAAGCAAGTGTATATCTTAAGAAAAACTAGAGCAAAGTAAATAATCACAAAAAGAAAATAAGCAGCATATAACTGTTTCGAGAATGCGTTAGATCTCCTTCACCAGTGCTAGATAACTTACAAACCTAAAGTCTAAAAGATAAGTAGGTCACTACTACTTTGGTCCATTTCATTTTAGACTTTGGGTTTGTTGGTTCTATTGCACTGGCGAAGGAGGTGACACATATCCTCGAAAGAGTTGCTTATCGAATTATTAGTGCTTATTTACGTTGCTCTAGTTTTTCCTTACCCTTTTCCGAAAATGTATTTCACTTATTGATGTGTCAAATTTATTAGAAAAATCTAGTAACAAAAGATTATATTTCAAACATACGTATAAATTTTGAGATAATTCCTTATCACACTTTGGGTGTCAATTGATATTAATAAAATGTCTGTGATGTTTAATATCTAACATAATTCAAAAGATAGGAATTTAAAAAAAATAAATAGCATTGGAAGTCTTAACAATAAAGTTGTATAATAGACGATATGTCTCCATATTGAATGCAAAATCCAATGAACATAAATATAATTTATTAGATTTCCACTGGCACATTATTTCGAAATTTCATACACAGATTATGTAGATTTCTTATTATTAATGACTTTATAATTTGATAGTAAAAATATATATATATTATACATATATACAAAATCGCGACAGCAGAACTATTAAATAGTAAAAATTAAATTTTACGAGTTTCTTTACAAGGACATGTGTAATCAAATACATTTTTTTTTACTTTTGTAATTACTAAATTATATTTAATTGATTACAATATTTCGGTATGTAATGTTGTTGTTGAAACCCAGACCGTCCGACCTAACAGAAGGTGTAAGGTAACAGTTTGGACGGTCGGGAAGTGCCACCCAATTAAGACCGGAACCCAGTGGGGGAGGCATCCACAGGGACCGTACCCTCCTTCCCCTACCACCAACCTCTCGGAAGGACTTTCGGACCCACATGTTTAACGTGTTCGTACTCCGCATGAACACGGCGGCAGTTTTGGCAGTGTCTGGGATCGAACCCGGGCCTACCGAGTGCAACTCCAGCGTGCTAACCAATGGGCTACCGCGCCCCTCGGTATGTAATGTCGAAAGCCCAGACCATCCGACTCGTCCGTAGACTTAGAGCAGCCATTTAGATGGCCGCTCGGTATGTAATGTTGTTGTTGAAACCCAGACCGTCAGACCTACCAGAAAGGTGTTGAAAACCCAGGCCGTCCGGCTCGTCAACAAGGACTTGAGCATCCATTTGGACGGCCGGGAAGGAGTTAGCCGAAACCAACTCCCAACTTCCATGGCTTTCGTCCGACGGTCCAGCAGCGTTTATTTTGAGAATCAAAAATTTACAGGAGAGTTTACATATGTTTCACATTTTGAAACAATATAAAGGTTAAACAGTGAAAGACACAATAAAACGGATTACAATAATTCTTGAACAATTGTTACTTCAACTGGTGCACAATGAGAAATAATACAACAAAAACAACAACGAAGACAAAAACAACAACTAAACCAAGACAAACAGCAACAAACGGGGCACAATCAAAACACAGCAAAACACAGACAAAATCAAAACACAGACAAAACAAAGCAACCAAACAAAGAGAGGGTAACACCTCCAGGGAAAAGGACAACAGGGGACCACCGACCAAAAGGGGGAAAAGGGAGAGGCTCACAAGCTGATCAGGAAATTTGATTAGAGATGTCTCTAGCAATGAGAACACAGTTTTTAATTTTATCTATAGAAGATTTATTTGAACTGACTCTCAAGAACCAGGCTGCGCAATTGGCAGGGGAGGGTTTTGTAAGATGAAAATTTTTTGTATGGGGACAAGAAAAAACAAAATGATCGGCATCGCCGAAAGAACCGCAGGTGCAACAAGAGGTGGATTTATGTTTAAAATAATGGAGATAATCTAGAAATGGGCCATGCCCAGTTAAAAAATATATTAAATATTTGTTAGTAATTTGGAGGGAGGGATTGACCAGAGGGAGGAAGGAAGAAATCCGGGCCAGAAAGGTGTAAGGTAACTGTTTGGACGGTCGGGAAGTGCGACCCAATTTAGACCGGACCCAGTGGGGGAGGCATCCACAGGGACCGTACCCTCCTTCCCTTACCACCAACCTCTCGGAAGGACTTTCGGACCCACATGTTTAACGTGATCGTACTCCGCATGAACACGGCGGCAGTTTTGGCAGTGGCTGGAATCGAACCCGGGCCTACCGAGTGCAACTCCAGCGCGCTAACCAATGGGCTACCGCGCCCTCGGTATGTAATGTGTAAAAGTTTGTAATGTGTAAAAGTTTATGGGGGCCATTTCGAATCGATGTTAAACTCTTGCCTCAGAGGTTGGCCAGCATCAGTTGTTAAGATGAATGATCCACGGACTGTACCTGAGACAGTAAGACCTACAGAATGGCACGCTTAAGAATGAACCATGCAATATGTTCTGCATTTATGATACAAAGATAATAGGGGGACGAAAATAAAACACGGTTTTAAACAGAACTTGTGAATTATGGTGCAACTTTTATGTCACGTCCGATCAGGATTAGAATGGGGAAGTTCAGAACTGCAGTTGCACGCCGATCTGATTTCAGAGTGGGAGTTTACAAGTTCCCCATTGAAGAGGAATATATAAAATATTATCCTAGCAGCTTAATTGTTAAAACACCAACTGGCTAGTTCGACCATAGTTCAATCCCATTCTGGGATAGTGACACATTTATAGTTTAAGTATTTTATATTACATAAATATATTTCTAAACGACCGTGTTAATAAAACACAAGAACCATAGTTTGTAAGGAAATAATTTACTCTTTAATAATACATTTTTACTTTCCCTGCAATACATGGTAATGTATAGGGAAATTATAGGAATTATGTCGAAAATCAGATCTCGAGTTTTCGACGGATCTACACGTTTCGAGACCTCTAGAATACGAAAAAAACTAATTTTAGCGTGACGTCTGTGTGTGTGTCTGTGCAGAATTTGTATCCACTCTAACTAAAAAACTAATTGACCGAATTTCATAAAATTTGGTAGGTAAGTCACTTGTGGGCGAATCTGGTGCTGATTAGTAAACACAATATGTTTCCAGTATTCATGGATGGTAGTTGTTGTACCAAAGTTTGTTCGAATTTCTCCATTCGTTCGGGAGATATCGTCTCCACAACTCACTGACGCACGCACACAAACACACGCACACACACACAAACATACACCATCTCAAAAACGTTTGATTCGTGCTCAAAGATGAATGAAACGTGCTCTCCCGTCGAAAACTCGAATTTGAATTTTCGACCCGGTTACAATACTTTCCTTAAATATTATACTATGTATACAAGGAAAGTAAAAATTGTGTCTTGAATCGAATCTTATAAACTTCTTTACTTTCCCTGCAATACATGGTACTGTATAGGTAAAGTATTGAAATCATACCGAGAATCACAACTCGAGTTTTCGACAGATCTACACGTTTCGAAACCTTTTGAATACGAAAAAAAACATTTTTAGCGTAACGTCTGTGTGTCTGTCTGTGCAGATTTTGTATCCACTCTAACTAAGAAACTAATGGACCGAATTTCACAAAATTTGGTAAGTCACTTGTGGGCGAATCTGGTGTGATCTGTTTTGGGCATGATTCGTGATACGAGAACCGGCCATATTTTGCGAAATGGCCCGCAAAAGTTTGTATCCACTTTAGCTGAAAAACTAATGGACTAAATTACACAAAATTCGGTAGATAAGTCTCCTCTGGGTCACCCTGGAGCTGATTAGATTTTGGTATGATTCGGAAAAAAAATAGCCTGCCTTTTTTTTGCAAAATTGCCCGCAAAAATCTCCAACATCTAAAATAAAAAACTACGTTTTCTTAAATATACCCATTAAATGCTTGTTTAATACGTAATTTGTAACGAGCAAAAGAATAAGACAAACCCCAATACACTAGGACTCGCCGCTCTCGAGATATTTTAGTTTTTTCGTATTTTCTCTACGCCACCTTGGGAAATAAGTCCAGTTACCAAATGAAAGCAAAATTTGAATTTAAAGTGAGTTAAATTTATTTATAACTAGCAGCATACCCGTTCTTCGTACGGAGTATATAATATAAAGAAACTTGAAATTCATAATCATGCGCAAACTCTTATAGTATACTAAATGCAATGTTTAATCAAAATATTCTGTTAAAATATTTAATATAATGCTCCTAAAAAGAAGTTTAAGAATCTCTGTTCTCGCTATATAAAATTATCTTCATGGACATATCTGAAGAATAAAACATCTTGGACCCCTTATGTAAGCAAATAAAAAAAAAATATGGAATTGAATCAATATATGCAAAATAAAAGCGTTAAAATTGTATGGGACCCGTACTACGCGAATATTAGAAAATATAACCTGTATTAGTAGATTACATGTATAAATTGAAAATACCAATAAACCCGTAATCTTTAAATCTGAAGACAGTCACTTATTCCAATATATGTCAAAATTAATGTGCTAAAATTATATGGGAAGATATACACGTACTACTTATAATGTTCGATTATTAGTAGAAGATTACCCGTTTTGCAATATGAGTCTCAAATGTTTTTTAGTAAAATACAACAGACGACGTAATAAATTGAATATATAATTAATCCCCTTAATCTTCATACCAGAAGACAGTACTTGATTCCAATATATATGCCAATATATGTCAAAATATATGCCAATATACCTGTACTACTTATATTCTCGTAGGTTAGAAGATATACCCGTGCATTCCTAGAAGATTACTCGTACAACGTACAATATGCGTGTGTCAGCAATTTTTGCCGCAATAAAACAATGGCGTAATAACTTAAAAATATCAATAATCACTGAATCAATAATTCCGGAAAATATCAATAATAATAATGTTTAAACCTGAAGAGTATAATTGATATTATCCAGTCCAAAATGAAATGGCAATGAAATTTATTTTATATACATATCTTCATTATTCAAATCGGAAAGGATTTAATAAAAATCGTCTGCCGCATAAACACATTGGATTTAAATCCGTTGCTAAGCGACATGATATCATTTGCTTCAAATAAATTGGTAGAAAAAATATCGTCTAAATAGTTATATTTCTATGGAATATTTGGCGACAGTTTCGTCAAATTAGCGACATTTTAAAAAATCGCCAAATTTATCGCCAAGTGGGAATGTAGAATTGACAGTTCCACTTTGCGACATATTGACGAAATAACATCACAATACTATCCCCTAACAAAAAACAATTAATATCATTTATGTAGCGCCATTTTATCAATTTCAAGATATTTTTATAGATTTGAAAACATTTTTATCAATGTGGTGACATTTTAAAAATTCCCTAAATGTATTACTAAGTAGGATGGTTGGTCTGACAGATAAATGCTAACCAAACATCATTTCAGTGCTCTCTTCTAACAAATCAAAAAAAAATTTCATTGATATGTAGAAGACCCAAGCCACACGACCAACCCGAAGGTTTATGGCAGCTGTTTGTGTGTCGTTTATATCAATTTGGTGACATTTCCGTCAATTTGGCAAAGTTTAAGAAAAGTTGTCAAATTAGCGATATCCCTCCAAATTCGTAGCTTTGAATTTGCAGATCTGAATGAAACATTCTTATCCCGTTTCAATATACTAAATGAAAACACTACAATTGTATTAGAAGATATACCCGCTCTACTCTTTTTCTGTTTCAACAATCGGCTATATGAATTTATTGGCTAAACACAATATATGAGTTTAGTAGCTAAATACGATATAAGCTTGAAAACTCTTTGCCAAAATAAATGAAATTGATGTACGCAGTCAGCAATTAATATAATAAAGAGAAAAATCAAACCGTCCATTCATAAGATATACTTTTATATCCATTTATCCATTTATTTATTATTTAAGTCGAAAAAAAAATAAAAACATTAACAAACACATTTAATTTAATCCGTTATTCGTACGGAGTGTATAATTTAAAGAAACTTATAGTTCGCAATCATGTGCAAATTCTGTTAAAATATTAAATTTATTGCTCCTAAAGAGAAGTTTAAGAATATATGTTCTCACTATGCAAAATTATCTTCACGATCAGATCTGAAGAATAAAACATCCTGCCCCCTTTTGTAAGCAAATTTACAGAAGAAAAAATAGGAATTGAATGAATATATGCAACCCCGTACTAATTATATTGTCGCAGATCAGAAAATATGCCAATGTGTTAGTAGAAGATTACCCGTATTACAATATGCGTCTCAAAAATATTTGCCAAAATAAAAGAGATGACGTAATAAATTGAAAACATCAATAATATCCGTACTCTTTATACCAGAAGGTCGTAATTGATTCCAATATATGCCAATATATATCAAAACATATGTCAATATACCTGTACTACTTATATTCTCGTAGATTAAAATATATACACGTGTATTTGTAGAAGATTCGTACAGCATACAATATATGAGTTTAAACAATTTTTGTCATAATAAAATAATTGCATAATAACTTGAAAATATCAGTAATCCTTGAATCAATAATCCCCGAAAATATAAATAATAATAATTTTTAAACCTGAAGACCGTAATTGATATTATCCAGTCAAAAATGCTATAAGAAAAATCAAATCGTTCTTTTCTAAAATATATTTTTATATCCATTTATTTATTATTCAAATCGAAAAAATAATTATTAAAAATAACAGACAGATTTAATTTAATTGCGTTTCTGAGTAACATGATATAAGATAGAATCTTATAACATGTTAAATATGCCATGTCTTATAACATAAACTGCGAAATTAAATAACGATTTTGATTTCTCTATACTTCTCATTGTTCCGTAAAAGCTTGTTTTAAATAAACCATGAACCATGGAGATAGATTTCCCCTTTAAATCATGTTTCAAACAATTCATGTTTTCAGAAAGTGACTAATTAACGCAAAAAATCTCCCATCAAACTCAGAGATTAAATTTTAATTCACTTTCAAACGATTTTCAAGCTTTTCGTTTGGATAAACCACGGAGTTAGGGAGTAGAACTCCTATGAAAAAGTTCCGTTTTTCATCAATATCTCGACAACCCCAGGTCTTAGAAACTCGAAACTTGGACAAAAGTTATGGGGGGATATTTCAAGGCTATTCACCAAATTGCATTAAATTCGGTTCAGCCGTTTTTCCGTGATGATGAGACAAACGAAAATTTCGTTTTTTACTAATATCTCGAGAACCACTGGTCGTAGAAATTCCAACTATAGACTAAATTTTAAGTGGGGCTATTTCTAGGCTACCCACAAAATTTCATCAAATTCGGTTCAGCCGTTCTCCCGTGATGACGGGACAAACAGACAGACATACAGACAGACAGACAGACAGATTTTCATTTTTATTTATATAGATAAAGAGAACGTGAATAAGTCTGCAGGGAAAGTCATGTGCTGCCCACATCAGCTTTTATATTTTGTTCCACGATTATAGGAGTAACATATTTTGTTTTAAAAAATAGTAAATCCCTATCTGGAAATAAAAATTAAAAATGTTCAAGGGCGGTGCTTATTACTCGTTCCTGCATTTCCAAAGAGAGAAAATGCAAAACCATGACGCTTTTATTAGCTATACATTCTGATAAAATATCCTCGGCCCTAAATTGTTTTCTAAAACTTGATTAATGAAGGAAAATTGACAAATTATTGCTTAAAAATGCTATTACTGAAAAAAGTGCAGTTATGCAGGAACGCAGAATTAGTGGAATGATAATTTGCTACTAATATTTGCCTGTAATTATATATATGTTCAAGTAATATTTAAAACAGAGGGCGAAGAACAGAGAAAAGCGACATTGTCTGGGGAAAGAAACGCTCAACAACGACGAAATGAAATCTTGAAATTTCTATTGAAAAGGATGGGCTATTTTGAAATTGATTTTTCTCTAATGCGCATAAGACGATATTTTACGTTGATTTATTATTGTCTTTGTTTACATTGTCGTGGAAAGGATATTCGTATATCTTTTGTAACGTTGAATGTTTTTGAAAATTAGAATTTGAATATATAGGTGCGTCCAAAACATGATGATATTTTAATAATCTTGAACGTAAAACATATTTGGAATTAAGAATCAATAAAACTATAGCATGAGTAAATGATATATATAAAATAAGTCTACGTATTTAAAAATAAAGAAAAAGAAGATTTCCAAAAGAGATTTAAAAATTTAAAAATTAAGAGCAGTCATCTTCAGAAAAGGAAAGAGATGTTGATGTCACTCTCCTAGGTCTATCCGTCACGCAGACAACTGCTATTAGTCTTCGGGTCAGTCGTGTTTGACCCTCCCAGGTATTAATTATGCTCTGCGCTGCTTCGATTTGCAGATAAGTAAGTCAGGGAGCAAAATAGTATGATTTTATTGACCACAATGTGAATGGCGAATTTAGAAGAGATTTAAATTAAATCAGCTAGCCAATGTGAATATAAAATTTCTTTTTAATTTCTTTTTTATGTATTACCGGTTTTTAAGATTTTTTATTAGTATTAGCACGATATAAGTGTAATTGTATGTACAAATTATTTTGTTCACCAAATGTTAAAGTGTTATTGAAAGTTGACAAAAACGGTGACTTATTTTATTATAATTATATATAAGCCACACACCAAAATAATTATTATACTTTAGGGATCTCAAATATTTTTTTAAACTGCATTGAAAGGAAAGGATATTTTTATATGCAATGGAAAGAATGGCACCATGATTATATGTTTTCCTTAAAATAAACGGCAAAATAAATAATATTTACATTGAAACATTGAACGTTACAAGTAATTACTTTTAATTATTTTCAATATTTATACAAGCACATGCACCCGTTCTCCTTTCAAAACAACGAATACCCACAATCTCAAGAAAAATGTTTGCGACTAATAGCTATAAGTTTTATTTTATATATTAAAAATCCATTGAAATTCTAAATCCGATTTCACACCATATTCACAATCACTAAAATGATTTACATGTGTATATGTATTATATGTGAAATTAAAGAGCATATTTCTAATCCGTGATGTACTTAATAGTAAACACGCTCAAAGTATCATTCGTTAACCGATCCAAAAATCTAGACATTTTAAACGTATGAATTTGATAATTGCACAGGGTACAAAACTGCTACATTCCTTAATTTTTCAAACCTCTGTGTTTAATGACAAATGCAGGTCATGACCAACTGCCATAGTCATTCTGATGTACAGTCTGCTACAGTTATACTTACAACCACAGTTACAATCATTTCCATTCGCTGCACAGGATATCTATATATATTACCTTGTGATGGCCTTGTGATCCATAAAATAGATGATACCTGAACTGACTAGAAAACAATCATATGATGTAATTCTGTAAATATCTGTGGTTACTGCAGAAGTCAGAAATATCTCTCTGTCATAATCATATGTTCAGAAATAATCAATCACTGTTATATTCCAGAATACAATCAACGTTGTTGATAGTTAGAGAAATAGCTCAAATCGCTATAATCGCATTGGAAGTTAGAAAACTGCTTTGTGCAATATTTTTACCAACCAACGTGGTTAAAGAAAAAATGAGTCATATCCTGCTTCCATGTCCATCCTCAGTTATATTCTAATACACTTTTCCTCAGTTATACTCACAGACATGGAATTAACCATTTATAGCCATTGCAAAAGGACGCGAATCCTAACTATTACACGTCACCAAAGTCGCCTAAAATAATTGATATCTGTACAGCGAGTTAGAAAGCCGTAATGTGGTGCAAGTTGTAAATCTGTATGATTACCAAAATAATCACATATGACAGCTAGATATGCTAGACATATTGTAGAGTTTCACAATGTCTTACCCCTATCATATGTTCAATACTTGTCCTGTACAGTTATACTCCCATTCACAGTCCTAGTTAGTCATAGTCTTTGTACAGATAGCGCGGATTTCAACTTCGGTAATCCTCCGTATTTCACCAAATACTTGCTTCTCTTATAGCTAGAAAACTGCTATGTAACGTAGTTTTACAAATATCGGGGTTAGTAAAAAGTTAGTTATATCAAGGTGTCATAGTTCTACTCAGCCGTAGGCTGCTACAGATATACACTGCATCACAATCATAGTTACTCATAGTCTTTGAGTAGGAAGCGCAATTTCTAACGTCAGGACGCTTCCATAAGCGCATTCTGTGAACGTAGTGATTACGATAGTCCGCAGGTTTCAGGTCAGTCAGCTTTAGACATTGCTATCTGATATGACTGAATTTGTGGATAGCCTATGTGTTTAGCAATATAGCTGCATATACACTCTGGGAGTGTATAGATACATCAACGGCCCTTAAAGGCTGGTTCTGTGACATTGTGTCTTAAATATTTCATTTCAAAATTACTATAAAAATATAAGATGTAAATAAAAATACAAAAGCTAAATTATTTAATAAATTACAAGTTCCGATATATTTCAAAATAATTGTAATAATAATTCGTTCCAGTACTTTCTCTTATGAAATATCCGTTTAAAATATTTATTATCGACAAGTCTCAGAAAAGCTTTATACTTTAAGATGAAAAGAATTAAGTCGTGTCGTTCAAGGAGTGATTCATTGGACCATAAAAGGAAGTAAAAAATAACTCTTGTATAAAAGAAGAGATTCCGTCCGTAACTTTGAAAAGGTTATTTCACTCAACTCTGTCCGGGGAAAGTCAGGTTGACGGAATAGAAAGAAATCATGAATGTTGCGTTGAAAATTTTGAGGTAGTTCAAAATAGTTTTCTGTGAAACGTATTATACAATATTTATACATTGATTTTTTATTTTTCTGCCTCTTACGTTATACCCTAGTAGTAAACCCATATATATGCCCAATATTGGAAATATTTGACCAATATGAAAAAGTGGACATTTGACAGATGTGATCAAATATAAGCTTAAAATACTGGAACAATATTACACTAATATCGGCGTTTCAATATTAATATTTCCAAAGTAACACCGATATTGGCGTAACATTGCAATGAACATATTTCACCAATATTGGAAGCCAATGTATCCCTACATTTGTCCAATATTAAGCTTACATGGAAAATATGTCCAATGTGATGCCTGGCTATACATTATATGACTAGTAATAAATGCTACTAGGGTAAATTTGTGTAGTGAAAATAATTGTAAATGAAAGTAACAGATAGAGATAAATAAAGAAAAGTTAAATCTTGTATCTAGAAGTTGTAACTGCCGTCATTAAAACAGTAATGTGTATTTTAATTAAAGCAGTGAAAATAATTTATTAGGATATTTAATCGAAGCAATATTATTGGATTTAGAATCAATTTAGTTGCATAACAATTTTTCGTTTATTCTTATTTTTACTGTAAATACCCAGATTTCTAAATGAATTCAGTAAAATATAGTGTAAATAGTGTTATAATGTTTTTCTCTTTTACAATTATGATATAATTTACTGAATTTTAATACTTGGATATCGTGTGGGTTATGTAATACTATTATATATATATGATTTGTGTTATGTTTCCTAATGATTTTTAATAAGTTTTTTAAAGCGAAATTTTGTTAAATATTTAAAAAAATACAATGAATGTAACATGACTTTGCAAATAGTAAAAAATTAAATAATTAAAACAATTACACAAAACCTCATTATAAATATGTATGCACCAGCAGTAACAGTTTATATGCACTGTCTGTATGCACCAGCAGTAACTGTAAATATGCACTAGCAGTAACTGTTTTCATATATAAAATATCGTACATAATGTTCAATATCGGTAGATGCATAGGTTTTAATACATTACCTGCAATACATGGTAATATATAGGGAAAGTGTTGGAATCATGCCGAAAATCGCAACCCGAGGTTCCGACGGTTCTACACATTTTGAAACCTCTAGAATACGTAAAAACTATTTTTAACGTGATGTCTGTCTGTCTGTGCAATATATCCACCCTAAATTGAACAGTAAAGGACCGAATATCATAAAATTTGGTAGGTAAATAACTGGGGTGTAACCCTGGTGCTGATTAGTTTTTGGTACGATTCGAAAAACAGAACCCGCCTTTTTCTGCCAAATATCAAGTAAAAATTTCATGTATCCACTCTAGCTAAAATACTAGTCGTCTAAATTTCACAAAAATTGGTAGATAAGTTACTTTTGAGATATTCGGGTGCTGATTAGATTTTGGTACGATTCAGTAAATAACAACCTATCTTTTTTTTCAAAATCCCCATTAAAAATTGCCAAAATCTAAGAGAAAAAGTCTGTATGCTCAAATGTATGAATTAAATTCTTGTTATATACGCAATTTTTGACGAGAAAAATAATATAATCCACTCCATTACCTTATTGCTAACCGTTCTCATGATATTTGAGTTTTCTTAAATTTTTGTTACGCCGCTTTCGTAAAAATGTTAAATTACCAAATAAAAACATAAATTAAATTAAAAATGCAAATTTAGTGTTATTTTGTGCAATTAAACTCAATTTAATAAATTATAAAAAAAATAAAGAAATAATGAATCCAATAATGCTAAAACATTATTGATCTTTGAGTAAAATCAAACACGATATGTACTGTGATGACGTTTGAACTCATCAAGCAGGGAAGGTTATGTACTGCCCACATCAGATTCTTTATCTTCGCACTCACGCACAATTATCTCTTAAGGTCTTAGACACAAAAGGTCTTAGAATGTGTCATTGCTTCCAAATCTCAAATTCGAGAATGTTCGAGAGTGTTTTATAATAGTCTAAGAAACTGTTTTATATAATTGTCTAAGAAAGTAAAAGCAGGATTTGGAATGAATCGACATGATTTTTTTTTTATAAATTATGTTTATATGCATTATTTTTCAGCTGAGTTTCAAAAAGTTTTAAAACATACTTGAGATGATACTTCTAAGAAGTAGATGGGAAGCATCATGCATTTAAAAAATAATTAAAATATGTTAGAAATGGGCATTAATCAGAATTTTATCTTCCACATCTCGGGTCAAATTTTACATTTCCAAACAAAATTCGGATTAACCTTAGTAACAATAAAATTGCAAGCACAAAATCATGATGAATCAGTATTTTATATGCAGGAAATAGTGATTTTAATTATTTTAATTGGCACAGTCAATCTGTAATAATAAAATCACAAGAACCCGCCAGAAAGCGGCGTTTCTAAAATTGAGGATCCCATTGAAATAATAATATCCATCTAAAAATTTGCTAATTTACCAAAATAACCATTAAAGAAAAAAATTCCATAATCATTCTAAATATTTTAAAGAAATCAAACTCGATGAGTGCAAATAACGTTTGCACTCATCGAGTTCAATATATAAGACATAATTTAACATTTATTGATCTTTAAGTAAAATCAAACACGAAATGTACTGTGATGACCTCGTATATTTGTGATGTTGAGATATTTCTACCATGTGTTTGCCTAAACTAAAAATATCTATCCCAGATTTAAAATAAAAGCGTAACTTTTAAAATAAATGTTTGAACTTAATGTTTGATTTAAGAAAATATTTGAAGAATTGATTCGTTTGGTTGTAGTTAAGGGTGATTATTTAAAGTCAAAATGAAAACATATAATAAAATTAGACCATACCTACACAATATAAAATGAATTACTAAAAATAGTATATTTATTTATTTTTTATGCAATGCATAAATATTAAATGCAATCTACCTTATTACTTATATATAATTATTTGTTTAATACATAATTTTCATATTTTTAGCAATCACTAATAAATTTATTTATTTTTGTTTGAAAGCGTTAAAACTTTATAACTGGAGTTATCAGTTATAAATATCCACTGTATTTTTGCATTTTTAAAATGTTGCATTTGTAAATTGTTTTCTAAAAACTGTTGTGCTATTAGCATAAATCGGTATTTTATGCTGTACAGGGTGACATGCATTTAATCTGCTAAACGAAAGGTGTTGATAGAAGAGCTCATGTGAAGTATAAAATACCATAGCAACCCTGTTCTATCTCTAACTATTTCCGAGTTATGGTGGAGAGTGCGTAAGTTTTGAAACACCCCTAATTTGTGAGGTATCTGAAAGGTCTACGCGCAAAATATGCATATAATTTGAAAGAGCAGAAAAAAACCTATAAGATGAAATCATTTCTATCAGGATATCTGGAATTAACACTCGCGAGGTGCCATGCTCGCCCCTCATTTCAATTTCCTATCCTAGCATGAAATTTATTTATTTACTTTCAATATAATAAATATAAAATTTACTTACGACAAAATTGAAATAAGAACTGTTTGTAAGTAAACACTTTAAAAATAAATTATTTTATATAATATTAAAAATGCCAAAAAAATACTTGCTTGAACAAGAGAGTATCATAAGAAAGAAGAGACACTATTTAAGATGAGTTAAGCATGTATTTAGTGCTATTAAAGCATTCCCCTCTTCAGAACTTGCGAAAACATTCGATTGATTAAATATTTTTATAAAGTTTGGAAAACTTAATACTGAAAAAATCGGTATCTTAAAACCTTATTCACTATTTTTGGAGAATGAATAAAATGTCACTTGTAACCTTTAGGCTATCATCCATTATTTTTCTTTAAAATATAGTGCACACTTACCCCCCCTCTCCGCCAGTTAATTAAAAATAATTACAAATAAAAATAAAAGTTAAATATTTTTCTGGAAAAACATAGAGGAAAATGTACGAAACATTTCCTTTTCCGGAAAATTTCCAGCGATCCTTGATTCTGAGTCATCAAGGATGACAGTCATCCAGTACAAAGTGGTGTCAGATTTATAGGAAATGCGATTTCAATTCAAAATATGCCACCATTACTTTGTTTTCTTCATATTCACTTTGGTCATCTATTTTTCCCCCAATATACCTCATCAATTAATTAACTAGTTTAAAAAAATCTTCAAATTAGCTAACAACGCAACCAACTGTCAAATCTGATAATACAGCTTAATATTTCTTTAAAATATTATTTTCTGATACCTCTAATATTTTACTGTAATTATCATCGAAAGTGTATTATAAAGTAATTAATTGGCTCTTTTGTTAATTTCTAAACAAACATTTTAGATGACGCGATGCATTATAATATTTCTTCTTATATTTCTAGTGAAATGTTTATTTACAAGAGTAAATATAAATATGTGTTTTCATACCATGAACAAATGTTTACAGAAACGCTTCTGAATTAATAATAAATAACGTAAGAAGATAGTTATGTTTTGTATAAAAAAACATTCTGCAGATAATTAAAATGAGCAGGATGCAAGATGTTTTAATTAATGACATAATCTTTGGACGCGCTCGTATGCAGTTTATTTAGACGGAGAAAAAATGAGATTAATTTACTAATTTAAAATGTTTTGTCTGAATTCCGAATTTAAATGTTTCGGAATAATTATTATACTTAATTATGTTAATCTACTGAAATACTTTGGTGCCCTATCACATATTTAACAACAGTTGCATTTTGAGATGAGCATAAAATATTTTATATAATCGTTTTATCTTTTATATAATCTTTACGTCTGAGATTTCTGTAAAAAATATTTCACATATTACGCCAAAGATTACTTGAATATAAAATTGATTAAAATTTCCAGTAAAATTACAAATTATATATCCAATTCCGTTGATATATTCCATTCTGTGCATTATGAGGAATGAACAATTGGAAATGGAGTAAATAGTATACTTGCTTTAAGATTTAAGGCAGAAAATAAAGTAATGAGTAAAGTTGTTTCTACTTGCAGAGCAGTAGAAATGACTTTACTTGTTACTTATGTAAAATACATTGTGGTAATGGAGTAAAAGCATAAATTTTAGACATTGAAAGTGTCTTGGAAATTCCTTAATATTGTTACAAATACCTAAAATATCATCGAGACGAATTGCCTATAATCGAAGAAATATGGCATTTACAAGCAACCATTGTTATAGTTTTTATTCACAGGTTCGAGTCGCTTAATCTTAGCGACACATGCAACGCTATATCGCCAACTTGGCGATATTTGGCGAATTTTTTCGAAGTTATCAAATTTTTATTTAGTCCCAGAATTGCGTATTTGTTTTCTTTTTTGAGAAATTTCCACATAATTATATAGGTTGGTTATCGTTCAGCTAAAACTAGTTACGTGATATGAGTAGCAGTGAATTATGAATACGTCAATTTGTTAGTCAGTAAGTCAGTGAGCATTTAATTGTTGTTTTAGTACATGTGGCAGTTGGTTTGTAAAACGGTGAGGCAGCTGAAGATTTATTACCAACATACTGTTCCAGTTTATATGTATAACTGGAGTTTTAAATAAAATGTTAGTTATCTCGAAGATTTGGATTCATTCTTATATAGTGAATAAACCTTATTACAGAGAATACTCCGTAACAATATGAATTAACCATTTTATCGAAAAATTTAATGCAGCTAAAAGTATCGAAAACTTTGCAATTTAATTTAATTTAATGCTTAATTTAGTGGACGTAAAATGTTATCGATATTTAAGGATATGTTTCCTTAATTAGTGTAGAATGATTTCTAAGAATCTAAATGAATCAAATAAAAATGTTATAAAATGTTGCATCAGTGGCATTTTATAAGTAATGTGTTATATAAATACGAATAGCACTAGGTACAGGATGATTCACAAAGGTCTCCCTGACTTCGAAATAATATAACTCAAAAACGGGGATAGATAGAATACTGTAACAAATGATATGTTTATTGGGAAAGCCTTAATAATCTGATACAAAAGTTTCAAAATTAGTTACAAATGCTGCTGACAGATGGCGCTGTACGCTGTAATCGCAGTACAGATTCCTATTAAGATTCAAAATAAAGTTAAAATAAAATAATAAGTAGAGTCAAAATAAAATTCCTATAAAGAGTTATAAATCAAGGACAGTCTTAAAATTATTTATAGCCTATTTCTTGGACTCCGTACTGCGACTACAGCTTACAGCGCCATCTGTCAGCAACATTTGTAACTAATTTTGAAACTTTTGTATCATAATTTTATGAATTTCTATCGATCACTCTTTCCGAGTTATTTAATTTCAAAGTCAGGGAGTCCTTTAACACGCTGTATAAACGCTAACATATCATTATCAAAGATCTAAATTATATTGCTGTACCATAAGAAACATCTTACAAATTCTGTATTATAAATATTATGAAATGTCTAAATGTTTTGTACTGCTTAAAGTGCTTTTCAAATTATAAAATTCTTCAGAAATATCCGACAGTTCATACATATATTTGCAATGACAAAAAATTAGATTCTCGTTCTCCGTTACTTAATTTTGAATTTATGTATCATAAATTTTATACCAACGAAGAATTTACAATTACAAGGCGATTTTTAAGGAGTCTTGTCTCTTCGTTGCAGTGGAATTTAATTTATAAATATAAAAGTTCGCTCAGACAAGTATCTAGCAATATATGTTAATCAAACTCTTCGTAGAACAAAGCATATCCAATGTCTTCAGAAAAAATTGTTTAGTATCAACGATGGTTAAATAACAGTATCGACCTGTTTCAATAACAAAAATCCGCAATTATTTATTTCATCTTCTATATAATAAAAGGCAATGTCTGTGTGTCTGTGCGTCTGTCTGTCTGTCTTATACACTATACGTTTCGCGACCGCGAGTCGGAGAGCTACGAAATTTGGCAATCGGAGACCTGGGGGGGAGGGAAGGGGACACGTGAAAACCGATTTTCAAAATTCTAATTATTTTTTTATTTATTTAATGTTTTATGCGATTTCGACCTTTTTTTGCCCTTTTTGCCCTGTTTTCTCCACGATCCAGACGTCGTAGAAAAAAACAACTCACACCATCGGAAAGAGCAGACAATTGCGAGTAAAAATATATCAATTTCAAATCTCCATTTCGATTTCTAATATTTTTTAAAGATTTTAAAACAAAAGTCACTTTTGGCTCAAAAAAACGATTTTTGGTTTTTAAATTCTCGCATAGTAAAAAGTACTCATAATTTCGACTAATAATTTACATTTTTAGAAAGCTGAAATATCTGGCATTCTTACAAGTCTAATCTGGTCCAGAAATAATGAAAATTGCCTTCAGGATCGCAATTTTAAAGACGTCATGATTTTAAATTTCTCGGCGTTCCGCTCGGCGTGCCGCTTCGTTTCTCCCCCGCTGAAGCAGGGAAGGTGGTGGGTGGGGACGTCAAGGTGGAGGTGACGTCACGGTTCTGAATAGAGCTCCTTTGCTCTATATAAATTATTATATTTATATTTTAAATGATGGGACGATCTGGATTTTTTAAATGTATATTTTAACTTTTGGATATTTTAAATGGATATTTTAATTTTATGGATATTTTAAATGATGGAACAATGAAACAATGGAATGAGGATGATGGAATTAAGCATATGGTCATTTTAAATTGCAAATTAGCGCGCGGGAAGTTAGCGGTAGGCCCGGGTTCGATTCCCGCCACTGCCAAAACTGCCGCCGTGTTTACGTGGAATACGATCACGTTAAATATGTGGGTCCGTAAGTCCTTCCGAGAGGTTGGTGGTAGGGGAAGGAGGATACGGCCCCTGTGGATGCCTCCCCCACTGGGTTCCCGTCTAAATTGGGTGAATATGTAGAAAGTTATGGAGATTGTCGCGGAGGGTGCGGCAGCCCAGTGGTTAGCGCGCGGGAATTGCACTCAGTAGGCCCGGGTTCGATTCCCGCCACTGCCAAAACTTACGCCACGTTCACGCAGAGTACGATCACGTTAAACATGTGCGTTCGTGAGTCCTTCCGAGAGGTTGGTGGTAGGGGAAGGAGGGTACGGTCTAAATTGGGTGAATAAAAAGAAAGTTATGGAGATTGTCGCGGAGGGCGAAGTAGCCCAGTGGTTAGCGCGCGGGAATTGCACGCGGTAGGCCCGGGTTCGATTTCCGCCACTGACATGGAGTACGATCACGTTAAACATATGGGTCCGTATGTTTTTCCGAGAGGTTGGTGGTAGGGGAAGGAGGGTACGTTCCCTGTGGATGCCTCCCCCACTGGGTTCCGGTCTAAATTGGGTGGCACATCCTGGCCGTCCAACCAGTTACCAGGCCCGGGTTCGATTCCCAAAATTGCCGCCGTGTTTACGCGGAGTACGAGCACGTTAAACATGTGGGTCCGTGAGTCCTTCCGAGAAGTTGGTGGTAGGGGAAGGAGGGTACGGTCTAAATTGGATGAATAAAAAGAAAGTTATGGAGATTATCGCGTAGGGCAAAGTAGCCCAATGGTTAGCGCGCGGAAATTGCACTCGGTAGGCCCGGGTTCGATTCCCAAAATTGCCGCCGTGTTTACGCGGAGTACGATCACGTTAAACATGTGGGTCTGTAAGTCCTTCCGAGAGGTTGGTGGTAGGGGAAGAAGGGTACGGTCCCTGTGGATGCTTCTCCCACTTGGTTCCGGTCTAAATTGGTCGAATAAAAAGAAAGTTATGAAGAATATCGCGGAGGGTGAAGTACCCCAGTGGTTAGTGCGCGGGATTTGCACTTGGTAGGCCCGGGTTCGATTCCCAAAATTGCCGAATAAAAATAAAGTTATGGAGATTGTCGCGGATGGCACGGTAGCCCAGTGGTTAGCGCGCGGGAATTTCACTCGGTAGGCCCGGGTTCGATTCCCGCCATTGCCAAAACTGCAGCCGTGTTCACGCGGAGTACGATCACGTTAAACGTGTGGGACTGCAAGTCCTTCCGAGAGGTTTGTGGTAGGGGAAGGAGGGTACGGTCTCTTTGGATGCCTCCCCCATTGGGTTCCGGTCTAAATTGTGTGGCACTTCCTGGCCTTCCAAGCAGTTACCTTACACCTTTCTGGTAGGTAGCGCCAACGAGTTTGCCACGGTCAAAATTTTCAAGGGTAGCGAACAGGCTGGTCGCCAAAGGCGGCTAGTCTTAAATAAAACGAAGCAGCTGTATAAAATAATCATTTCCAGGAGACAAAGTTATATAATTATTGAAATACCATTTTTAACAATTAGAAATGTAATATTGATTTATATTTATAAAGTTCCATACATTTTCCTATTTTGAATTGGTAGCAGTTTCGGGATATCAAGTTGTATATTTATCACTTTTCTGTGAACCAAATTGACATTTTCTTTTCAAATGCCTTTGTAACCGATGAGATAAAAACCAAAATTCTGGCTGGAGTAGAAGTTCTCAATCATTTTGAAAACTGGTTTTAGGTGTTTTGATTTAAGATTTTCCCCTTGGTTTCTAAGAAGGAACGGGATGAATGACATTGAAACCAAGATTCCAGCTATTGCGGAATTGATCGGTAATTTGATACAGAACTCCTCAGTTTTTAATTATCTCTTCATTATTACCCTCAATTTGTATTATCTAAATTTTAGATTTTTTTTTATCTCGAAATTTAGACGGATAGAATGACTCCAAAATTCTCCCCCGATTCTAGCGATAGTTAGAGCGCACTGTAATTTTAATACATCATCATATCAGTCAGTCAATTCAGCGTATAATATAGAGATATTACATAAATGCCCATCTGTTAGATTTATAAAATGATGTCAAACACTCGTTCCATTCCCGTACATATACAGACTGGCGCTACCGTTTTCTGATTCCTACCGGTCCTGTCAGTTAACGTATGTCTGCGTTATTATAATGTCGCGCGAATGTTACATGACTAATATTTGACCCACAATGTATCTGTAAAATTAATCGAATACCCATTGAAAATGTACAGTCTCACAATAAGCAACCCCCGAATAATGCACATTTTTGAATAATTTGCGTTTCACATTTATTGGGCAAGTCGAAAATCCCCTGAAGTTAAAATTATAGGGAAACTGAAATTGCACACTTTCTTCCTTTCAAACTATCTACCCGATAACCAACTATGAAGTCTTTATCTCATCCCTAGGCATAGTTATTTTTCATTTCACCTCTGGAACGTTTTACCATCTCACTTCCTAAAATAATTTTTTTTTAAAAATTCCTTATCTTCCTTTGTAACTTAGGACCAGATCAGGGTCTTAAGTTATGCTTGGCGACTCGCTCAGGTCCTAAGTTATGCTTGGCGACTCGTTCTGGATTCCCTGCATGTTAAGCCTTTGCATATCTACATTGATATACATAATAATTATTTTGCTACATTAAAATTATTTTGTTCTAAAAAAATCATATATTTTTAAACTTTTTTGAAGTATTTGCTTTTGAACATTGTATAAATTATAATCTGACTCTTAACCCACATTTTTGTATAACTGACAATTTCATGATATGCAAATTTCACTCGACAGTATTAAATTGTATTTAAGCAGGTTGGCATAGTTTCTAATTGTACTGCTACTGAGGATGAACATGTAAGATATTCGAAAACGTTTTGGCTATTGTTTTCTGTAAGATGATTTTAAAATATAATTGGTCTGTAAGATGATTTTAAAATAAAATGACTATTGGATCTGTAAGATTTGTCATTTATTAGTAATTTGTATTTGAAATCGTGACTTATCGCCACTCTTAGTATAACCATTGCAAGTTTTAGTATTATCCTAACACCCCATATATAGAAGACAGCTAATACATTAATATATCAAGGTTTACTTGTTTTCCAGAGATGAATGCTAAAAGGAATTTTTTGTCTGGGTTATAAATTCTTTTATTTCTCCTCTATTGTATTCTTAACTGAAGAATATATGCAATTTTCTTCCTTGATATTCTCTCATTATACGGGAGATAAGCAAGATGATGAACATTCCAAATGGATGATCACATCTCGGTTTTGCGGATATTGAATCTAGACGTGTATACATCAAACAATATAAACTTATATTTGTGCAAGCAATACTTCAAGACAGAGCTTCTTTACTGCATGTGATTAGATAGTGATGATTGTAGTTTGTGGTATAACTTTCTGCAAAAAATATATCGGCTTTACAAATACTTAATATAATTCTTAACGGATTCGTCAATATCAATGAAGATCATAAATAAGCTCAAATATAAGGCATAATACAAATATTTACGTTCAAAGTTCATAAGATCGAACACATTAAATATATTTAAAATTTGGTTACGTGAACATTAAAAGAGTCGACCCATGTACGAACATGTTTGAAAATTCTGTTGTACTTTAAGAATGTTGCTTTTGTGCAAAAATCCAATACAGACTGTTTCACGACATTGCTGAATTTCAACCGAAGTTTGAGTGTATTCTTAATCGAACAGAAGATGTCAAATTGGCAAGGAGAAACATCTCGTCAGCATGAAAGGGGCTCCAGGGTCCATTCACAAGCTTGCAATTAATTCTTTGCGGCGTTGGTAACATAATGATGCGTATTGCAGTGCAGTATTCAAAAATGTCATTTTCAAGGGTTGACAGGATTGTTTTTCTTAATGGCATGACACGAACGCGCACGTGCTTAACAATACTATCGTGCATTAATACTGACACCTGGCTTCTTAAATTATTTCAGTAATGGGTCGTGGTGGTCAAAGAATACTATCACTTTACCATCAAATTATTGTCCTTATAATTTACTCATCCAAGCCGGTCTATCTCCACGAAAGTGCAAGGCAACTGATATACTAGTTTTTTTTTTATTTTGTAGGAAAAGAAGAGGACGGATGCCACCATTTCATTTGGATTCTAATTAGGAATGGCGGTTTGTCGCCAGCCATACAATGCTCTCCAGGACAGAAACGCACTCCATAATGAAATGCAGCAAGTGTTGGAGGTAAATCATCATTTAATGGTCATTAGTTTTACGATTGAGAGCCACGAGTTTTACGATTGAGAGTGTGATCTATTAACAGCACACTTGTTTTTACAGTAACAGTCTGTAACTTAGATTCTGTATCATGCTTTGAACACGTTTGTGGACCATGGCTATGTCACTGATGATTTGAACAGCCTTCCAAACATATGGTCATGCCCTAGGACGAGTAGGACGGTCTTGGTCTTCAGCACTGATCATTGAAAATAATAGATTTCACACTCTTAGCTTTATCGAGCCTATAAGATAAAGATAAACACACATACCGTTGCAAATTGTGTGACTGTACCATCACCTTAATAGAATTTTCAGCAACGTTCTACAACAGGGTATCACACATCACCAAACAAAGCTATCATTTTTCAATGAATTTCTGCAATTCTTTTCATTCGAGGCACATGAACTAAATAACATCGATTTGATCGAATTTTGACGCTCTCGGAAACATACGATTCGTTACTATTTGTACTATATATTCAACAATCGACGCTCACAATATTACAGAAACCTACAAGAATTAATTTTTACAATTTAATAATCTTACATTCGTCAATGTTTGCGTCAAAGTCGAAGTTGTAGCAACCTAAAATTATAACATTTTAATCATCTCTTATATAATGATTTGTTAGTCACCTTATTTCGATATTTGAAGTGCATTTCTTCTTCTGTCTATCTAAATTCTGTTGTATTTCATTTTAAAACATAAAATTCTGATATGAAAATTATTTTTTTTTGTAATATAAAGGTATATCATGCTATATATAAATAATGACAATTTGAAATTTATTTTGATGAATATATATTTTTTGCCGAATAAAGAATTGAATGGACTCAGTGTATTTCAGGTGAAATATTTAATTATAATTTACTTTGTATATAATATTCACATTTGTAGTTTTGAAGTAATTAGTAATTTAAATACACTGCTGGCCATCCAAAATGCAACACCATAAAGGAAGTATCCAATAAGCATGAAATTTGCGCCATACCTAGACCTCGATAGGGAATACAAATGATTAGAATTTTAGCTCATATGCAAATCATGTGTGCCAGTAGCGCCACCTACAAGAGCTGTATAAGGGGAGAAGAGAAGGCTGTTTTTAAGTACAGGAATGTTGTTTTCACCTTGTATTTTTGTGGGGGAAGCTTCAGTATGCCTGGTCGAAGAATACGGCAGCCATTTCAGCACGTTTCTGAGTTTGACAGAGGAAAAATTGCGGCTTATAGAGATTGCGGATTACCCTTCCGAGAAATCGGTGCTCGTGTTGGACGAAATCAAGCCACAGTGATGCGAATATGGAATCAGTGGGTGCAGGAGGGACGGACCAACCGACAGGAACGATTGCACCAGCCTCGTCGCACCACCGAACGTGAGGACAGGCATATTGTGCGCATGGCAATGATGGATCGCACTGCAACATCAACAACCCTAGCGCAAGAATTAAGGTCTGTTTCACAACAATCTGTGTCAGCACGTACCATTCGACGTCGTCTGCAGCAACGGACAATTTCAGCAAGGCGTTCATTGCTGCGATTACCTTTGACTCCAGACTATAGGCGTATGCGGCTGCAATGGTGCGTTGAACACCGGACATGGATAAACGAATGGCACGGCATTGTGTTTTCAGACGAATCACGATTCTGTCTACAACACGACGATGGTCGTATCCGGGTTTGACGGCACCGTGGCGAGAGAGTGCATAACTCTTGCATTATGCATCGCCATCCCGGTCCTTCACCTGGCGTTATGGTTTGGGGTGGCATTGGATTTTACTCCCGCACCCCCCTAATAGGCATTGCCGGTACATTCAACAGCCACCACTACATTTCTGAAGTTTTGGAGCTTGTTGTCTTACCTTACTTTCAAGGCATGCCTGCTGCCAAGTTTCAACAGGACAATGCGAGACCACATGTGGCACATATCATTCAGCATTTTTTCAATGCCCACCAAGTTTCACTGCTTCCTTGGCCCTCCCGTTCTCCAGATCTGTCGCCCATTGAAAACGTCTGTTCGATGATTGGCAAACGACTGGCCCAGCAAACAACACCAGCTGCTACGCCAGATGAAGATTGGCAACGTGTGGAAACAGTATGGACTGACATACCCCAAGAACACATTCAAAGTCTCTTTCTTTCAATGCCAAGGCGCGTAGCAGCAGTTATTTTCAACCATGGCGACTGCACAAAATACTGATTTCTTCATGTTCCGCAAGTCGAACGGGGCTGTATTTTCAATCAATTCATCCTTTTACTTTATGTTCTTTGTCCAATAAATTTGGCTTTGATATCTCTTGTCTTTCATGGTGTAGCATTTTGGTTGGCCAGCAGTGTATATAGCACAAAAGTATAATAAATGGATACTAATTTTGGTTTAATATTGCTCCTTTATTTAAAATATATCACCTCTCAAAACAACTACATTAACAAAATGTTATCTTTTTACCAAGGAAGAAATGCAAAAGAAAAACGTGTCTTTCTTCTTAGAAATTAATTCTATACAAACAGCAAATTTAAGTAAACAGAACACTTCAGGAACATAAATATTTTTCACCTTGGCCAGTTCTCAAAACCTTTAAAATATTTCTAGTCTAAGATATTGTTCGAAATACAAGAAGAGTATATGACTTTCTCCATGATATTTATTTACCGTACTCCAGATAAACCAGAGAATAATCATTTCAGATGAATGATTACAAGACTTTATTTGTGAAAACTACATACATGCATGAATGAAAATGCAGAGGTAAACAACTTTTTATGACTTGCCGATTTCAGAGCTGCGTTCTTAGCGATATTATATATCGCTAGAAATACAGCTATACAACCACAAATCATTCAAAGTTTATGGTTATTTTAGTTGCAAAATATGGCTAGAAATATTGTTGCAAAAGAATATGCGCATTTGCTATTTTAAAGAACAAGCAATATTTTTAACTGCATTTTGAAATGATTATATATATTATACTAAATTTATTCATCAATTTATTTTTCTATTATTAGTTGTTACCAGTTCAGTATAAGTCCTTAAATCATAACGTTCTATAATAATTTAAATTGCAACAACTTAATTTAATTACATTTAATTGTAATTATATTTAATTGTACTTAATTGTATTTAATTATATCCTACATCCCGTTCTATTCAATTTCATTATTTTATAATTGTTTCATAATATTATGAACTGATACATTGTTGTAAATATCCTTATAATACTAAACAATTAAAAGGATTACTACACCAGTTAATTACGATTTTTAACCACCGAACATATTTAATCATATTATACATCCAAGAACTCATATAACTTTTAGATGCATTCTTTGCAAAACTGTTTCTTGACGGTAGATTAAGCAACATATAGATAGTCCCTGGCCAGAGTTTCTCCGGGATAGCTCAGATGTAGAACTTTGTGCTTGAAATTCATATGTCTTAGATTCTATTGCTGGCACTGCCCGTTTTTCACCTAAAATTTAATTATGGTTCGTGTCAAATGAATTATATATTCCTTTTCCAATTAAATTGCTGCTTTAGCACACTTATTGCATGAAATTTCTAAAACTAAATAAAAACCTTTCAAACAATTGATTTATTAATATTATAGGACTGTAAGTTTATAATGTAAAATACATATGAATATAAACCCAAACTTCTTACACAGCATTTTTTTATTAATATCACATATGATAAAATATGTAACAGTAAAAACATTCCCCGATATTAAATCACTTGACGATAGAACATCTGTTCCTAAAGATATTTAATATCGCGTGGTTTTCGTTAATGCCGGCACTCGATTTCCGCAAATATATAGAGTTGTGGGCATTCATCTGTAATGATCATTCTCTTGATTGTCTGAACATTATATCAAGGAAATATCCGAATACAGGAAGTATGTCCCTGCCTTCATTTGGAAACGTAATATGAACTGAAATGCTGGCGATAAAATGCTGAAAAATAACCAAGGTGGATACAAATATTCTGTTATTGGACATTCATTTTATATCCATTCAATTTCTTGATTAAAAATGCAAGACGGAAATGATGAATAAAATGAATACGTAGCTAAGACTTGAACGTTTCTATCTTTCCATAATATAAAAATTGTGCAAATATTAGATTTCTTGAATAGAACATGAAAGCAATATTAAAATCACTAAGAATTTACTTATATTTCGCTTTTAATTAACTCTTACATATTTGATATTTTATGTCTAAAAGTTCCAAAACTCTTAATTTAAATTTTGGCATACTTTTTGTTTTGAATCCTTTGATTAAACTTTCCACACATTTTATCCAAACTCGATTATAATTTGGTGTTATGGTGTTATAGTAATCAGTATCATTGTTGTCGTTTTTAATATTATCTATGTTTATGTGAGTCATAGGCTCTGTTCTATCAATTAATTTTCATTTTTAACATAAGCAACATATAGATAGACCCTGGCCAGAGTTTCTCCGGGATAGCTCAGATGTAGAACTTTGTACTTGAAATTCATATGTCTTAGATTCTACTGCTGGCACTGCCCGTTTTTCACCTAAAATTTAATTATGGTTTGTGTCAAATAAATTATATATTCCTTTTCCAATTAAATTGCTGCTTTAGCACACTTATTGCATGTAATTTCTAAAACTAAATAAAAACCTTTCAAACAATTGATTTAATAATATTATAGGACTGTAAGTTTATAATGTAAAATACATATGAATATAAACCCAAACTTCTTACACAGCATTTTTTTATTAATATCACATATGATAAAATATGCAACAGTAAAAACATTCCCCAATATTAAATCATTTGACGATAGAACATCTCTTCCTAAAGATATTTAATATCGCGTGGTTTTCGTTAATGCCGGGACTCGATTTCCGCAAATATATAGAGTTGTGGGCATTCATCTGTAATGATCATTCTCTTGATTGTCTGAACATCATAGCAAGGAAATATCCGAATACAGGAAATATGTCCCTGCCTTCATTTGGAAACGTAATATGAACTGAAATGCTGGCGATAAAATGCTGAAAAATAACCAAGGTGGATACAAATATTCTGTTATTGGACATTCATTTTATATCCATTCAATTTCTTGATTAAAAATGCAAGACGGAAATGATGAATAAAATGAATACGTAGCTAAGACTTGAACGTTTCTATCTTTCCATAATATAAAAATTGTGCAAATATTAGATTTCTTGAATAGAACATGAAAGCAATATTAAAATCACTAAGAATTTACTTATATTTCGCTTTTAATTAACTCTTACATATTTGATATTTTATGTCTAAAAGTTCCAAAACTCTTAATTTAAATTTTGGCATACTTTTTGTTTTGAATCCTTTGATTAAACTTTCCACACATTTTATCCAAACTCGATTATAATTTGGTGTTATAGTAATCAGTATCATTGTTGTCGTTTTTAATATTATCTATGTTTATGTGAGTCATAGGCTCTGTTCTATCAATTAATTTTCATTTTTAACATAAGCAACATATAGATAGACCCTGGCCAGAGTTTCTCCGGGATAGCTCAGATGTAGAACTTTGTACTTGAAATTCATATGTCATAGATTCTATTGCTGGCACTGCCCGTTTTTCACCTAAAATTTAATTATGGTTTGTGTCAAATAAATTATATATTCCTTTTCCAATTAAATTGCTGCTTTAGCACACTTATTGCATGTAATTTCTAAAACTAAATAAAAACCTTTCAAACAATTGATTTAATAATATTATAGGACTGTAAGTTTATAATGTTAAATACATATGAATATAAACCCAAACTTCTTACACAGAATTTTTTTATTAATATTACATATGATAAAATATGCAACAGTAAAAACATTCCCCAATATTAAATCATTTGACGATAGAACATCTCTTCCTAAAGATATTTAATATCGCGTGGTTTTCGTTAATGCCGGGACTCGATTTCCGCAAATATATAGAGTTGTGGGCATTCATCTGTAATGATCATTCTCTTGATTGTCTGAACATCATAGCAAGGAAATATCCGAATACAGGAAATATGCCCCTGCCTTCATTTGGAAACGTAATATGAACTGAAGTGATGGCGATAAAATGCTGAAAAATAACCAAGGTGGATATAAACATTCGGTTATTTTAATTTTATTTTAAATCCATTCACTTTTTAGATTAAAAATGCAAGGATGACAGGATGAATAAAATGAATACGCCACTAATACTTGGACGTTTCTATCTTTATATAATATAAAAATTGTACTAGTATTCGATTTCTTGAATAGAACATGGAAGCAATATTAAAATCATTAAGAATTTATATATATTTCGCCTTTAATGAACTCTTACATTTTATGTCTGACCGTCTGAACAACATACTAAAATTTCATTTTGATAAAGTCATTTTTACGGCAGTTATAGAGCTAACGGACAGACAGGCAGACTGAACAAAGTCATAAACACTTTTCAACTATGTTGTAAAGTGTTAAAAAATAGAATGCGATTTATAAATTTTCTTGTGTAGAACATGAAGTCAATAATTAAATCACAAAGAATGTATTTATATCTCGCTTTTAATTACACCTTATATATTTGAAATTTTATGTCTAAAAGTTCCAAAACTTTTAATTAAATTTTGGCATACTTTTTGTTCTGAATCCTTTGATTCTTTGAACACATTTTATTCAAACTCAAATAAAATTTGGTGTTATAGTAATCAGTATCTTTGTTGTCATTTTTTATATTATACAAGTTTATGTGAATCATAGCTTCTGTTCTATCAATTAATTTTGATTTTTATAGGAACCTATATTTACATGGACATCGATTGTTGTATTGTGTGTCACAGACATAAAATAAAGAGTTATTTTTTGGTTTTGGATTGTTGTTTCCAATTTTGTTTCACACTAACTCTTTTTTTATTTAATGTTTTATGTTTAAATGTATTTAATATCCAATTTTTAATTTTGACATTATATTAATATTGAGTATTTCGATTAATCAGACACATTTTTGAAATAGTACAATGCTACCATTTTTTGCGTATTTCTTAGAAAAAGAGTATCCCATATGAGTGTCAATGCAAAAAGTTTCCTTTAGTAAATATAATCAGACTACAACACAGAGACTTAATATGATAAGTAAATTAAAATAAATATTAGACGTAATATAAAATGAAAACAAAATGTTTCTGGATTTGAACTGGGAAACCAGGTCTTTAATATGATTTCCAAAATACTACTAGGCACACTATTCCAGTCATACAACCAATTACTTTAATATTTTACAGGTCATCTTTCCGATTCGACTTATGAGTAAGTGAAACAGATAGTATTTAGTATTTTGTTTAAAAAGAGCTTTAAGAGCATACCTTTCAGCAATAAACAATACTTAATTAGTACTGGAAAGATACACCATAAGATTGTTAAAAATGTTGATTTTTCTGTACATTGTATATATTTAGTTTCTATGAGGATTTTTATATCTGAAATAGCTCATTTGAATATTGTACATAATATTTACTTTAATTTATTTATTAATTTTTCAATTATTCTACACTACAATAATCAGTACGAAGTAAAATCAGTATTTGAACAAACTTTTCTCCATCTGGAATATGCAAAATGTTTGGAGAATACATCATGGCGAGTGTTAATTAAAAGCATCATCAACAATAAAGCATTTGAAAAATAAAAAAATAATTTTAATTAAATGCTCTCTTCTCTCTAGCGTCTTGAGATAAACACTGCTAAACAGATGCATTTAAATTTCTGTATTCATTATTTCCAACTTCTGTTTGTTTTTCCATTTGAATAATCCAATAAATTTGAATAAGTGAAAGCTGTATACTTGAATGCATCAATACCCGTTTTATTCAATATATTTGCGTATTATTAAGAAGACGCAATTAGAAACTAATCATAAAAGTTTCAATTTACTATTTATTTTTAAATTATATTTTTATTTTTATTCTGAAACAAATAAACTACCCGGATACCCATGGAAAATTAAGATTGTAATAATAAAGTAAACAATAAAGTAAGAGTGTAAAAATAAAATAGTCCCAAACAGTAACATGTATATTTATACAGGGTGATTCAAGTAAGATGAGACAAACTTTATGAGGTGATAGTACATACCAAACCAAGCATTTTCGTCATAGTTTACCGAGTCGAAAGTGAAACTTAAAGACGTCGCAGGGTGCTTACTCTTTGGGAAGCGGCCACTCTTCAAACTAAAAAGGGGCATTCTGGTTGAAGTAGAAAACCACGTATGCAAACTTTATCTGTGGAAGAAGAAAAACCCTTATGCAAATTTTAGAACACAGAACTCGTATCCAGAATTTTGTCCGCTGCTGCAGAAATGCGGGATATGACTGATCTGTTCGAGAGAGTTCGGCAATCTCTCCATCTCTGCTGTGAGACCTGCATTTAGGTTGGCGTTCGCTCTTTTGAGCCATTACTGTAATTATTGTTTATTAAATGTAATTTTATAACTTTTACGTCATTCTTGTGTTTTCGCCTCATTTAATCGGTTTTAATATTAATCGCCATCTGGCTCCTTTATGCTTCATTTCCGACCCGGTAATCTGTGACGAAAAATGCTTGATGTGGTGCAGATCATTACCTCGTAAATTTTGGCAAATATTTCTTGAATCACTCTGTATAGTTTTGAGTATTTAGATATTTTGGATTTCGTTGGTTAATGGATAGAAAAACGAAATATCTCGCAAACTTTATTAAAATATTTAACACATATAAGATTTCATGTAATCCCACTGGTGCACTTATATTCAAAGAAATTGCAACCAGGAGAAAAGTCACAGTCAATAAAGCTTGGAAAATCCCATTTCCGCATGAGTGGTACAATGGGACCATTCAGAGGCATTACTGGAGTTTTTGGGTGAGAGGGCTAAGTAGACTGTCCTGTCCAGATTCACGAGTGGTCATATTAAATTGCAATCTGTGTTCGGAGTGATAAGACTTTTACTTTGAATCGAAAATTCAGTTTGGAACCACCCTCACACAGACATCTACTTTTTTATCTGGAGTTAGATAAACAAGATTTTTTTAGGGCTCCTGTTCTGATGATGGACTTCTTGAAGGGTGCACGACTTAATACACTTTGGCTAGTATATCCTAAGCCAGGAGGAATGAGTACAACAAGAGCAAATTTCAAGATTCTATCTCAATTTTTGTCTAAATTATTGACAGGTGTACCTAATTCAATACCTCAATAACACTTAAAGAGAGGTGCATTTTAGATATTCGGCATATCGGCCCTTTAAATGTGCGGCAATCTAAAATTCAAATTTTCAGTAACTCTTAATTTCTCCATTCTTTCTATCAAAATCTCAACTCTAGTAATAATAACTCTATTCTGATAATAACTAAATATCAAGTTTATATATAACTAGCAGCATACCCGTCCTTCGTACGGAGTATATAATATAAAAAAACTTATAATTCTCAATCATGTGCAAATTCTGATAAAATATTATATTTATTGCTCATAAAGAGAAGTTTAAGAATATCTATTCTCACTATGCAAAATTATCTTCACGGGCAAATCTGAAGAATAAAATATCCTGGCCCCTTTTGTAAACAAATTCACACACAAAAAAAAGAATTGAATCAATATATGCAACCACGTACTACTTATATTGTCGCAAATTAGAAAATATGCCAGTGTGTTAGTAGAAGCTTAAACATATTGTAATATGAGTCTTAAAAATATTTACCAAAATAAAAAAGATGACGTAATAAATTGAAAGTATCAAAAATCCCCGTAATCTTAATACCAGAAGGTCGTAATTGATTCCAATATATGCCAATATATATAAAAATTTTGCCAATATACCTGTACTACTTATATTCTCGTAGATTAGAAGATATACCCGTGCATTTGTAGAAGATTACTTGTACAACGTACTATATATGAGTTTCAACAATTTTCGTCATAATGAAACAATGACATAATAATTTGAAAATATCAATAATTCCTGAATCAACTGTCCCCGAAATATCAATAATAATGATGTTTAAACCTGAAGACCGTAATTGATATTATCCAGTGAAAAATGCAATTTCAATGAAATTTATTTTATATACATATTTTTATTAGATTTAATAAAAATCGTATGACACATAACACATTGGATCCGTTGCTAAGCGACATGATATCATCTGCTTCAAATAAATTGATGGAAATCATGTCGTCTGAATAATGTGATCTCCATGGAAGGTTTGGCGATATTTTCGTCTCCATGATATTTTTATGGATTTACAAATATTTTTATCAATTTAGTGATATTAAAAAAATTAGTTAAATGCGTTACTAAGTAGGATGGATGGACTGGCCGACAAATGCTGCAGAAACATCATTTCAGTACTCTATTCTAAAAAAACAAATTTAATTTTATTGATTTGGGTCATTTTTATCAATTTGGAGATATTTCCTCTAATTTGGTAAAGTTTAAGAAAAGTTACCAAGTTATTTAGAGATATTCCGCTAAATTCGTAGCTCTAAATTTGCAGATCTGAAGAATAAAATATCCATATCCCGTCTGTATATAAACTAAATGAAAACTCTAAAATTGTATTAGAAGATACATACATCCGTTCTACTCTTTTTCTGCTTCAACAATCGGCTAAATGAATTTATTGGGTAAACACAATATATGAGTTCATTAGCTAAACACAATATATGAGCTTTGAAACCTCTTTGCTAAAATAAATAAAAGTGTGATGTACGCAGTTCGCAATATATATAATTAAAAGAACAATCAAACCGTTCATTTATTATGAGTTTATTAGCTAAACACAATATATGAGCTTGAAACCTCTTTGCTAAAATAAATAAAAATAATGTACGCAGTCCGCAATATATATAATTAAAAGAACAATCAAACCGTTCATTTATAAAATATATTTTTACATCCATTTATTTATTATACAAATAGAAAAAATAATAATAATCATTAACAAACACATTTAATTCCATTCCTTTGCCGAGCAACATGATATAAGATAGAATCTTCCTCATAAAATGCGAAATTAAATAACCATTTTAATTTCTTTATACTTCTAATCGTTGAGTAAAAGCTTGTGAAATACATGGAGATTGATACATGTAAAAACATGGAGGTAGATTTTTCCATTTAAATTCATGTTTCAAACAATTCATGCTTTCAGATAGTGACTATTTAATGCAAAAAACCTACATCAAACTGAAAAATAAAGTTTAATTCCCTTTGACGCTTTAAACAAACGATTTTTATCCTTTCCGTTTGGATAAACCACGGAGTTGGAGAGTAGAACTCCTATAAAAAAAGTTCCGTTTTTCATTAATATCTCGACAACCCCTGATCTTAGAAACTTGAAACTTGGGTAAAATTTATGGGGAGGCTATTTCAAGGCCACCCACAAAATTTCATTAAATTCGGTTCAGCCGTTCTCTCGTGATGATGAGACAAACAAAAGTTTCGTTTTTTACTAATATCTCGAGAACCACTGGTCGTAGAAATTCCAGTCATAGACTAAATTTTAAGTGGGGCTATTTCTAGGCTACCCACAAAATTTCATCAAATTCGGTTTAGCCGTTCTCCCGTGATGATGGGACAAACAGACAGACAGACAGACAGACAGATTTTCAATTTTATTTATATAGATTAAAAAGTGTGTCTTATATATAGTGCACATATTGAAACATTTTGGCCTGGTGAACCCTCTCCCCACTCTCCTTCAAACGTAGCTTTTTTATTAATTCGATATTAACTGGAAATGTTATCTAAATATTGGTTCACATTTAAAATTAAAAGCAAGTGTATACCTTAAGGAAAACTAGAGCACCGTAAATAATCACAAATAAAAAAAGCAGCATACGACTGTTTCGAGAATACGTAGGATCCCCTTCGTCATTGCAAGATAACTTACAAACCTAAAGTCTAAAAGATAAATAGGTCACTATTACTTTGGTCCATTTCATTTTAGACTTTGGGTTTGTTGGTTCTCTTTCACTGTTGAAGGAGGTGACACATATCCTCAAAAGAGCTGCATGTTGCTAATTGAATTATTTGTGCTATTTAACGTTGCTCTACTTTCCCTTATCCTTTGCAGAAAGTGTATTTCACTTATTGATGTGTCAATTTTATTAGAAAAAGCGATTAACAAAAGCTTCTATTTCAAACGTACGTATAAATTTTGACACAATTCCTTATCACGCATGGGGTTTCAATTGATATCATTAATAAAATGCCTGTAATGTTTAATATCTAATATAAATCAAAAGTTAGGAATTTAAAAAAAATTAACTAGCACTGGAAGCCTTAGCAATAAGGTTGTATCATAGACGATATGATTCCGTATGCAATGCAAAATCCAATGAACATAAATATAATTTATTGCATGTCCACTGGTGCATTATTTCACAGTTCATACACAGATTATGTATATTCCTTATTATTTAATCACTTTATAATTTGATAGTAAAAATATATATATTATACATGTATAAAAAGTCGTGACAGCAGAATTATTAAATAGTAAAAATTAAATATTACGAGTTTCTTTACAAGAACCTGTGTAATTAAATATATATATATATTTTTACTTTTGTAATTACTACATTATATTTAATTGATTACAATATTTCGATATGTAATGTGTATAAGTTTACGGGGACCATATCGAAGATAAGTTGAAATCTTGCATCAGTGGCTGGCCAGCATCAGTTGGTAAGACGGACGATCCACTGACTGTACCTGGCTGATACAGTAAAACCCATAGAATGGCGCGCTTAAGAATGGACCATGCTATATGCTCTGCATTTATGAAGCAATGATAATAGAGGTACGAATAAAAACCACGGATTTGAAAAACATTTGGAATTATAGTGCAAGTTGTACGCCACGACCAATCAGGATTAGAATGGGAAGTCAGAACTGCAGTTGCACGCTGATCAGATTTCAGAGTGGTAGTTTACAAGTTCCCCATTGATGAGAGAGAAGTTGATATATTATCCTAGTAGCTTAATAGTTGAAACATCAACTGGCTAGATCAAAACCATAGTTCGATCCCATGCTGGGGTAGTGACACCTTTAGAATTTAAGTATTTGCATATTACATAAATATATTTCTAAACAACTGTGTTAATAAAATACAAGAACCATAGTGTGAAAGAAAATAATTAAATCTTTAATAATACATTTTTTATTCTGTTCCTCGATTATAGGAGTAACATACTTTTTTTAAAAATAGTAAATCCCTATCTGGACATAAATATTAAAAATGTTCAAGCGCGTTGTTTATTACTCGTTGCTGCCTTTCAAAATAGAGAAAATGCAAAACGATGATGTTTTCATTAGCTATATATTCTGATAAAATATCTTCGGCCCTAAATTGTTTTCTAAAACTTGATTAATGAAGGACAAGTGACAAATTATTGCTTAAAAAATGCTATTACTGAACAAATTGCAGTTATGCAGGAACGCAGAATCAGTGGAATGATAATTTGCTACAAATATCCGCCTGTAATTATATATATGTTCATGTAATATTTAAAAGTGAGGGCGAAGAGAACAGAGAAAAGCGCCTTTCTTGAAAAGAAAACAGAAAATGTTATAAATGTGTCGAACACCGAGTGATTCACAGCATCATAAAAGAATAGAAAAAATTGTATATAAAGAAGATATTTCAGACCTAAATTTAAAAAGGCTATTTCGCAGAAACATTGTTTGGGGAAAAAAACGCTCAACAAGTACGGAATGAAATCTTGAAATTTCTATTGAAAAGGATGGGTTATTTTGAAATTGATTTTTCTCTAATGCGCGTAAGATGATATTTTACGTTAATTTATTATTGTCTTTGAGTACATTGTCATGGAAATGATATTCGTATATATTTTGTAACCTTGATTATTTTTGAAAATTACAATTTGAAAATAATGGGGAGTTCAAAACATGATGTGGTTTAATAATCTTGAACGTAAAACATATTTGGAATTCATAATCAATAAATTTACAGCATGGGTAAATGATATATATATAATAACTCTATGTATTTAATAATAAAGAAAAGGAAGATTTCGAAACGAGATTTAATAATTTAAAAATTAAGAGCAGTCATCTTCAGAAAAGGAAAGAGAGGTTGATGTCACTATTCCAGGTATATACGGCCACGCAAACAGCTGATATAAGACCCTCAGGTCAGTCGAGTGGTCAAGTTTTCATCCCTTCCCAGGTATTAATTATGCTCGACGCTGTTTCGATTTGCCGATAAGTAAGACAGGGAGCAAAATAGGATGATTTTGTTGACCACACTCTGAAAGGCGAATTTAGAAAAGATTTAAATCAAATCAGTTAGCTAATGTGAATATAAAATTTTTTAAATAATTTTTTATTCATGTATTACCGGTTGTTAAGATTTGTTATTAGTATTAGCACGATATATGTGTAATTGTATGTACAAACTATTTTGTTCGCCAAATGTTAAAGTGTTATTGAAAGTTGACTGAAAAGGTGACTTATTTTGTTATATTTATATAGAAGTCACACACTAAAATAATTATTATACTGTAGAAATTTGAAATATATTTTTAAACTGCATTGAAATGAATGAATATTTGGATATGCAATGGAAAGAATGATACCATGATTATATGTTTTCATTAAAATAAACGGCAAAATAAATACTATTCACATAGAAACATTCAACGTTACAAGTATTTAATTTTAATTACTTTTAATATTTTTTCAAACCCATGCTTCCGTTCTCCTTCCAAAACAAAAAATACCCACAATCTCAAGAAAAATGTTTGCGACTAACAGCTATAAGTTTTATTTTATTTATTAAAAATCCATTGAAATTCTAAATCCAATTTCACACCCTTTTCACAGTCACTAAAATGATTCACATGGGTATATGTATTATGTGTGAAATTAAAGAGCATATTTCTAAACAGTGATTTATGTAATAGCAAACACGCTCCAAGTATCATTCGTTGACCGGTTCAAAAATCTAGACATTTTAAACGCAATAAAGTTGATAATTGCACAGGGTAATAAATTGCTACATTCTATAATTTTCCAAACCTCTGCGTTTAAAGAAAATGTGAGTCATATCCGACTGTCATAGTCATTCTGATTTACAGTCTGCTACAATTATACTTACAACCACAGTTACAATCACTTCCAGTCGTTGCCCAGGGAATCTATGTCTAACTTTGTGATGGCCCCATAATCCTTAAAATAGTTGATACCTGTACTGACAAGAAAACAATCATACGATGTAATTCTGCAAATATCTGTGGTTACTGCAGAAGTCAGGAATATCTGGCTGTCATAATCATATGTTCAGAAAAAATACATCACAGTTATATTCCAGGCTACAATCGGTATTGTTGATTGTTAGAGAAAGAGCTCAATTCGGAATAATGGCATTGGAAGTTAGAATACTGCTATGCGCAATATTTTTACCAACCAACGTGGTTAACGGAAAGGTGAGTCATATCCTGCTTCCATATCGAATCTCAGTTATATTCTGATACACTTTTCCTCAGTTATACTAACAGACATAGAATTACCCATTTATAACCATCGCAAAAGGAAGCGAATCCTAGCTATTACTCGTCACCAAAGTCGATTAAAATAATTGATATCTGTACTAAGAGTTAGAAAGCTGTAATGTGGTGCAAGTTTGTAAACCTCTATGATTACCAAAACAATCACATATGACAGCTAGCTATGCTGAACATATTGCAGAATTCCACAATGTCATACCGCTATGATATGTTCAATACTGGTCCAGTAAACTCATACTCCCAGTCACAGTCCTAGTTAGTCATAGTCGTTGAACAGATAGGCACGGATTTCAACTTTGGTAATTTCCCGTATTTCACCAAATAGTTGCTGCTCTGATAGCTAGAAAACTGCTATGTAACGTAGTTTTTCAAATATCGTTGGTTAGTAAAAGGTTAGTTATATCAAGTTATCATAATCGTACTCAGTCGTAGCCACATATATACACTGAATCACAGCCATAGTTACTCATAGTCCTTGTATAGGAAGCGCAATTTAGCGTTAGGACGCTTCTATGAGCGCATTCTGTGCATGTAGTCATTACGATAGTGTGTAGGTTTCAGGTCAGTCATCTTTAGACATTGCAATCTGATATGACTGAATTTGTGCATATAGCCTATGTGTTTCGCAATATAGCCGTGTACTATCTGGGAGTGCCTAGATACATCAAAAGCCCTTGCAGGTTGGTTCTGTCACAATGTGTCTTAATTATTTCATTCAAAAAATACTATAAAAATATAAGAGGTAAATAACAACACAAAAGTTAAATTATTTAATGAATTGCAAGTTTCGGAATACTTAAAATTCAATATTAGTTTGTTCCAGTACTTTATTTTAAGAAATATCCGTTTAAAAATATTTAATATTTACAAGTCTCAGAAAAGCTTTATACTTTACGTTGAAAAGAATTAAGTCGTGTCGTTCACGGAGTGATTCATTGGACCATAAAAGGAAGTAAAAAAAAATATTGTATTAAGGAAGAGATTCCGTCCGTAACTTTGAAAAGGTTATTTCACCCAACTCTGTCCGGGGAAAGGCAGGTTGACGGGAATAGAAAGAAATCATGAATGTTGAGTTGAAAATTTTGAGGTAATAGTTCAAAATAGTTATCTGTAAAACGTATTGTACAATATTTATACATTGATTTATTGTTTTTCTTTCTTTTACTTTATGACCTAGTAGCAATCACATATATAGGTCCAAAATTGGTAATTGATATTGGAAATACTGGACCAATATGAAAAGTGGAATTTTTGACAGGATTTATGCAATATTAGCTTAAAATATTGGAACGATATTACGGCAATATTGGCGTCCCAATGGAAATATTTCCCATATAACACCAATATTGGCGTAACTTTGCAATAAACATATTTCGCCAATATTTCAAGCCACTTTATCCATATATTTGTCCAATATTAAGATTACATAGGAAATATTTCAAATGTGATGCTAAGCCATACACTATTGGACCAATATTAAATGCTACTAGGGTAAATAAGAACTTAAAATGAGTATTAAATTTGTGTAGTGAAAATAATTGTAAATAAAAATAACAGCTAGAGATAAATGTAGAAAAGTTAAATATTGTATCTAGAAGTTGTAACTGCTGTCATTAAAACAGTAACGTGTATTTTAATTACCGCAGTAAAAACAATTTATTAAGATATTTAAATGAAACAATATGTTTGGTTTTGGAATCAATTTAGTTGCACGACATTTTTCCGTTTATACTTATTTTTATTTTAAATACCCAGTGTCCTATATGAGTTCAGTAAAATATAGTTGTTGTTGTTGAGATCCAGACCGGTTGACCTACCAGAAAGGTGTTGAAGACCCAGACCGTCCGACTCGTCACCAAGGACTTGAGCATCTATTTGGACGGCCGGGAAAGGAGTTAGCGGAAGCCAACTTCAACTGGCCCTCGTCCGACGGTCCAAAGCAACGTTAATTAGAAAATCATAATAATATTTACAGGAGATTTACATATCTGATTCACAACATTGGAACTTCTGTGAATTTTTTTTTTTTTTCTTTTTTTTTTTTTAAAGTGAGCAGCACCATAAAAAGTAAAATAAATGTTGGTGACAAATGTTACATCTTTAGGTAAAAACTGTGGAGTAACAAGAACACTCCCGAAAACAAAACGAGGAGTAAACAACTAAAACAACCACCAAAAACATCACAAGACAAGTACAGCAAATACAAGACAACAAATACAGCGATACAGCAAAGGTAACACCTCCAGAAAAAACACAGGGAGACCGACCAAAGGGAAAAGAATAAAGGGACAAACTCACAAGCTGATCAGGTAATTTGGTTTGAGATGTCTCTAGCAATGAGAACACAGTTTTTTAATTTTTCAACGGAAGAATTATTAGAGCTGACTCTCGAGAACCAGACTGCAAAATTTGCGGGAGAGGGTTTAATTAAATGAAATTTTTTAGTATGGGGGCAAGCAAAAACAAAGTGCGCCGCAAATGCGCCGCAAGTACAGCTAGATGTAGATTTTTGTTTGAAATAGAATAAGTAGTCCATGAATGGGCCATGGCCAGTTAGAAAATAAATAAGATATTTGTTTGTGATTTGAAGGGAAGGATTGACCCGGGGGAGAAAGGAGGAAATGCGGGCAGGATCATGCGTCCGGGGGGAAATATAAGAATTTAAAAAAGTTTGCCAATGAAGGGAGATGTTTTGTTTACAATAATTTTTTAGAAGGGAAAAAGGGAAGGGAAGGGAAAAGGGAGAGCCGGAAGAGGTAGCAATTTTAGCATACTTGTCAGCAGTCTCGTTCCCCGAGATGTCAGAGTGGGCCTTAACCCAACGGATATTAATGAGCTTTTTATTAGAAATTGCATTTAATTTAATTTTTGAGAGATAACTAGATTTATTTTTAATAGAATTAAAAGCCGAAAGGGAAGAAAGACTATCAGTATAAATATTAATTTTTGTATTATTTGATGAGGCCCAGTCAATAGCATAATCAATGGCAGAAATTTCTGCCTGAAAAACTGTGTTCCCATTGGCTAGTTTAAAGGTAAATGTGTCTTGAAGTGTTTCATTTTTGAATACACAGACAGCAAAACCAGTGTTTCCATCAATGGAAGAGCCATCTGTATAAACATTGAAATTAGAAAAAGAGGAGGGAGGAAGGGGGACAAGGTTAGCAATACGTTGAGAGGGAGGAATAGCAGAAATTGGGCGGTTAGAGTCAAACAAGGAAGGGGCAGGGACGGGCAGATTAGAAAAAAGATTAATACGATGTTTCCAAAACATATATTTTTTAAAATTTGTGTTTATTATGATATGAATAGGGGGGATACCAGTGATGGAGTATAGAGAAATACCAGAAAGGTGTAAGGTAACCGTTTGGACGGCTGGGAAGTGCCATCCAATGTAGTCCGGAACACAGTGGCGGAGGCATCCACAAGGACCGTACCCTCCTTCCCCCACCGCTAACCTCTCGGAAGGATTTACGGACCCACATGCTTAACGTGACCGTACTCCGCATGAACACGGCGGCATTTGTGGCAGCGTGCAAATCCAACTGGTAAACCACCGGGCTATCGCGCCCGAAATCTGCCAACAGCACGCGGTGTTCCTAGGTGGTCACCCAGCCAAGTACTTACCTCGCCCGATACTGCTTGACTTCGGTGATCTAACGAGAACCAGTGTTTCCGGCACGGTAGGGCCGTTGGCATAGTAAAATATAGTGTAAATAGTGTTATAATGTTTTTCTCCTTTACAATTATGATGGTATAAAATACTTAATTTGATATTTGGATATCGTGTGAGTTATGTAGTACTATTATATATACATGATTTGTGTGCTGTTTCGTAATGATTTTCCTAAGTTCTTTAAAACGAAATTTTGTTATATATTTCAAAAATACAATGACTGTAACTTGACCTTGCAAACAATAAAAAAATAAATAATTAAAACAATTACACAAAACGTCATTATAAATTGTTAGAAAATATACACTAGCAATAAATATTTTCTTGTATAAAATATCGCACATAATGTTTAATATAAGTAGATGCATTATTTTATATTACTTTCCATGCAATACATGGTAATGTATAAAGAAAGTATTGGAATCATGCCGAAAATCGCAACTCGAGTTTTAGACGAATCTACAATTTTGAAACCTCTAGAATACGAAAAACTATTTTTAGCGTGGCGTCTGTGTGTGTGCCTGTCTGTCTGAATGTATCTCTGCCTATCTGTCTGTCTGTGCAATGTATGTATCCATTCTAACATAAAAACTGATGGACCAAATTTCATAAAAGTTGGTAGATAAGTTACTCGTGGGGTACTCTGGTGCTAATTAGATTTTCGTACGGTTCGGAAAAAAACAACCTACCTTTTTTTTACAAAATGGCCAGCAAAAATTGCCAAAATCTAAAAAAAAAAGACTACGTATGCTCAAATGTATCAATTATATTCTTATTTTATACTCCATTTTTGACGAGGAAAATAATATTACCAGCTTTATTACTTTACTACTAACAGTCCTCAAGATATTTGAGATTTCTTGAATTTTTGTTACGCCTCTTTCGTAAAAATGTCCAATTACCAATAGAAACAAAAATTAAATTAAAAATGCAGATTTAGAGTTATTTTGTGCAATTAATTAAATCTTATGAATTATTAAAGAAATAAATAAAAAGTGAATTCGTGTCTTCAGGGTAAGTCACGTGCTGCTCACATCAGATTTTTTATCTTCGCACACACGCACCCATATAGATATATTTCTCTCCTTAAATGTTCTAAAAGTGTCAAAGTAGGTTTTAGAATGTGTCTATGCGTCAAAATCTCAAATTCGAAAATGTTCGAGAGCACATTAGCTTTTATTTATATAATAGTCTAAGAAAGTAAAAGCAGGGTTTGTAATGAATCGAAATGCATTTTTTTTATAAATTCTGTTTATATACATTATTTTACATCTGTGTTTCTATAAGTTTTAAAATATACTGGACTGGATAATTCTAAGAAAGTAGATGGTGCAGCATTATGCATTTGAAAAGCAATTGAAATATTTTAGAAATGGGTAATAATCAGAATTTTATCTTCCACTTTTCGGGTCATATTTTACATCTCCAAATGAAATCCGGATTGATCTTAGTAACAATAAAATTGCAAGCACAAAGTCATGATGAATCAGTATTTTATATGCAAGATGGTGTGATTTTAATTATTTTAATTGACACAGTCAATCTGTAATAACAAAATCGCAAGAACCCCACAGAAAGTGGAGTTCCTGGAATTGAGGATCCCATTGAAATAATAATCCCACTGCAAATAATGGTATCCATGTGACAATTTGCTAATTTCTCAAAATAACCATTTAAGATGAAAACTCCATAACCATTCTAAATATTTAAAATATTTCTAATATTTTAAGAGACATTCAAATTGTACACAAATAATGCTAAAACTTTGGGATCGCAAATAACGTTTGCACTCATCGAGTTTAATATATGAGACACAATTTAACATTTATTGATATTTAAGTAAAATCAAACGCGAAATGTACTGTGATGACCTCGTTTATTTGTGATGTTGAGATATTTCTACCATGTGTTTGCTTAAACTATAAAGATCTATCCCAAATCTTCTATATAATAAAAGGCAATGTCTGTGTGTGTGTCTGTCTGTCTGTCTTATACACTATACGTTCAGCGACCGCGCGTCGGAGAGCTACGAAATTTTGCAATCGCAGACCCGGGGGGGTGGGAAGGGGACACGTGAAAACCGATTTTTAAAATTTTAATTATTTTTTTTGTTATTTAATGTTTTATGCGATTTCGACCGTTTTTTGCCATTTTTGCCCTTTTTTTTCCACGATCCGGACATCGTAGGAAAAAACAAATCACACCATCGGAAAGAGCAGAGAATTTCGAGTAAAAATATATCAATTTCAAATCTCAGAGATAAATTCTAATATTTTTTTATGATTTTAAAGCAAAAGTCACTTTTGACTCAAAAAAAACGATTTTTGGTTTTTAAATTCTCGCATAGTAAAAAGTACTCATAATTTCGACTAATAATTTACATTTTTAGAAAGGTCAAACATCTGGCATTCTTACAAGTCCAATCTGGTCAGGAAATATTCCGTATTGCCCACAGGATCGGGATTTTAAAAGTTTCCGAATTTCAATTTCTCGCCGTTCCGCTCGGCGTGCCGCTTCGTTTCTCCTCCGCTGAAGTAGGGAAGGTGGTGGGTGGGGACGTCAAGGTGGAGGTGACGTCACGGTTCTGAATTTAAATGAAATGAATTCTTACAAGTCCAATCTGGTCAGGAAATATTCCGTATTGCCCACAGGATCGAGATTTTAAAAGTTTCCGAATTTCAATTTCTCGGCGTTCCGCTTCTTAACCGGCGTTTCTCCCCCGCAGAAGGAGGGAAGGTGGTGGGTGGGGACGTCAAGGTGGAGGTGACGTCACGGTTCTGAATGCAGCTCCTTTACTCCATATAAATTATTATATTTATATTTTAAATGATGGAACGATATGGATTTTTTAAATGTATATTTTAACTTTTGGGTATTTTAAATGGATATTTTAATTTTATGGATATTTTAAATGATGGAACAATGAAACAATGGAATGAGGATGATGGAATTAAGCATATGGTCATTTTAAATTGCAAATTAGCGCGCGGGAAGTTAGCGGTAGGCCCGGGTTCGATTTCCGCCACTGCCAAAACTGCCGCCGTGTTTACGTGGAATACGATCACGTTAAATATGTGGGTCCGTAAGTTCTTCCGAGAGGTTGGTGGTAGGGGAAGGAGGATACGGCCCCTGTGGAGGTGGGTTCCCGTCTAAATTGGGTTGAAGACCCAGACCGTCCGGCTCGTCCTGAGGACATGAGCAGCTGTTTGGACGGCCGGGAAAAAGAAAGCCGAAGCTAACTCCCAGGGCCAACGTCCCACGGTCCAGCCAACACCAACCAACACCAGGGCCCCACGAGCTTCCCGCAGCGGGCGCCGAAACAGGGCAAAGTTTATTTTAGAAACTTAAAAAATTTTACATTGGAGGAGTTACAAGTTTCCACCACTTAAGGGAACAGAAATTTTTCAGGTGGAGAAAGCACAAACGGCTGACTAAAATTCAAATATTAAAGTCGAAGTAAACATAATATGCTGAACACTGAGTACTAATATACAAAAAACAAAACAGAAAACAAAACAGAAAACAATACAAAACTGGCAAAAGCCAACAACACACGCAACAAGGGGGTAACACCTCCGGGGAACCGACCAGAGGAAGAGGGGAAAACTCACAAGCTGATTAGTTAATATGATTTGAAATTTCTCTTGCGATGAGAACACAGTTTTTAATTTTTTCGATGGAAGATTTGTTGGAACTGACTCTCGAGAACCAGGCTGCACAGTTAGGAGGGGAAGGTTTAGTGAGATGAAAATTTTTTGTATGGGGGCAAGAAAATACGAAGTGGTCTGCGTCGCCATAGGCGCCGCAGGAGCAACTAGAAGTAGATTTATGCTTGAAGAAATAAAGGTAATCCATGAATGGCCCATGTCCTGTAATAAAGTAGATTAGATAGTTATTTGTTATTTGAGTAGAAGATTTAACTTGGGGTAAAAATAAAGAAATACGGGCGGGATCATGGGTCCGAGGGGAAACATATGCGTTTAGATAATCCTGCCAAAGGAGGGATATATTTGATTTACAGAATTTTTTAAGAAGGGAAAAGGGGAAGGGAAGGGAGAATGGGGAGCCTGAAATAGTTGCTTGCTTGGCAAACTTATCAGCAGCCTCGTTCCCGGAGACGTCAGAGTGGGCCTTAACCCAACGTAAGTTTATAAGGTTTTTGTTTGCAATGGCATTTTGTTTAATTTTTAATAGGTAATTTGATTTGTTTTTAACTGAATCTAAGGCCGAAAGGGAAGAAAGACTGTCAGTAAAAATGTTAATTTTTAATTTATTGGTTGAGGCCCAGTTTACGGCAAAGTCAATAGCGGCAATTTCTGCCTGAAAAACTGTGTTCCCATCGGCAAGTTTAAATTTAAATGTTTCAAGAAGGGAGTCTAGGTTAAATATACAGATAGCAAATCCAGTGTTATTATCAATGGAGGAGCCATCTGTATAAACATTTAAGTCTGAAAAGGAAGAGGGAGGGCAGGGAGCAAGGTTAACAATTCTGGAAGCGGGAGGAACTGAAGATAAGGGGCGGTTAAAGTCAAAAAGGGAGGGGGAAGGGATTTCTAAATTAGTAAAACGATTTATTCTGTGTTTCCAAAAGATATATTTTTTATAATTAGTATTTATTACAATATGAATGGGGGGAATTCCTGTAATGGAGAATAGAGAAATGTTAGAAGTGGTCCGAAAGCCAGCAGAAATTTTTAGAAGAAAAATCCTTTGAAGAGAAATAAGTTTTTTAATTTGATCCCCCGTTAAAGCATGACCCCAAATACCCGCGCCATAAATAATAGATTTTTCAATTACTGTTAAATACCATATTTTTAATAAGGATTTATCTACCCCCCAGTTATTGCCTGACACCCGCCCAAAGGTGTTGGCAATCTTGTAACATTTCTCCTTAAGGTTAAAAATGTGGGTACTCCATTTTAAATTATCATCAATAGTAATTCCTAAATATGATAAAGAGCGGGAGGTAGGAATTTTGTGGTTTAGAATTTTGAATGAGGGTCTGCAACGGATTTTAGAGCGATTTTTATTAAATATAATTGCTTTACATTTGTTTGGGGTAATTGTTAAACTGAGGTTTGCAAGGGCTGAGGAGATCTGATTCAATAGATTATCTGTGTTTGTTCGGAGGGTTTTTAGGTTTAATCCATAGGTAACCACCGCAAGATCATCTGCGAAGGCCTGAATGTGAAACAGATTACTATTGAGATTTAATATTGAATTAAAATAAATGCTCCACAGGGTAGGGGAAATAACCGAACCCTGTGGAGCACCCATAGATAACCAGGTATGAAAATAGAAAGGTTTGAAAAGTTGGTGGTAGATTGATATTTGCAAATGTATGAGGCAGTACACCCCAATTCAAACTGTCAAAAGCCCCGCAGATGTCCACGGTGGTTAATGATACAAAATTTATAGATTTATGTATTTTAATTGATTCAATCAGCCTGTGAGCAGCATCCTCACAGCATGTGAGCTCTCTAAAACCAAACTGGAGGGGATGAAGAGCCCCTTCAGTCGTTAACCAAAAGTTGAGTTTGTGTATGAAAAATTTTTCTATTATTTTACCAAGGGTTGGGAGAAGAGAAATTGGCCTAAAGGAAGAGCATTGGGAGGGATCTTTACCAGGTTTATTAAAAAACAAAATGTTAGCATTTTTGAGACAGGACGGGAAATGACAAAATTTAAAACAAAGATTAATGGAATTTGAAATAAGGGAGGGGAAAAATTTAAAGATATGTTTCCAGACGGTAAAGTCCAGGAGATCAAGACCTGGAGCTTTACCCGATTTTAAATTATTAAAGACTGAAATGAGCTCTTCATCCGAAACTTGACCCAGACCGAATTCCGGAAGGGGAAAAGTTGGAAAACAATCAAAATTAGTATCTTCTTTAAAATGATGATCCAAAAGACGAGTGAGCTTTTCTTTAGGGTTAAGGGAAGGGGCATCAGGGAAAAAAAGGGATAAGTTATTAAATTTCTTATGTTTTTGGAAAGCAAATTTGAAGTGAGAGCCGAAAGTTTGATTGCAACTGGAACAGTATTTTTTCCACGATTCCAGTCGTACTTTTTTGATCATCTGTTTATACTTAGCTCTGTTGCGTTTAAATTTAACTTTTTCTGCGTTAATTTCCTCTAAAGGAGCTGAGTTCCCCTCAAGTGATTTAACTCTTTTTGAAAGGGCAGTAACAAAATTTCGAAATTTGGAGAGGTCTTTATTCCACCAGGAAAAGCTAGAAACTTTAGATTTTTTCTTGCGGATAAAAGAGAGGGCACATTTTTGTGTAAGTTCAATTAGAGTTTTAAAATAGTTATCAAGGGAAAGGATATCGCTAACTTTATCTAAAAGGGAGAGTAAATATTTATTATGAGGTCTAAAATTATGTATAAATTTGCCAAGACCATATTGGGTCTTAAGGAAAAAAGAATTATTTAAAATAGGAGAAAGATTTAAAGTAACTTGTACAAATTTGTGATCGCTTAGGGAATCACTTGAGAGGACCTCCCAGCAGAGCAAAGAATCAAAAAGGGAAAAATTAATTAAAGTTAGGTCTGGGAAACCGACACCGGAGTGGGACACGAATGTTGGACCATAGCTAATATCATTACAAATTAATAGGTTATTAGAGAGACAAAAATCAATTAAATCCAAACCCCTCTGGTCGGTAAAGTTATATCCCCACATCCGGGCCCGGGCATTAAAATCTCCTAAAAGTAAAGTATCCCCAGTAAAAAAGTCGAAAGGGGAAAGTTCTGCCAACATGTCTTGAAAGTCATCATGAGGAGGAAAGTAAAGGCTCCCAACTGACAAAAATTTGCCAGAGGGGAGCACAACACTGATGAATACAGAGGAGGAACTTTTAAATTTAAAGTTTACAACTAAGGAAGTATTAAATATCAATATAATAGCTTTTTGGGAGTCAGAAGCAAATTGGCGAGTTCCGGGAGGGGGAGAAAGAATTTTATTTTGTAAAACATAAGGCTCCTGCAAGCAGACTATATCAATATGATTGTCGATGGCAAATTTTATTGCATTTGAATGAGCTATCAAAGAATGGTTACTATTAATCTGTATGCATTTAAATGACATTTATAAGGTAAAGTGGTCAATACGAAAGCTAGAGCCCGGATGCAGGGAGAAAGAAAGCAATTAACCATATAAAAACCAAATGGAGAAAGGGCAATAAAAAATATATACAAATTACTACTAAAAATATACATATTAGTACTAAATATAAATTATATACAAAATACTATAGAACACATAAAACATAACCAAACACAACATATAAGAGTGAAACCATAGCTAACGAAGGGTTCAAAGTGTGAGCTAACTTAATTACTCTCTTTTTGCTGTTTCTTAATTTTTTCAATTTCGACCTGAAAAGTTTTACAGTTTTTTCTGTCATAGGCCGAGTGATCGATTCTGTAGTTTAGATTTGGATTTTCATCATTACTAGTAGCACAGTTGACACATTTGGGGGATCTCGCCCTGCATTCTTTAAAAGTATGACCCGAACGGGTGCATATACCACAGTTGCCAGTTGGGTGGTGGCAAAAGTTCGCCACATGGCCATACCCCTGGCATTTAAAGCAGATTTTCAATGAAATGTATCTTTTAATAAAAAAGTATGTGAAATGGTTGAAAACTTTCTTTGCCTCCAAAATGCGTGAGGCCGCGATAAGATCCACGAAGAACACCCAATTAGAATTACCATTTCTTGACTTGAAACTTTTCAATATTTTGATTTCCTCTGGTTTGAGATTAGGGTGATTGTTACACAGAAGTGCCTTGATATTGTCCCCCGTGAATTCAGGTGGTATGTTAAAAATTATCAGAGCCTTTCTCTTATCCTCTTGCTTTCTAATAGTAAAATGTCTACTGATTTCAGAATTCATGAAAAGTGTGAGTAGTTTATTCGGGTCACCTTCCCGACAAGTCACTTTAAGCGTGCCATTTGGAAGCGCTATAACGTTTTTCACATCCACACCTTTTGGAACAGGTAGTGAGAACAAGTTTTTCTTTAATTGTTCGTTGTTAATGGTTCGATCTTTTCCTTGGAGAAGGACACTTGAGAAGGTACGGGAAGAGTTTGGAGCAGCAGTAGCTGGACGAGATCTAGAAGAGGAAGCAGACAAGTTTGAGGCACCTCCAGAAGAAGAAGCACCAGGAGGGAGATGGCCAGAAGCATTCATATCTGCAGGAATATCTTTCCGCAATGTTTTGGCAAAAGATCTCATTTCAGCCAACATTAGTGATTGAAATTTGTTCATGTCTTCGCTCAAAGATTTTGAGAGATTCGTAGTGATATGTTCTGAGATATCTTCGTTAAATGTTTTTGTGATATTTGAAGAAATTTGCTCAGACAAGGTTACCGGATCTCGAATAAGAAGCCTGGAACGAGGAGACGGGACCGAAGAAAGGTTACTTTCAAGAGTATGTCCAGCTATTCGAATCTCTTTGATTTTCTCTTCAATATATATCTTTTGTCCCGCATTCATTTTTACATTTCTCATCAAATAATTGTTCAATTTGGAAACATTTGATAGAATTTTAAGTAAGTGTTCATTATTAATATTTAATGGGGCTGAAGAAGCATCAGTGAAAGTTGACTCGGGACTAGAGGATGTAGAGGGGACTTCTGCTGGCGAATGTTTTCCGTGAGGAGGCAAAGCTTGAGAACCTTCCACAGTTCCTGGAGGAACCATTTCCGGAGAAGTGGACGGAGGCGGAGAGGAAGGAGTTACAGCAGGCGGGGTAGCTGGAGAGTTGAAAGTTGAAGAAAAAGCTCTTGAAGAGGATCTGGATGATGGTATGAATGAAGTTTCCACAGGATCAGTTACTGGCAGAGTTGGAGGAGCAATTGAAGAGGGCAACGTAGTAGCAGCATACGCTTTAGAGGTAGATCTTGTAGGCAAAGGATAGGAGAATGTTTTTGTAGTTGCCACTGTAGGTTGTGAAGCTGTTATTGAAGCAGGAGCCAAGGGGGAAGAGTGCACAGAAGGTTGAGAAGAACCACTATATCGAGGTAATCGTGGCGGGAGTATTGTATTTGAAAAGAGTGATGAATCATATATTTTTGAGGAGCGGGATGTACATTTGAAGTTAGTAAAGCGTATTGGGTTCCCCGTGGTAGGGGTGTCCTCGTGGGTAGAAGAAGCACTGTTTTCAGTATCATCGATCATGGTAGCACTCGAACTTGGAACAATTGAAGTCTCTCCACAAGGGGCACTGTTGTTTGAGATTGTAGCACTGATTTCATCATTTATATTGGTATTCGTAGCACTAATTCCATCTTTTGAATTGTTTGTCGTTGAGAGTTTTTGGAATGAAGGGTGCATTGTAATGGGCGAGATCACCACGGTTGGTAAAAGAAGAGGAGGAGCCAGCGACGGAAAGTCTGAAGCTGAGAAAATTCCTTTACCGGTAGACATTATATACAATATTTCCTAATACATAAATTATCAATATATCAAGAATTAAATGATAAAACTTATTTCTAGGAGGAGGTGTTACCTTACAAGTTAAAACCTGAAAACTTTTTATAACCATACTGAATGTAAATCAACATAACAGGGAAACCACTAATTAATACCTTACACATATCTAAAATAATACTATACACTATAAAATTACAAATGGATGAGAGGGAAATGCCGAATTCATGCATAATCAACTGTGTTATAGCTTCCAAAAAATCATAACCAATTTTTCCATATATCATGAATGTGGATGCCGGCTCAAAAGGCAAAATGATGCGCCATATATTGAAAAAGGAGGTTATTTAAAAGTACAGTCGAAAGGAAGTCAGAAATTTCAAAAGCATGACAGAAATGACCAATGTTAAAAGGCCTGTGCCAAAATTTTTGCCGAAACCGGTCGGAAAAAATAATTTACAAAGAAAATGACCCAGGATGGAAGAATGCTGGGACGGAGCAAAAACAAATAAAAAATGGAGAAATTAAAAATTTATGAAATTTTTGAATAGGAAAATCCATGTTAAATAATATATGCTTGAAACTGATCAGGAATGAAAATAACAATCTGTTATTCATTAACCATCTGTTATGAGAGAAGAAGAGGTATGCAAGGGAAGAAGAGGACCAGCAGAGAGCATTCAAGCGGCAAGGAGAATACACTACTGAAAAAGGGGACGGGAATAGATAGGTACAGGGCCAGGACAGCGTCCAACACAGAAAAAGGGGGGGAAACGAAGAAACGAAAGTGGAAAATATGAAAACATACAATTTTAAAATGCAGATTACACTATAAATTTTTGCTACTGGGGGGGAAATCATAATCAATAAACAATAATAATACATTATATTAGTTAAATATATACTTGAAATCATAAAATAATACAAATATTGTAGAATTAACAGATGTATAAAGTGCTCAATTTGAGCACTTTAAATGATTCTCCCATTACAATTGCATTGTTTTTGAAGAACAATAAAATAGAATGTTTTAAGATTATATAAACCGATTTCTCACCAACGAGTCGTCGTAGCCGAAAACTACAGATACCGTTGAAGAGCTGACGAGAAACACAACACTGAGATACTAAACAATTAAACAAATACTTCAAAATCACGCGCACACGGCATAAAACAGCGAGAGCCAACAAACAAGCGTGCTTTCAAGTTGAACGCGAAGGACGAAGGCCCGTCTAAATTGGGTGAATATATAGAAAGTTATGGAGATTGTCGCGGAGGGCGCGGCAGCCCAGTGGTTAGCGCGCGGGAATTGCACTCAGTAGGCCCGGGTTCGATTCCCGCCACTGCCAAAACTTACGCCACGTTCACGCAGAGTACGATCACGTTAAACATGTGGGTCCGTAAGTTCTTCCGAGAGGTTGGTGGTAGGGGAAGGAGGATACGGCCCCTGTGGATGCCTCCCCCACTGGGTTCCCGTCTAAATTGGGTGAATATATAGAAAGTTATGGAGATTGTCTCGGAGGGTGCGGCAGCCCAGTGGTTAGCGCGCGGGAATTGCACTCAATAGGCCCGGGTTCGATTCCCGCCACTGCCAAAACTTACGCCACGTTCACGCAGAGTACGATCATAATAACAATAAATGATAAACATGTGGATTCGTGAGTCCTTCCGAGCGGTTGGTGGTAGGGGAAGGAGGGTACGGTCTAAATTGGGTGAATAAAAAGAAAGTTATGGAGATTGTCGCGGAGGGCGAAGTAGCCCAGTGGTTAGCGCGCGGGAATTGCATGCGGTAGGCCCGGGTTTGATTTCCAAAATTGCCGCCGTGTTCACGCGGAGTACGATCACGCGGAATAAACATGTAGGACTGTAAGTCCTTTCGAGAGGTTGGTGGTTGGGGAAGGAGGGTACGGTCCCCGTGGGTGCCCCTCCCACTGGGTTCCGGTCTAAATTCGGTAATTAAAAAGAAAGTTATGGAAAATGTCGCGGAGGGCGAAGTATCCCAGTCGTTAGCGCGCGGGATTTGCACTAGCGCGCGGGAATTTCTCTCGGTAGGCCCGTGTTCGTTTCCCGCCACTGCCAAAACTGCAGCCGCGTTCACGCGGAGTACGATCACGTTAAACATGTGGGATCGTAAGTCCTTCAGAGAGGTTGGTGGTAGGGGAAGGAGCGTACGGTCTCTGTGGATGCCTCCCCCACTGAGTTCCTGTCTGAATTGGGTGGCATTTCCTGGCCATCCAAACAGTTACCTTACACCTTTCTGGTATGGATATTTTAAATGGATATTTTAATTTATAGATATTTTAAATGGATATTTTAATTTTATGGATATTTTAAATAATGGAACGAGGATGATGGAATTAAGCGCTTATCATATGGTCATTATAAAATTTAACTTAGCGCGCGAGAATTGCACTCGGTAGGCCCGGGTTCGATTTCCGCCACTGACACGGAGTACGATAATGTTAAACATATGGGTCCGTAAGTATTTCCGAGAGGTTGGTGGTAGGGGAAGGAGGGTACGTTCCCTGTGGATGCCTCCACCACTGGGTTCCGGTCTAAATTGGGTGGCACATCCTGGCCGTCCAACCAGTTACCTCACACCTTTCTGGTAGGTCGCGCCAACGAGTTTGCCACGGTTGGAATTTGCCATGATCAGCATTTTCAAGGGTTGCGAACAGGCTGGTCGCCAAAGGCGGCTAGTCTATATAATAAAAGGCAATGTCTGTGTGTGTGTGTGTGTGTGTGTCTTATACACTATACGTTTCGCGACCGCGCGTCGGAGAGTTACGAAATTTGGCAATCGGAGACCCTGGGGGGTGGGAAGGGGACACGTGAAAACCGATTTTCAAAATTCTAATTATTTTTTTATTTATTTAATGTTTTATGCGATTTCGACCTTTTTTTGATATTTTTGCCCTTTTTTCTCCTCGATCCAGACATCGTAGAAAAAAACAAATCACACCATCGGAAAGAGCAGAGAATTTCGAGTAAAAATATATCAATTTCAAATCTCCATTTCGATTTATAATATTTTTTAAAGATTTTAAAACAAAAGTCACTTTTGGCTCAAGAAAACGATTTTTGGTTTTTAAATTCTCGCATCGTGAAAAGTACTCATAATTTCGACTAATAATTTACATTTTCAGAAAGGTCAACCATCTGGCATTCTTACAAGTCTAATCTGGTCCAGAAATAATGAAAATTGCCTTCAGGATCGCAATTTTAAAGACGTCATGATTTTAAATTTCTCGCCGTTCCGCTCGGCGTTCCGTTCGTTTCTCCCCCGCTGAAGCAGGGAAGGTGGTGGGTGGGGACGTCAAGGTGGAGGTGACGTCACGGTTCTGAATAGAGCGCCTTTGCTCTATATAAATTATTATATTTATATTTTAAATGATGGGACGATCTGGATTTTTTAAATGTATATTTTAACTTTTGGATATTTTAAATGGATATTTTAATTTTATGGATATTTTAAATGATGGAACAATGAAACAATGGAATGAGGATGATGGAATTAAGCATATGGTCATTTTAAATTGCAAATTAGCGCGCGGGAAGTTAGCGGTAGGCCCGGGTTCGATTCCCGCCACTGCCAAAACTGCCGCCGTGTTTACGTGGAATACGATCACGTTAAATATGTGGGTCCGTAAGTCCTTCCGAGAGGTTGGTGGTAGGGGAGGGAGGATACGGCCCCTGTGGATGCCTCCCCCACTGGGTTCCCGTCTAAATTGGGTGAATATGTAGAAAGTTATGGAGATTGTCGCGGAGGGCGCGGCAGCCCAGTGGTTAGCGCGCGGGAATTGCACTCAGTAGGCCCGGGTTCGATTCCCGCCAACGCCACGTTCACGCAGAGTACGATCACGTTAAACATGTGGGTTCGTGAGTCCTTCCGAGAGGTTGGTGGTAGGGGAAGGAGGGTACGGTCTAAATTGGGTGAATAAAAAGAAAGTTATGGAGATTGTCGCGGAGGGCGAAGTAGCCCAGTGGTTAGCGCGCGGGAATTGCACGCGGTAGGCCCGGGTTCGATTTCCGCCACTGACATGGAGTACGATCACGTTAAACATATGGGTCCGTATGTTTTTCCGAGAGGTTGGTGGTAGGGGAAGGAGGGTACGTTCCCTGTGTATGCCTCCCCCACTGGGTTCCGGTCTAAATTGGGTGGCACATCCTGGCCGTCCAACCAGTTACCATGCCCGGGTTCGATTCCCAAAATTGCCGCCGTGTTTACGCGGAGTACGAGCACGTTAAACATGTGGGTCCGTGAGTCCTTCCGAGAAGTTGGTGGTAGGGGAAGGAGGGTACGGTCTAAATTGGATGAATAAAAAGAAAGTTATGGAGATTGTCGCGTAGGGCAAAGTAGCCCAATGGTTAGCGCGCGGAAATTGCACTCGGTAGGCCCGGGTTCGATTCCCAAAATTGCCGCCGTGTTTACGCGGAGTACGATCACGTTAAACATGTGGGTCTGTAAGTCCTTCCGAGAGGTGGGTGGTAGGGGAAGAAGGGTACGGTCCCTGTGGATGCTTCTCCCACTTGGTTCCGGTCTAAATTGGGTGAATAAAAAATAAGTTATGAAGAATATCGCGGAGGGTGAAGTACCCCAGTGGTTAGTGCGCGGGATTTGCATTTGGTAGGCCCGGGTTCGATTCCCAAAATTGCCGAATAAAAATAAAGTTATGGAGATTGTCGCGGATGGCACGGTAGCCCAGTGGTTAGCGCGCGAGAATTTCACTCGGTAGGCCCAGGTTCGATTCCCGCCTACCGAGTGAAGTTATGAAGAATATCGCGGAGGGTGAAGTACCCCAGTGGTTAGTGCGCGGGATTTGCACTTGGTAGGCCCGGGTTCGATTCCCAAAATTGCCGAATAAAAATAAAGTTATGGAGATTGTCGCGGATGGCACGGTAGCCCAGTGGTTAGCGCGCGGGAATTTCACTCGGTAGGCCCGGGTTCGATTCCCGCCATTGCCAAAACTGCAGCCGTGTTCACGGGGAGTACGATCACGTTAAACGTGTGGGACTGCAAGTCCTTCCGAGAGGTTTGTGGTAGGGGAAGGAGGGTACGGTCTCTTTGGATGCCTCCCCCATTGGGTTCCGGTCTAAATTGTGTGGCACTTCCTGGCCTTCCAAGCAGTTACCTTACACCTTTCTGGTAGGTCGCGCCAATGAGTTTGCCACGGTCAGAATTTTCAAGGGTAGCGAACAGGCTGGTCGCCAAAGGCGGCTAGTCTATATAATAAAAGGCAATGTCTGTGTGTGTGTGTGTGTGTGTGTCTTATACACTATACGTTTCGCGACCGCGCGTCGGAGAGCTACGAAATTTGGCAATCGGAGACCCGGGGGGGAGGGAAGGGGACACGTGAAAACCGATTTTTAAAATTTTAATTATTTTTTTATTTATTTAATGTTTTATGCGATTTCGACCGTTTTTTGCCATTTTTGCCCTTTTTTCTCCACGATCCAGACATCGTAGAAAAAAACAAATTACACCATCGGAAAGAGCAGAGAATTTCGAGTAAAAATATATCAATTTCAAATCTGAATTTCGATTTCTAATATTTTTTAAAGATTTTAAAACAAAAGTCACTTTTTGCTCAAGAAAACGATTTTTGGTTTTTAAATTCTCGCATCGTGAAAAGTACTCATAATTTCGACTAATAATTTATATTTTCAGAAAGGTCAAACATCTGGCATTCTTACAAGTCCCATCTGGTCCAGAAATAATGAAAATTGCCTTCAGGATGGCAATTTTAAAGACGCCATGATTTTAAATTTGTCGGCTACCGGCTCAGTTTCTCAACGGCATTTTCCCCCCATCCGCATTAGTTTCTTCCCCGTCTCCATGGAGACCGCGCTTTCGGTTTTAACTGAATTACGAGCATAAGTGTTGTATACATCGGGCGAAATTATTATATTTATATGATATTTTAAATGGATATTTTTAAATGGATATTTTAAATAATTTAAATGATTGAATTATGGTGGTTTGAATTGTGGTGATGTATTTGAAATTATTATATTTATGGATTGGTGGAACGATATGGTTGATTTTTTTATTTTAAATGGATATTTTAATTTATGGATATTTTAATTTATAGATATTTTAAATGGATATTTTAATTTTATGGCTATTTTAAACGATGGAACGAGGATGGTGGAATTAAGAGCCTAGCATATGGTCGTTATAAATTTAAATTAGCGCGCGGGAAGTTAGCGCGCGAGAATTGCACTCGGTAGGCCTGGGTTCGATTCCCGCCACTGATGCGGAGTACGATCACCTTAAACATATGGGTCGATAATTCCTTCCGAGAGGTTGGTGGCAGGGAAAGGAGGGTACGGTCTCTGTGGACGCCTCCCCCACTGGGTCCTGGTCCAAATTGGGTGAATAAAAATAAAGTTATGGAGATTGTCGCGGAGGGCGCGGTAGCCCAGTGGTTAGCGTGCGGGAATTTCACTCGGTAGGCCCGGGTTCGATTCCCTCCACTGACAAAACTTCTGCCGTGTTCACGCGGAGTACGATCACGTTAAACATGTGGGTCCGTAAGTGTCTTCCGAGAGGTTGGTGGTAGAGGAAGGAGGGTACGCACCCTGTGGATGACTTTCCCACTGGGTTCCGGTCTAAATTGGGTGAATAAAAAGAAGGTTATGGAGATTGTCGTGGAGGGCGCGGTAGCCCAGTGGTTGGCGCGCGGGAATTGCACTCGGTAGGCTAGGGTTCGATTGCCGCCACTGCCAAAACTGCTGCCATTTTCACGCGGAGTACGATCACGTTAAACATGTGGATCCGTAAGTCCTTCCGAGAGATTGTTGGTAGAGGAAGGAGGGTACGGACCCTGTGGATGCCTCCCCTACTGGGTTCCGGTCTAAATTGGGTGAATAAAAAGAAGGTTATGGAGATTGTCGCGGAGGGCGCGGTAACCCAGTGGTTAGCGCGCGGGATTTGCACTAGGTAGGTCCGGGTTCGATTCCCGCCACTGCCAAAACTGCCGCCGTGTTCAGGCGGAGTACGATCACGTTAAACATGCGGGACCGGAAGTCCTTCCGAGAGGTTGGTGGTAGGGGAAGGAGGGTACGGTCCCTGTGGATGCCTCCCCCACTGAGTTCCTGTCTAAATTGGGTGGCACTTCCTGGTAGGTCGTTCCTTCTGGTAGGTCGCGCCAGCGAGTGTGCCACGGTTAGAATTTGCCACGGTCAGAATTTTCAAGGGTAGCGAACAGGCTGGTCGCCAAAGGCGGCTAGTCTATATAATAAAAGGCAATGTCTGTGTGTGTGTGTGTGGGTGTGTGTGTACTTATACACTATACGTTTCGCGACCGCGCGTCGGAGAGCTACGAAATTTGGCAATCGGAGACCTGGGGGGGAGGGAAGGGGACACGTGAAAACCGATTTTCAAAATTCTAATTATTTTTTTATTTATTTAATGTTTTATGCGATTTCGACCTTTTTTTGCCCTTTTTGCCCTTTTTTCTCCACGATCGTAGAAAAAAACAACTCACACCATCGGAAAGAGCAGACAATTGCGAGTAAAAATATATAAATTTCAAATCTCCATTTCGATTTCTAATATTTTTTAAAGATTTTAAAACAAAAGTCACTTTTGGCTCAAAAAAACGATTTTTGGTTTTTAAATTCTCGCATAGTAAAAAGTACTCATAATTTCGACTAATAATTTACATTTTTAGAAAGCTGAAATATCTGGCATTCTAACAAGTCTAATCTGGTCCCGAAATAACGAAAATTGCCTTCAGGATCGCAATTTTAAAGACGTCATGATTTTAAATTTCTCGGCGTTCCGTTCGTTTCTCCCCCGCTGAAGCAGGGAAGGTGGTGGGTGGGGACGTCAAGGTGGAGGGGACGTCACGTTTCTAAATAGAGCGCCTTTGCTCTATATAAATTATTATATTTATATTTTAAATGATGGGACGATCTGGATTTTTTAAATGTATATTTTAACTTTTGGATATTTTAAATGGATATTTTAATTTTATGGATATTTTAAATGATGGAACAATGAAACAATGGAATGAGGATGATGGAATTAAGCATATGGTCATTTTAAATTGCAAATTAGCGCGCGGGAAGTTAGCGGTAGGCCCGGGTTCGATTCCCGCCACTGCCAAAACTGCCGCCGTGTTTACGTGGAATACGATCACGTTAAATATGTGGGTCCGTAAGTCCTTCCGAGAGGTTGGTTGTAGGGGAAGGAGGATACGGCCCCTGTGGATGCCTCCCGCACTGGGTTCCCGTCTAAATTGGGTGAATATGTAGAAAGTTATGGAGATTGTCGCGGAGGGCGCGGCAGCCCAGTGGTTAGCGCGCGGGAATTGCACTCAGTAGGCCCGGGTTCGATTCCCGCCACTGCCAAAACTTACGCCACGTTCACGCAGAGTACGATCACGTTAAACATGTGGGTTCGTGAGTCCTTCCGAGAGGTTGGTGGTAGGGGAAGGAGGGTACGGTCTAAATTGGGTGAATAAAAAGAAAGTTATGGAGATTGTCGCGGAGGGCGAAGTAGCCCAGTGGTTAGCGCGCGGGAATTGCACGCGGTAGGCCCGGGTTCGATTTCCGCCACTGACATGGAGTACGATCACGTTAAACATATGGGTCCGTATGTTTTTCCGAGAGGTTGGTGGTAGGAGAAGGAGGGTACGTTCCCTGTGGATGCCTCCCCCACTGGGTTCCGGTCTAAATTTGGTGGCACATCCTGGCCGTCCAACCAGTTACCAGGCCCGGGTTCGATTCTCAAAATTGCCGCCGTGTTTACGCGGAGTACGAGCACGTTTGCCACGGTCAGAATTTTCAAGCTTATTATATAGAAGATACTTTTATTTCGTACTAGCCGCCTTTGGCGACCAGCCTGTTCGCTACCCTTGAAAATTCTGACCGTGGCAAACTCGTTGGCGCGACCTACCAGAAAGGTGTAAGGTAACTGCTTGGAAGGCCAGGAAGTGCCACACAATTTAGACCGGAACCCAATGGGGGAGGCATCCAAAGAGACCGTACCCTCCTTCCCCTACCACAAACCTCTCGGAAGGACTTGCAGTCCCACACGTTTAACGTGATCGTACTCCGCGTGAACACGGCTGCAGTTTTGGCAATGGCGGGAATCGAACCCGGGCCTACCGAGTGAAATTCCCGCGCGCTAACCACTGGGCTACCGTGCCATCCGCGACAATCTCCATAACTTTATTTTTATTCGGCAATTTTGGGATTCGAACCCGGGCCTACCAAGTGCAAATCCCGCGCACTAACCACTGGGGTACTTCACCCTCCGCGATATTCTTCATAACATTCTTTTTATTCACCCAATTTATATCGGAACCAAGTGGGAGAAGCATCCACAGGGACCGTACCCTTCTACCCCTACCACCAACCTCTCGGAAGGACTTACAGACCAACATGTTTAACGTGATCGTACTCCGCGTAAGCACGGCGGCAATTTTGGGAATCGAACCCGGGCCTACTGAGTGCAATTCCCTCGCGCTAACCACTGGGAACATGTGGGCCCGTAAGTCCTTCCGAGAGGTTGGTGGTAGGGGAAGGAGTGTACGGTCCCTGTGGATGCCTCCTTCACAGGGTTCCCGTCTAAATTGGGTGAATATAAATAAAGTTGCGGAGGGCGAGGCAGCCCAGTGGTTAGCGCTCAGGAATTGCACTCTGTAGGCCCGGGTACGATTCCCGCCACTGCCAAAACTGCCGAAGTGTTCACGCGGAATACGATCACGTTAAACATGTGGGCCCGTAAGTCCTTCCGAGAGGTTGGTGGTAGGGGAAGGAGGGTACGGTCCCTGTGGATGCCTCCTTCACAGGGTTCCCGTCTAAATTGGGTGAATATAAAGAAAGTTGCGGAGGGCGAGGCAGCCCAGTGTTTAGCGCTCAGGAATTGCACTCGGTAGGCCCGGGTTCGATTCCCGCCACTTCCAAAACTGCCGCCGTGTTCACGCGGAGTACGATCACGATAAACATGTGGGTCCGGAAGTCCTTCCGAGAGGTTGGTGGTAGGGGAAGGAGGGTACGGTCCCTGTGGATGCCTCCCTCACAGGGTTCCCGTCTAGATTGGGTGAATATAAAGAAAGTTGCGGAGGGCGAGGCAGCCCAGTGGTTAGCGCTCAGGAATTGCACTCGGTAGGCCCGGGTTCGATTCCCGCCACTTCCAAAACTGCCGCCGTGTTCACGCGGAGTACGATCACGATAAACATGTGGGTCCGGAAGTCCTTCCGAGAGGTTCGTGGTAGGGGAAGGAGGGTACGGTCCCTGTGGATGCCTCCCTCACAGGGTTCCCGTCTAAATTGAGTGAATATAAAGAAAGTTGCGGAGGGCGAGGCAGCCCAGTGGTTAGCGCTCAGGAATTGCACTCGGTAGGCCCGGGTTCGATTCCCGCCACTTCCAAAACTGCCGCCGTGTTCACGCGGAGTACGATCACGATAAACATGTGGGTCCGGAAGTCCTTCCGAGAGGTTGGTGGTAGGGGAAGGAGGGTACGGTCCCTGTGGATGCCTCTCCCAATGGGTTCCGTTCTAAATTGGGTAAATAAAAAGAATGTTATGGAGATAGTCGCTGAGGGCGAAGAATCCCAGTGGTTAGCGCTCGGGAATTGCACTCAGTAGGCCCGGGTTCGATTCCCAAAATTGCCGCCGTGTTTACGCGGAGTACGAGAACGTTAAACATGTGGGTCCGTGAGTCCTTCCGAGAGGTTGGTGGTAGGGGAAGAAGGGTACGGTCCCTGTGGATGCTTCTCCCACTTGGTTCCGGTCTAAATTGGGTGAATAAAAAGAAAGTTATGAAGAATATCGCGAAGGGTGAAGTAAGCCTCCCCCATTGGGTTCCGGTCTAAATTGTGTGGCACTTCCTGGCCTTCCAAGCAGTTACCTTACACCTTTCTGGTAGGTCGCGCCAAAGAGTTTGCCACGGTCAGAATTTTCAAGGGTAGCGAACAGGCTGGTCGGCAAAGGCGTCTAGTACGAAATAAAAGTATCTTCTATATAATAAAAGGCAATGTCTGTGTGTGTGTCTGTCTGTCTGTCTTATACACTATACGTTCAGCGACCGCGCGTCGGAGAGCTACGAAATTTTGCAATCGGAGACCCGGGGGGGTGGGGGGGTGGGAAGGGGACACGTGAAAACCGATTTTTAAAATTTTAATTATTTTTTTTGTTATTTAATGTTTTATGCGATTTCGACCGTTTTTTGCCATTTTTGCCCTTTTTTTCCCACGATCCGGACATCGTAGGAAAAAACAAATCACACCATCGGAAAGATCAGAGAATTTCGAGTAAAAATATATTAATTTCAAATCTCAGAGATAAATTCTAATATTTTTTTATGATTTTAAAGCAAAAGTCACTTTTGACTCAAAAAAACGATTTTTGGTTTTTAAATTCTCGCATAGTAAAAAGTACTCATAATTTCGACTAATAATTTACATTTTTAGAAAGGTCAAACATCTGGCATTCTTACAAGTCCAATCTGGTCAGGAAATATTCTGTATTGCCCACAGGATCGGGATTTTAAAAGTTTCCGAATTTCAATTTCTCGCCGTTCCGCTCGGCGTGCCGCTTCGTTTCTCCCCCGCTGAAGTAGGGAAGGTGGTGGGTGGGGACGTCAAGGTGGAGGTGACGTCACGGTTCTGAATTTAAATGAAATAAGAGCTTAACATATGCACTGTAGAAATTATTATATTTATATTTTAAATGATGGAACGGTATGGATTTTTTAAATGGACATTTTAATTTTATGGATATTTTAAATGATGGAACGATGGATATTTTAATTTTATGGATATTTTAAATGATGGAACGATGGATATTTAAATTTTATGGATATTTTAAATGATGGAATGAGGATGATGGAAGAGCTTAGAGAGCATATGGTCATTTTAAATTGTAAATTAGCGCGCGGGAAGTTAGCGGTAGGCCCGGGTGCGATTCCCGCCACTTCCAAAACTGCCGCCGTGTTCACGCGGAGTACGATCACGATAAACATGTGGGTTCGGAAGTCCTTCCGAGAGGTTGGTGGTAGGGGAAGGAGGGTACGGTCCCTGTGGATGCCTCCCTCACAGGGTTCCCGTCTAAATTGGGTGAATATAAAGAAAGTTGCGGAGGGCGAGGCAGCCCAGTGGTTAGCGCTCAGGAATTGCACTCGGTAGGCCCGGGTTCGATTCCCGCCACTTCCAAATCTGCCGCCGTGTTCACGCGGAGTACGATCACGATAAACATGTGGGTCCGGAAGTCCTTCCGAGAGGTTGGTGGTAGGGGAAGGAGGGTACGGTCCCTGTGGATGCCTCTCCCACTGGGTTCCGTTCTAAATTGGGTAAATAAAAAGAATGTAATGGAGATAGTCGCTGGGGGCGAAGAAGCCCAGTGGTTAGCGCGCGGGAATTGCACTCAGTAGGCCCGGGTTCGATTCCCAAAATTGCCGCCGTGTTTACGCGGAGTACGAGCACGTTAAACATGTGGGTCCGTGAGTCCTTCCGAGAAGTTGGTGGTAGGGGAAGGAGGGTACGGTCTAAATTGGATGAATAAAAAGAAAGTTATGGAGATTGTCGCGTAGGGCAAAGTAGCCCAATGGTTAGCGCGCGGAAATTGCTCTCGGTAGGCCCGGGTTCGATTCCCAAAATTGCCGCCGTGTTTACGCGGAGTACGATCACGTTAAACATGTGGGTCTGTAAGTCCTTCCGAGAGGTTGGTGGTAGAGGAAGAAGGGTACGGTCCCTGTGGATGCTTCTCCCACTTGGTTCCGGTCTAAATTGGGTGAATAAAAAGAAAGTTATGAAGAATATCGCGGAGGATGAAGTTGTTAGTGCGCGGGATTTGCACTTGGTAGGCCCGGGTTCGATTCCCAAAATTGCCGAATAAAAATAAAGTTATGGAGATTGTCGCGGATGGCACGGTAGCCCAGTGGTTAGCGCGCGGGAATTTCACTCGGTAGGCCCGGGTTCGATTCCCGCCATTGCCAAAACTGCAGCCGTGTTCACGCGGAGTACGATCACGTTAAACGTGTGGGACTGCAAGTCCTTCCGAGAGGTTTGTGGTAGGGGAAGGAGGGTACGGTCTCTTTGGATGCCTCCCCCATTGGGTTCCGGTCTAAATTGTGTGGCACTTCCTGGCCTTCCAAGCAGTTACCTTACACCTTTCTGGTAGGTCGCGCCAACGAGTTTGCCACGGTCAGAATTTTCAAGGGTAGCGAACAGGCTGGTCGCCAAAGGCGGCTAGTCTTCTATATAATAAAAGGCAATGTCTGTGTGTGTGTGTGTGTGTGTGTCTTATACACTATACGTTTCGCGACCGCGCGTCGGAGAGTTACGAAATTTGGCAATCGGAGACCCTGGGGGGTGGGAAGGGGACACGTGAAAACCGATTTTCAAAATTCTAATTTATGCGATTTCGACCTTTTTTTGATCTGTTTGCCCTTTTTTCTCCTCGATCCAGACATCGTAGAAAAAAACAAATCACACCATCGGAAAGAGCAGAGAATTTCGAGTAAAAATATATCAATTTCAAATCTCAGGGACAAATTCTAATATTTTTTTATGATTTTAAAGCAAAAGTCACTTTTGACTCAAAAAAACGATTTTTGGTTTTTAAATTCTCGCATAGTAAAAAGTACTCAGAATTTCGACTAATAATTTACATTTTTAGAAAGGTCAAACATCTGGCATTCTTACAAGTCCAATCTGGTCCAGAAATAATGAAAATTGCCTTCAGGATCGCAATTTTAAAGACGTCATAATTTTAAATTTCTCGGCGTTCCGTTCGTTTCTCCCCCGCTGAAGCAGGGAAGGTGGTGGGTGGGGACGTCAAGGTGGAGGTGACGTCACGGTTCTAAATAGAGCGCCTTTGCTCTATATAAATTATTATATTTATATTTTAAATGATGGGACGATCTGGATTTTTTAAATGTATATTTTAACTTTTGGATATTTTAAATGGATATTTTAATTTTATGGATATTTTAAACGATGGAACAATGAAACAATGGAATGAGGATGATGGAATTAAGCATATGGTCATTTTAAATTGCAAATTAGCGCGCGGGAAGTTAGCGGTAGGCCCGGGTTCGATTCCCGCCACTGCCAAAACTGCCGCCGTGTTTACGTGGAATACGATCACGTTAAATATGTGGGTCCGTAAGTCCTTCCGAGAGGTTGGTGGTAGGGGAAGGTGGATACGGCCCCTGTGGATGCCTCCCCCACTGGGTTCCCGTCTAAATTGGGTGAATATGTAGAAAGTTATGGAGATTGTCGCGGAGGGCGCGGCAGCCCAGTGGTTAGCGCGCGGGAATTGCACTCAGTAGGCCCGGGTTCGATTCCCGCCACTGCCAAAACTTACGCCACGTTCACGCAGAGTACGATCACGTTAAACATGTGGGTTCGTGAGTCCTTCCGAGAGGTTGGTGGTAGGGGAAGGAGGGTACGGTCTAAATTGGGTGAATAAAAAGAAAGTTATGGAGATTGTCGCGGAGGGCGAAGTAGCCCAGTGGTTAGCGCGCGGGAATTGCACGCGGTAGGCCCGGGTTCGATTTCCGCCACTGACATGGAGTACGATCACGTTAAACATATGGGTCCGTATGTTTTTCCGAGAGGTTGGTGGTAGGAGAAGGAGGGTACGTTCCCTGTGGATGCCTCCCCCACTGGGTTCCGGTCTAAATTGGGTGGCACATCCTGGCCGTCCAACCAGTTACCAGGCCCGGGTTCGATTCCCAAAATTGCCGCCGTGTTTACGCGGAGTACGAGCACGTTAAACATGTGGGTCCGTGAGTCCTTCCGAGAAGTTGGTGGTAGGGGAAGGAGGGTACGGTCTAAATTGGATGAATAAAATGAAAGTTATGGAGATTGTCGCGTAGGGCAAAGTAGCCCAATGGTTAGCGCGCGGAAATTGCACTCGGTAGGCCCGGGTTCGATTCCCAAAATTGCCGCCGTGTTTACGCGGAGTACGATCACGGTAAACATGTGGGTCTGTAAGTCCTTCCGAGAGGTTGGTGGTAGGGGAAGAAGGGTACGGTCCCTGTGGATGCTTCTCCCACTTGGTTCCGGTCTAAATTGGGTGAATAAAAAGAAAGTTATGAAGAATATCGCGGAGGGTGAAGTACCCCAGTGGTTAGTGCGCGGGATTTGCACTTGGTAGGCCCGGGTTCGATTCCCAAAATTGCCGAATAAAAATAAAGTTATGGAGATTTTCGCGGATGGCACGGTAGCCCAGTGGTTAGCGCGCGGGAATTTCACTCGGTAGGCCCGGGTTCGATTCCCGCCATTGCCAAAACTGCAGCCGTGTTCACGCGGAGTACGATCACGTTAAACGTGTGGGACTGCAAGTCCTTCCGAGAGGTTTGTGGTAGGGGAAGGAGGGTACGGTCTCTTTGGATGCCTCCCCCATTGGGTTCCGGTCTAAATTGTGTGGCACTTCCTGGCCTTCCAAGCAGTTACCTTACACCTTTCTGGTAGGTCGCGCCAACGAGTTTGCCACGGTCAGAATTTTCAAGGGTAGCGAACAGGCTGGTCGCCAAAGGCGGCTAGTAAATAATAAAAGGCAATGCCTGTGTGTCTGTGCGTCTGTCTGTCTGTCTGTCTTATACACTATACGTTTCGCGACCGCGCGTCGGAGAGCTATGAAATTTGGCAATCGGAGACCCTGGGGGGTGGGAAGGGGACACGTAAAAACCGATTTTTAAAATTTTAATTATTTTTTTTGTTATTTAATGTTTTATGAGATTTCGACCGTTTTTTGATCTTTTTGCTCTTTTTTCTCCACGATCCAGACATTGTAGACTCCGCGCGTCGGAGAGCTATGAAATTTGGCAATCGGAGACCCTGGGGGGTGGGAAGGGGACACGGGAAAACCGATTTTTAAAATTTTAATTATTATTTTTGTTATTTAATGTTTTATGAGATTTCGACCGTTTTTTGACATTTTTGCTCTTTTTTCTCCACGATCCAGACATTGTAGAAAAAAACAAATCACACCATCGGAAAGAGCAGAGAATTTCAAGTAAAAATATATCAATTTCAAATCTCAGGGACAAATTCTAATATTTTTTTCTGATTTTAAAGCAAAAGTCACTTTTGACTCAAAAAAACGATTTTTGGTTTTTAAATTCTCGCATAGTAAAAAGTACTCAGAATTTCGACTAATAATTTACATTTTTAGAAAGGTCAAACATCTGGCATTCTTACAAGTCCAATCTGGTCAAGAAATAATTATAAATATTCACAGGATCGCGATTTTAATGACCTAAGGATTTCCAATTTCTCGGCGAACGCGTTTTCACCCGTTGAATTTTCTCCCCGTCTCCATGGAGACCGACCGCCCTTCCGGGTTTAAATGAATTAAGATATGTGTTGTATACAACGGGTGAAATGATTATATTTATATGATATTTTAAATGGATATTTTAATTTATGGATATTTTAAATAATTTAAATGATTGCATTATGGTGGATTGAATTGTGGTGATGTATTTGAACTTATTATATTTATGTATTTGTGGAACGATATTGAATATTTTAAATAATTGAACGAATGGATATTTTATTGAACGTTCAGCGACCGCGCATCGGAGAGCTACGAAATTTGGCAATCGGAGACCCGGGGGGGGGGGGGGGGGAAGGGGATTCGTCAATACCGATTTTTAAAATTTTAATTATTTTTTTTGTTATTTAATGTTTTATGCGATTTCGACCGTTTTTTGACATTTTTGCCCCTTTTTCTCCACGATCCAGACATTGTAGAAAAAAACAAATCACACCATCGGAAAGAGCAGAGAATTTCGAGTAAACATATATCAATTTCAAATCTCAGAGACAAATTCTAATATTTTTTTATGATTTTAAAACAAAAGTCACTTTTGACTCAAAAAAACGATTTTTGGTTTTTAAATTCTCGCATAGTAAAAAGTACTCAGAATTTCGACTAATAATTTACATTTTTAGAAAGGTCAAATATCTGGCATTCTTACAAGTCCAATCTGGTCAAGAAATATTCCGTATTGGCCACAGGATCGGGATTTTAAGATTTTCCGAATTTCAATTTCTCGGCTTCCGCTAAAGCATTTCTTAACCGACGTTTCTCCCCCACAGAAGCAGGGAAGGTGGTGGGTGGGGACGTCAAGGTGGAGGATGACGTCACGGTTCTGTATATGCATAGCGATGGGTGGGACAATAAGAAACCGAATTGGTTTTTACTTTCCGTTTCCCGCGCTTCCGATTTTAAATGAAATAAGAGCTTAACATATGCATTGTAGAAATTATTATATTTATATTTTAAATGATGGAACGATATGGATTTTTTAAATGGATATTTTAATTTTATGGATATTTTAAATGATGGAACGATGGATATTTTAATTTTATGGATATTTTAAATGATGGAATGATGGATATTTTAAATGATGGAACAATGGAATGAGGATGATGGAATTAAGAGCCTAGAGAGCATATGGTCATTTTAAATTGTAAATTAGCGCACGGGAAGTTAGCGGTAGGCCCGGGTACGATTCCCGCCACTGCCAAAACTGCCGAAGTGTTCACGCCAGGGTTCCCATTTCAGCGCGAACCCGCGAGATTCTCGCGCAATCCATGAAAAATCTCGCGTAAAAATTTAGACTGCTCGAGAATTTCTCTCTCTCCAGCTCCGGCCTAAAATTATTTTTTCCTTCAAATTGGATACCGAGAAATCCGATGCCCGATCCCGATCGGGCATCGGCCTAAGGATCGGGCATCGGCCGAAGCAATCGGCCCGATCCAGATCGGGCCGATTGCTTCGCGACCGCAAATCGCGATCAGTTGCCTCGTTGTTGCGAATCGCGGGCCGATTGCCGAGCGGTCGCGGACCGCGATTTCGTAGCTACGTCTGAATCGCAGTCAATCGCGATTTGGGTACACTAAAGTACTACGTGTTTCTAATTAGAGAGATATTTTATAGAAAACTATAAGTGTCCCCTCAGCTTGCGCGGGTGGCAAATTCGATCAAATAAAAGTTTGCTTTTTTTTATAGGATTCTTTCACGGATTTGAATTATGCTCTTTCCGCGTACTTCCCGTATTTTTTGTGTTTTGCTCGAGAAATTTTCTTCTTTCCGCGGACGAAAATCCTTTCCCCCGTACACAGTATGTCTACAGGTTACAAAAATCCCGAAAATGTCTTGAAATTGGCCATATATGCCCAAAAAATGTTACAAAATTTGAACAAAGCAACGAATTTTTTATCAGAGACATTCCTTTCTTACATGATCTGAAAATCTGTTTCTCCGCGATTGCGAAAACGGCGTTCGCATACGGCGATTCCCACATTTTCTGAGGAGAGATGACCAATGAATATCTTTTTGCCATTTTCACAATATATTTGCATCGACTGAATTTTTTTATAATTATGTCATTTAATATACAAATAATAAAAACCAAACTATTTTTCTACCGTATTATTAATAAAATGAAAGGTTATTTTGCAGCAGCATCACGAAAATCTGCATTTGTACGCTATCCTCGGCATACCTCGTTTAATTTGAAAAATATTTCCCACTTTTCCAATCTGTTTGCATCGACTACAGTGTTTGTAATTGTTTCGCGTTTCATACAGAAAAATTATTTTACAAACGTATTATTTATGAAATAAAGGGCTATTTTGAAAACAAAAAGAAAAAAGTCGAGTCAAACAAAATGGCTAAAATCACATGACTGGCTTGAGATTCAACAAAAGGACGATGCAATCCTTATGTTCTGCAAGTTTTGTAAAAAAAAAAAAATCCATTTTCAAACATAAAGTCAAATTTATTACCTAATTCTATTTGCCTAGTGAAATAGTTTTCGGCGATCAAAATTCGTTAAAGTTTTTAATTGCTATTGCTGCATGAAAATTGATCATAAAATGATTTTAAAAATCAAAATATAAAGTAAATACAGTCGGCCCTCGACTTTTGCAGTTTACAGACAAAAAAATCGTAAATTCGCATGTGAGTCATTTTACATAAAATAACCCATGTAGACGTTTTTATGTCAGCAAATAAAATCATAACGTAAGCGTGGGGGGAAGTCAGGAATTTAAGTACTTTTGCTAACAAGTGGGGGGGGGGAGCTATGAAATTACCAAAAATGTGCTTACTTAATACTTAAACGACTCCTAATTAATTTTTAAAAAGAATGTTAGTAAGAATGTTAAAAGAATGTTAATTTTAAGAATTAAAAATTTAAATGTCGAAGAATATGAGTTATAGTTAATGCTTTCTTTTTTATTATTTTCTAAATTAGCATGTTAAAAAAAAATGAAATTTTAAGTGTCTCTCCTTATAACAGAAAATCTCTCCCAAAATTTTTTGGAAGGAGAGAAATTCTCCCCCTCTTTTCCTGACTTAGTGGGAACCCTGGTTCACGCGGAATACGATCACGTTAAACATGTGGGCCGGTAAGTCCTTCCGAGAGGTTGGTGGTAGGGAAAGGAGGGTACGGTCCCTGTGGATGCCTCCCTCACAGGGTTCCCGTCTAAATTGGGTGAATATAAAGAAAGTTGCGGAGGGCGAGGCAGCCCAGTGGTTAGCGCTCAGGAATTGCACTCGGTTGGCCCGGGTTCGATTCCCGCCACTTCCAAAACTGCCGCCGTGTTCACGCGGAGTACGATCACAATAAACATGTGGGTCCGGAAGTCCTTCCGAGAGGTTGGTGGTAGGGGAAGGAGGGTACGGTCCCTGTGGATGAATAAAAAGAAAGTTATGGAGATTGTCGCGTAGGGCAAAGTAGCCCAATGGTTAGCGCGCGGAAATTGCACTCGGTATGTCCGGGTTCGATTCCCAAAATTGCCGCGTAAACGATCACGTTAAACATGTGGGTCTGTAAGCCTTCCGAGAGGTTGGTGGTAGGGGAAGAATGGTACGGTCCCTGTGGATGCTTCTTCCACTTGGTTCCGGTCTAAATTGGGTGAATAAAAAGAAAGTTATGAAGAATATCGCGGAGGGTGAAGTACCCCAGTGGTTAGTGCGCGGGATTTGCACTTGGTAGGCCCGGGTTCGATTCCCAAAATTGCCGCCACGTTCACGCGGAGTACGATGACGTTAAACATGTGGGTCGGTAAGTCCTTCCGAGAGGTTGGTGGTAGGGGAAGGGGGGTTCGGTCCATGTGGATGCCTCCCCCACTGGGTTTCAGTCTAAATTGGCCGAATAAAAATAAAGTTATGGAGATTGTCGCGGATGGCACGGTAGCCCAGTGGTTCGCGCGCGGGAATTTCACTCGGTAGGCCCGGGTTCGATTCCCGCCATTGCCAAAACTGCAGCCGTGTTCACGCGGAGTACGATCACGTAAAACATGTGGGACTGCAAGTCCTTCCGAGAGGTTTGTGGTAGGGGAAGGAGGGTACGATCTCTTTGGATGCCTTCCCCATTGGGTTGCGGTCTAAATTGTGTGTCACTTCCTGGCCTTCCAAGCAGTTACCTTACACCTTTCTGGTAGGTCGCGCCAACGAGTTTGCCACGGTCAGAATTTTCAAGGGTAGCGAACAGGCTGGTCGCCAAAGGCGGCTAGTAAATAATAAAAGGCAATGTCTGTGTGTCTGTGCGTCTGTCTGTCTGTCTGTCTTATACACTATACATTTCGCGACCGCGCGTCGGAGAGCTATGAAATTTGGCAATCGGAGACCCTGGGGGGTGGGAAGGGGACACGTGAAAACCGATTTTTAAAATTTTAATTATTTTTTTTGTTATTTAATGTTTTATGAGATTTCGACCGTTTTTTGACATTTTTGCTCTTTTTTCTCCACGATCCAGACATCGTAGAAAAAAACAAATCACACCATCGGAAAGAGCAGAGAATTTCGAGTAAAAATATATCAATTTCAAATCTCAGGGACAAATTCTAATATTTTTTTATGATTTTAAAGCAAAAGTCACTTTTGACTCAAAAAAACGATTTTTGGTTTTTAAATTCTCGCATTGTAAAAAGTACTCAGAATTTCGACTAATAATTTACATTTTTAGAAAGGTCAAACATCTGGCATTCTTACAAGTCCAATCTGGTCAAGAAATAATTATAAATATTCACAGGATCGCGATTTTAATGACCTAAGGATTTCCAATTTCTCGGCGAACGCGTTTTCACCCGTTGAATTTTCTCCCCGTCTCCATGGAGACCGACCGCCCTTCCGGGTTTAAATGAATTAAGATATGTGTTGTATACAACGGGTGAAATGATTATATTTATATGATATTTTAAATGGATATTTTAATTTATGGATATTTTAAATAATTTAAATGATTGCATTATGGTGGATTGAATTGTGGTGATGTATTTGAACTTATTATATTTATGTATTTGTGGAACGATATTGAATATTTTAAATAATTGAACGAATGGATATTTTATTGAACGTTCAGCGACCGCGCATCGGAGAGCTACGAAATTTGGCAATCGGAGACCCGGGGGGGGGGGAAGGGGATTCGTCAATACCGATTTTTAAAATTTTAATTATTTTTTTTGTTATTTAATGTTTTATGCGATTTCGACCGTTTTTTGACATTTTTGCCCCTTTTTCTCCACGATCCAGACATTGTAGAAAAAAACAAATCACACCATCGGAAAGAGCAGAGAATTTCGAGTAAACATATATCAATTTCAAATCTCAGAGACAAATTCTAATATTTTTTTATGATTTTAAAACAAAAGTCACTTTTGACTCAAAAAAACGATTTTTGGTTTTTAAATTCTCGCATAGTAAAAAGTACTCAGAATTTCGACTAATAATTTACATTTTTAGAAAGGTCAAATATCTGGCATTCTTACAAGTCCAATCTGGTCAAGAAATATTCCGTATTGGCCACAGGATCGGGATTTTAAGATTTTCCGAATTTCAATTTCTCGGCTTCCGCTAAAGCATTTCTTAACCGACGTTTCTCCCCCACAGAAGCAGGGAAGGTGGTGGGTGGGGACGTCAAGGTGGAGGATGACGTCACGGTTCTGTATATGCATAGCGATGGGTGGGACAATAAGAAACCGAATTGGTTTTTACTTTCCGTTTCCCGCGCTTCCGATTTTAAATGAAATAAGAGCTTAACATATGCATTGTAGAAATTATTATATTTATATTTTAAATGATGGAACGATATGGATTTTTTAAATGGATATTTTAATTTTATGGATATTTTAAATGATGGAACGATGGATATTTTAATTTTATGGATATTTTAAATGATGGAATGATGGATATTTTAAATGATGGAACAATGGAATGAGGATGATGGAATTAAGAGCCTAGAGAGCATATGGTCATTTTAAATTGTAAATTAGCGCACGGGAAGTTAGCGGTAGGCCCGGGTACGATTCCCGCCACTGCCAAAACTGCCGAAGTGTTCACGCCAGGGTTCCCATTTCAGCGCGAACCCGCGAGATTCTCGCGCAATCCATGAAAAATCTCGCGTAAAAATTTAGACTGCTCGAGAATTTCTCTCTCTCCAGCTCCGGCCTAAAATTATTTTTTCCTTCAAATTGGATACCGAGAAATCCGATGCCCGATCCCGATCGGGCATCGGCCTAAGGATCGGGCATCGGCCGAAGCAATCGGCCCGATCCAGATCGGGCCGATTGCTTCGCGACCGCAAATCGCGATCAGTTGCCTCGTTGTTGCGAATCGCGGGCCGATTGCCGAGCGGTCGCGGACCGCGATTTCGTAGCTACGTCTGAATCGCAGTCAATCGCGATTTGGGTACACTAAAGTACTACGTGTTTCTAATTAGAGAGATATTTTATAGAAAACTATAAGTGTCCCCTCATCTTGCGCGGGTGGCAAATTCGATCAAATAAAAGTTTGCTTTTTTTTATAGGATTCTTTCACGGATTTGAATTATGCTCTTTCCGCGTACTTCCCGTATTTTTTGTGTTTTGCTCGAGAAATTTTCTTCTTTCCGCGGACGAAAATCCTTTCCCCCGTACACAGTATGTCTACAGGTTACAAAAATCCCGAAAATGTCTTGAAATTGGCCATATATGCCCAAAAAATGTTACAAAATTTGAACAAAGCAACGAATTTTTTATCAGAGACATTCCTTTCTTACATGATCTGAAAATCTGTTTCTCCGCGATTGCGAAAACGGCGTTCGCATACGGCGATTCCCACATTTTCTGAGGAGAGATGACCAATGAATATCTTTTTGCCATTTTCACAATATATTTGCATCGACTGAATTTTTTTATAATTATGTCATTTAATATACAAATAATAAAAACCAAACTATTTTTCTACCGTATTATTAATAAAATGAAAGGTTATTTTGCAGCAGCATCACGAAAATCTGCATTTGTACGCTATCCTCGGCATACCTCGTTTAATTTGAAAAATATTTCCCACTTTTCCAATCTGTTTGCATCGACTACAGTGTTTGTAATTGTTTCGCGTTTCATACAGAAAAATTATTTTACAAACGTATTATTTATGAAATAAAGGGCTATTTTGAAAACAAAAAGAAAAAAGTCGAGTCAAACAAAATGGCTAAAATCACATGACTGGCTTGAGATTCAACAAAAGGACGATGCAATCCTTATGTTCTGCAAGTTTTGTAAAAAAAAAAAAATCCATTTTCAAACATAAAGTCAAATTTATTACCTAATTCTATTTGCCTAGTGAAATAGTTTTCGGCGATCAAAATTCGTTAAAGTTTTTAATTGCTATTGCTGCATGAAAATTGATCATAAAATGATTTTAAAAATCAAAATATAAAGTAAATACAGTCGGCCCTCGACTTTTGCAGTTTACAGACAAAAAAATCGTAAATTCGCATGTGAGTCATTTTACATAAAATAACCCATGTAGACGTTTTTATGTCAGCAAATAAAATCATAACGTAAGCGTGGGGGGAAGTCAGGAATTTAAGTATTTTTGCTAACAAGTGGGGGGGGGGAGCTATGAAATTACCAAAAATGTGCTTACTTAATACTTAAACGACTCCTAATTAATTTTTAAAAAGAATGTTAGTAAGAATGTTAAAAGAATGTTAATTTTAAGAATTAAAAATTTAAATGTCGAAGAATATGAGTTATAGTTAATGCTTTCTTTTTTATTATTTTCTAAATTAGCATGTTAAAAAAAAATGAAATTTTAAGTGTCTCTCCTTATAACAGAAAATCTCTCCCAAAATTTTTTGGAAGGAGAGAAATTCTCCCCCTCTTTTCCTGACTTAGTGGGAACCCTGGTTCACGCGGAATACGATCACGTTAAACATGTGGGCCGGTAAGTCCTTCCGAGAGGTTGGTGGTAGGGAAAGGAGGGTACGGTCCCTGTGGATGCCTCCCTCACAGGGTTCCCGTCTAAATTGGGTGAATATAAAGAAAGTTGCGGAGGGCGAGGCAGCCCAGTGGTTAGCGCTCAGGAATTGCACTCGGTAGGCCCGGGTTCGATTCCCGCCACTTCCAAAACTGCCGCCGTGTTCACGCGGAGTACGATCACAATAAACATGTGGGTCCGGAAGTCCTTCCGAGAGGTTGGTGGTAGGGGAAGGAGGGTACGGTCCCTGTGGATGAATAAAAAGAAAGTTATGGAGATTGTCGCGTAGGGCAAAGTAGCCCAATGGTTAGCGCGCGGAAATTGCACTCGGTATGTCCGGGTTCGATTCCCAAAATTGCCGCGTAAACGATCACGTTAAACATGTGGGTCTGTAAGCCTTCCGAGAGGTTGGTGGTAGGGGAAGAATGGTACGGTCCCTGTGGATGCTTCTTCCACTTGGTTCCGGTCTAAATTGGGTGAATAAAAAGAAAGTTATGAAGAATATCGCGGAGGGTGAAGTACCCCAGTGGTTAGTGCGCGGGATTTGCACTTGGTAGGCCCGGGTTCGATTCCCAAAATTGCCGCCACGTTCACGCGGAGTACGATGACGTTAAACATGTGGGTCGGTAAGTCCTTCCGAGAGGTTGGTGGTAGGGGAAGGGGGGTTCGGTCCATGTGGATGCCTCCCCCACTGGGTTTCAGTCTAAATTGGCCGAATAAAAATAAAGTTATGGAGATTGTCGCGGATGGCACGGTAGCCCAGTGGTTCGCGCGCGGGAATTTCACTCGGTAGGCCCGGGTTCGATTCCCGCCATTGCCAAAACTGCAGCCGTGTTCACGCGGAGTACGATCACGTAAAACATGTGGGACTGCAAGTCCTTCCGAGAGGTTTGTGGTAGGGGAAGGAGGGTACGATCTCTTTGGATGCCTTCCCCATTGGGTTGCGGTCTAAATTGTGTGTCACTTCCTGGCCTTCCAAGCAGTTACCTTACACCTTTCTGGTAGGTCGCGCCAACGAGTTTGCCACGGTCAGAATTTTCAAGGGTAGCGAACAGGCTGGTCGCCAAAGGCGGCTAGTAAATAATAAAAGGCAATGTCTGTGTGTCTGTGCGTCTGTCTGTCTGTCTGTCTTATACACTATACATTTCGCGACCGCGCGTCGGAGAGCTATGAAATTTGGCAATCGGAGACCCTGGGGGGTGGGAAGGGGACACGTGAAAACCGATTTTTAAAATTTTAATTATTTTTTTTGTTATTTAATGTTTTATGAGATTTCGACCGTTTTTTGACATTTTTGCTCTTTTTTCTCCACGATCCAGACATCGTAGAAAAAAACAAATCACACCATCGGAAAGAGCAGAGAATTTCGAGTAAAAATATATCAATTTCAAATCTCAGGGACAAATTCTAATATTTTTTTATGATTTTAAAGCAAAAGTCACTTTTGACTCAAAAAAACGATTTTTGGTTTTTAAATTCTCGCATTGTAAAAAGTACTCAGAATTTCGACTAATAATTTACATTTTTAGAAAGGTCAAACATCTGGCATTCTTACAAGTCCAATCTGGTCAAGAAATAGTGAAAATTGCCTGTAGGATCGCAATTTTAAAGACGTCATGATTTTATATTTCTTGCCCAATACTCGGCGAAGAACCGATTCTCCCCGACATTTCCCACCGCAGTAGTTTTTCCCCCGTCTCCATGGAGACCACCACGCTTCGGGTTTTAAATGTATTAAGAGCTTAGCATATGTATTGGATACATCGAGTGAAATAATTATATTTATGTGATATTTTAAATGGTTATTTGAATTTATGGATGTTTTAAATAATTTAAATGATTGTATTATGGTGGATTGAATTCTGGTGATGTATTTGAAATTATTATATTTATGGATTGGTGGAACGATATGGATGATTCATAGAATGATATGGATTTTATAAATGGATATTTGAATTTATGGATATTTTAAATGGAAGGAGGGTACGGTCTCTGTGGATGCCTACCCCACTGGGTTCCGGTCCAAACTGGGTGAATAAAAAGAAAGTTATGGAGATTATCGCGGAGGGCGTGGTAGCCCAGTGGTTATCGGGTGGGAATTTCACTCGGAAGGCCCGGGTTCGATTCCTTCCATTGCCAAAACTGCTGCCGTGTTCACGCGGAGTACGATCACGTTAAACATGTGGGTACGTAAGTCCTTCCGAGAAGTTGTTGGTAGAGGAAGGAGGGTAGGTCCCTGTGGATGCCTCCCCCACTGGGTTCCGGTCTAAATTGGGTGAATAAAAGAAAGTTATGAAGATTATCGCGGAGGGCGCGGTAGCCCAGTGGTTAGCGCGCGGGAATTGCACTCGGTAGGCTCGGGTTCAATTACCGCCACTGCCAAAACTGCCGTGTTCACGCGGAGTACGATCACGCTAAACATGTGGGTACGTAAGTCCTTCCGGGAGGTTGGTGGTAGAGGAAGGAGGGTACGGTCCCTGTGGATGACCCTCCCACTGGGTTCCGGTCTAAATTGGGTGAATAAAAAGAAGGTTATGGAGATTGTCGTGGAGGGCGCGGTAGCCCAGTGGTTAGCGCGCGGTAATTGCACTCGGTAGGTCCGGGTTCGATTTCCGCCACTACTAAAACTACCGCTGTGTTCAGGCGGAGTACGATCACGTTAAACATGTGGGACCGTAAGTCCTTCCGAGAGGTTGGTGGTAGGGGAAGGAGGGTACGGTCCCTGTGGATGCCTCCCCCACTGAGTTCCGGTCTAAATTGGGTGGCACTTCCTGGCCGTCCAAACAGTTACCTTACACTTTTCTGGTAGGTCGCGCCAGCGAGTGTGCCATGGTTAGAATTTGCCACGGTCAGAATTTTCAAGGATAGCGAACAGGCTGGTCGCCAAAGCTTTTATACGGTTTTTGGCCTAAGGACAATTAAAAACCGAGTAAGTGTTTGCTTTTTACACGGTTTTTGGCCTAGGCACAATTAAAAACCGAATTAATCTTTGCTTTTTATAAGGTTTCTGCCTCATTATGCTGGATTGAATTGTGGCGATGTATTGTTTACATCGGGTGGTGGTTGGGACCACAATGCAAAAACTTAAACATTGAAGAAATAAAAAAATAAATAAAAATAAAGTTAAGGAGATTGTCGCGGTGCATTTATGCATCGGGTGGTGGTGGGGACAATCTTTAAAAAAAAAAAATTAAAACCGAATTAGTGTTTACTTTTTATAAGGTTTCTGGCTCATTATGATGGATTGAATTGTGGCGATGTATTGTTTACATCGGGTGGTGGTTGGGACTACAATGAAAAAACTTAATTGTGGCGACGTATTGTTGTGGCGTACTCTGTTGTTGTATTGTAAAAACTTAATTGTGGCGATGTATTATTTACATCGGGTGCTGGTTGGAACCACAATGAAAAAACTTAATCATTGATTGCTTTTTATACGGTTTTTGGCCTAAGGACAATTAAAACCCGAATAAGTGTTTGCTTTTTACACGCTTTTTAGCCTAGGCACAATTAAAAACTGAATTAGTGTTTGCTTTTTAAAGGTTTCTGGCTCATTATGCTGGATTGAATTGTGACGATGTATTGTTTACATCGGGTGGTGGTTGGGACCACAATGAAAAAACTTAAACACTGAATAAATAAATAAATAAATAAAAAGAAAGTTATGGAGATTGTCGCGGTGCATTTATGCATCGTGTGGTGGTGGGGACAATCTTAAAAAAAAAAAAACTTTTTCGCTAAGCAGCATCGTTAAAAAGCGAGCTTGCCACTGTCAGGATTTTCAAGGGTAGCGAACAGGCTGGTCGCCAAAGGCGGCTAGTATAAAATAAAAGTGTAACTTTTAAAATAAATGCTTAAACCCGATGTTTGATTTAAGGAAATATTTAAAGAATTGATTCGTTTGGTTGTAGATTAGGGTGATTATTTTAAGTCAAAACGGAAACATTTAATAAAATGAGTTCATATCTACTCAATATAAAAGGAGTTAAATATTTTTATTATGCAATTAATAAATATTTAATGCAACATACTTTATTACTTTTATATAATTATTTGTTTAATACATAATTTTCATATTTATAGCAATCACTCGCAAATTTATTAATTTTTGTTTGAAAGTGACAAAACTTAATAACTGGAGTTATCAGTTATACATATCCACTTAATTGTTGCATTTGTAAAATGTTAAGTAAATTGTTTTCTAAAATTGTTGCGCTATTAGTATAAGCCGTCATTTTATGCTCTAAAGTGTCAATTGCACCTAATCTGCCAAACGAAAGGTGGTGATAGAAGAGTGCATATGAATTATAAAACACCATACCAACCCTGTAATATCTCTAACTATTTCCGAGTAATGGTGGGTAGAAGGAAGGTGCGTGGGAAGAAGGAAAGAAAAATGTGCCGTTCTTCTTTTAAATCAATTCTATACAAACAGCAAATTGAAGTAAACAGAACACTTCAGGAACATAGATATTTTTCACCTTGGCCAATTCTCAAAACTATTGAAATATTTCTAGTCTAAGATATTGTTCGAAATACAAGAAGAGTATATGACTTTTTTCATGATATTAACTTACCGTACTTCAGATAATCCACAGAATAATCATCTCAGATGAATGAAATACAAGACTTTATTTCTGAAAACTATATACATGCATGAATGAAAATGCAGAAATAAATAACTTTTTATGATTTGCAGATTTCAGAGCTGTGTTCTTAGCGATATAAAATATCGCTAGAAACACAGCTATGCAACCACAAATCATTCAAATTTTGTGGTTATTTTAGTTGCAAAATATGGTTAGAAATATTGTTGCAAACGAATGTGCGCATTTGCTATTTTAAAGAACAAACATTATTTTTAACTGCATTTTGAAAAGATTATATATATTATTTTAATTTTATACATCCATTTATTTTCTATTATTAGTTGCGGCCAGTTCAGTATAAGTTCTTAAATCATAACGCTCTATAATAATTTAAATTGAAACAAATTAGCTTAATTATATTTATTTAATTATATTTAAATGTACTTAATTGTATTTAATTATACCTTGCAGCCCGTTCATTATTTTATAATTGTTTCATAATATTATAGCCTGATACATTGTTATAAATATCCCGATAATACTAAACAATTAAAGGGATTAATATACCAGCTAATCACGATTTTTGGCCACCGGACATACTTAATCATAATATATATCCAAGAAGTTATATAACTTTTAGATGCATTTTTGCAACATTGTTTCTTGACGGTTGGTAAATCAACTTAGAAAAGGATCCTAGCTAGAGTTACTCCGGGATAGTTCAGGTATCGAACATGATACTTGCAATTCATTGGTCTCAGATTCCATTCCTAGTACCGCCCATTTTTCACTCTCTTAAAATTTAATTATGGTGCGTATGAAATAAATTATTTATGATGTTTCCAATTAAATTGTTGCATTAGCTCACTTACTGGTGGTAATTTCTAATGAACTAAATTAATCAAAATCTTTCAAACAATTAATTTATTAATATTATAGGACTGTAAGTATATAATGTTAAATATATATGAATATAAACACAAACTTATTACACAATATATTTTTAGTAATATCACATGTGTAAAAATACGCAGCAGTAAAAACATTCACCGATATAAATTCATTTGACAATAGAACAGCTGTTCCTAGATATATTTAATATCGCGTGGTGGTCGTTAATGCCGGCACTCGATTTCCGCAAACATATAGAGTTGTGGTCATTCATCTGTAATGGTCATTCTCTTGATTGTCTCAACAGCATATCAAAGAAATATCCGGTTAAAGGAAATATGTCCCTGTCTTCATTTGGAAACGTAATATGAACTGAAATGCTGGCGATAAAATCCTGAAAAATAAAACCATGGTGGATGAAAATATTCAGTTATTGGACTTCAGTTTCTTGATTAACAATGCAAGATGGATAGGATGAATAAAATGAATACTCCTCTAACACTTGAAAGTTTCTATCTTTCTAAACTATAATAATTGTACAAGTATTAGATTTATAAGTTTCTTGAATAGAACATGAAATCAACAATAAAATCACTAGGAATTTATTTATAGTTCGGTTTTAATTAACTCTTACATATTTGAAATTTTATGTCTAAAAGTTCCAAAACTCCTAATTAAAATTTTGGCATATTTTTAGTTTTGAATCCATTGATTCTTTGCACACATTTTATTCAAACACAATTATAATTTGGAGTTATAGTAATCAGCATCATTGTTGTCGTTTTCAATATTATCTATGTTTATGTGAGTCATAGGTTCTGTTCTATCAATTAATTTTCATTCTTAGATGGACCTATATTTACATGGATAGCGGTTGTTGTGTTGTGTGTCATAAACATAAAATAAAAAGTTATTTTTCGGTTTGGGATTATTGATTCTTATTTTCTTTCAAACTAACTCTAATTTTATTTAGTTTTAAGTTTAAATGTATTTAATATCCAATTTTTAATTTTGATAGTTTTTTAATATTGAGTATTTAGATTAATCAGGCACATTTTAGGATTTGTACAATGCTACGATATTTTGAGTATTTCTTAGAAAAAGAGTATCCCATATGAGTGCCAATTTAAAAGTTTTCTTTAGTAAATATAATCAGACTACAACATAGAGACTTAATATAATAAATCTATATAAATATTATTGAAAATATGTCTGTCTGTCTGTCTGTCTGTTTGCCCCATCGTCACGGGAGAACGGCTGAACCGAATTTGATAAAATTCTGTGTGAAGCCTAGAAATAGCCCCGCTTACAATTTTGTCTAAGTTTCGAGTTTCTAAGACCAGGGGTTGTCGAGATATTAATGAAAAACGGAACTTTTTCCTAGCAGTTCTACTCTCCAACTCCGTGGTTTATCCAAACGGAAAGGATGAAAATCGTTTTTTTTTTAAACGTCAAAGTGAAATAAAACTTTATTTCCGAGTTTGGTGCAGGATTTTTGGATTAATTAGTCACTATAGGAAAACATGAATTGTTTGAAACAATTTAAATGGAAAAATCTACCTCCATGATTCATCTTTCACAAGCTTTTATTCAACGATGAAAAGTATAAAGAAATCAAAATGGCTATTTAATTTCGCATTTTGAGAAAGATTCCATCTTATGTTGCTCGGCAACGGGATGAAATTAAATGTGTCGTTAATATTTATTATTATTTTTTCTATTTGAACAATAAATAAATGGAAGTAAAAATATATTTTATAAACGAACGGTTTGATTGTTCTTTTAATTATATAAATTGCGGACCGCGTACATCACTTTCATTTATTTTAGCAAAGAGGTTTCAAGCTCATATATTGTGTTTACATAATAAACTCATATATTGTGTTTACCCAATAAATTCATTTAGCCAATTGTTGAAGCAGAAAAAGAGTAGAACGGGTGTATGTATCTTCTAATACAATTTTAGTGTTTTCATTTAGTATACGCGGGATCAGGATATTTTATTCTTCAGATCTGCAAATTCAGAGCTACGAATTTAGCGGAATATCTATCTCTAAATAAATTGGTAACTTTTCTTAAACTTTACCAAATTAGTGGAAATGTCCCCAAATTGATAAAAATGACCCAAATCAATGAAATTAAATTTGTTTTTTTTTTAGAATAGAGTACTGGAATGATGTTTCTGTAGCATTTGTCGGTCAGTCCATCCATCCTACTTAGTAACACATTTACCGAAAATATCACCAAATTGATAAAAATATTTATAAATCCATAAAACTATCATGGAATAGATAAAATTGCGCTTAATAAATGAAATTAATTGTGTTTTGTTAGGGAATAGTATTGTGATGATGTTTCGTCAATTTGTCGCAAAATGGGACTATCTGTTCTATAGTCCCACTTGGCGATAAATTTGGCGTTAGCAACGGATCCGATGTGTTATGCAGCATACGATTTGAATAATAAAAATATGTACATAAAGTAAGTTTCATTAACATTGCATTTTTGACTGGATAACATAAATTACGGTCTTCAGGTTTAAACATCATTATTATTGATATTTTCTGGGACTGTTGATTCAGGAATTATTGATATTTTCAAATTATTATGCCATTGTTTTATTATGACGAAAATTATTGATTTTATTTTGGCAAATATTTTTGAGACTTATATTGCAATACGGGTAAGCTTCTACTAACATACTGGCATATTTTCTAATCTGCGAAAATATAAGTAGTACGGGTTTGCATATATTGACTCAATTCCTTTTTTTTGTAAATTTGCTTACAAAAGGGGCCAGGATGTTTTATTCTTCAGATCTGCCCGTGAAGATAATTTTGCATAGTGAGAACAGATATTCTTAAACTTCTCTTTATGAGCAATAAATTTAATATTTTAACAGAATTTGCACATGATTGCGAATTATAACTTTCTTTATATTATATAATCCGTACGAAGAACGGGTATGCTGCTAGTAATCTATATAAATGAAATTGAAAATATGTCTGTCTGTCTGTCTGTCTGTCTCTCTGTTTGTCCCGTTATCACGGGAGAACGGCTGAACCGAATTTGATGAAATTTTGTGGGTAGCCTGGAAATAGTCTTACTTAAAATTATATCCGTGTTTTGAGTTTCTACGACCAGTGGTTCTCGAGATATTAGTAAAAAACGAAATTTTCGTTTGTCTCATCATCACGGAAAAACGGCTGAACCGAATTTAATGAAATTTAGTGAATAACCTTGAAATATCTCCCCATAAATTTTGTCCAAGTTTCGAGTTTCTAAGACCTGGGGTTGTCGAGATATTAATGAAAAACGGAACTTTTTCCTATTAGTTCTACTCCCTAACTCCGTGGTTTATCCAAACGAAAAGCTTGAAAATCGTTTGAAAGTGAATTAAAATTTAATCTCTGAGTTTGATGGGAGATTTTTTGCGTTAATTAGTCACTTTCTGAAAACATGAATTGTTTGAAAAATGATTTAAAGGGGAAATCTATCTCCATGGTTCATGGTTTATTTAAAACAAGCTTTTACGGAACAATGAGAAGTATAGATAAATCAAAATCGTTATTTAATTTCGCAGTTTATGTTATAAGATATGACATATTTAACATGTTATAAGATTCTATCTTATATCATGTTACTCAGAAACGCAATTAAATTAAATCTGTCTGTTAATTTTAATAATTATTTTTTCGATTTGAATAATAAATAAATGGATATAAAAATATATTTTAGAAAATAATTATTTGATTTTTCTTATAGCATTTTTGACTGGATAATATCAGTTACGGTCTTCAGGTTTAAAAATTATTATTATTTATATTTTCGGGGATTATTGATTCAAGGATTATTGATATTTTCCAGTTATTATGCAATTATTTTATTATGACAAAAATTGTTTAAATTCATATATTGTATGTTGTACGAATCTTCTACAAATACACGTGTATATCTTTTAATCTACGAGAATATAAGTAGTACAGGTATATTGACATATGTTTTGATATATATTGGCATATATTGGAATCAATTACGACCTTCTGGTATAAAGAGTACTGATATTATTGATGTTTTCAATTTATTACGTCATCTCTTTTATTTTGGCAAATATTTTTGAGACGCATATTGTAATACGGGTAATCTTCTACTAACACATTGGCATATTTTCTGATCTGCGACAATATAATTAGTACGGGGTTGCATATATTCATTCAATTCCTATTTTTTCTTCTGTAAATTTGCTTACAAAAGGGGGCAGGATGTTTTATTCTTCAGATCTGATCGTGAAGATAATTTTGCATAGTGAGAACATATATTCTTAAACTTCTCTTTAGGAGCAATAAATTTAATATTTTAACAGAATTTGCACATGATTGCGAACTTTAAATTTCTTCAAATTATACACTCCGTACGAATAACGGGTGTGCTGTTAGTGGTTAATAAATTTTAACATTTTAGGAGGATATATCATGTTGCTCGGCATCGCAATTAAATTAAATGTGTTTGTTAATGTTTTTATTATTTTTTTTCGATTTAAATAATAAATAAATGGATAAATGGATATAAAAGTATATCTTATGAATGGACGGTTTGATTTTTCTTTTAATTATATTAATTGCTGACTGCGTACATCAATTTCATTTATTTTGGCAAAGAGTTTTCAAGCTTATATCGTATTTAGCTACTAAACTCATATATTGTGTTTAGCCAATAAATTCATATAGCCGATTGTTGAAACAGAAAAAGAGTAGAGCGGGTATATCTTCTAATACAATTGTAGTGTTTTCATTTAGTATATTGAAACGGGATAAGAAAGTTTCATTCAGATCTGCAAATTCAAAGCTACGAATTTGGAGGGATATCGCTAATTTGACAACTTTTCTTAAACTTTGCCAAATTGACGGAAATGTCGCCAAATTGATATAAACGACACACAAACAGCTGCCATAAAGCTTCGGGTTGGTCGTGTGGCTTGGGTCTTCTACATATCAATGAAATTTTTTTTGTTTCGTTAGAAGAGAGTACTGAAATGATGTTTGGTTAGCATTTATCTGTCAGACCAACCATCCTACTTATTAATACAATTAGCGAATTTTTAAAATGTCACCAAATTGATAAAAATGTTTTCAAATCTATAAAAATATCTTGAAATTGATGAAATTGCGCTACATAAATGATATTAATTGTTTTTTGTTAGGGGATAGTATTCTGATGATATTTCGTCAATTTGTCGCAAAGTGGAACTGTCAGTTCTACAGTCCCACTTGGCGATAAATTTGGCGATTTTTTAAAATGTCGCTAATTTGACGAAACTGTCGCTAATTTGACGAAACTGTCGCCAAATGTTCCATAGAAATATAACTATTTAGACGATATTTTTTCTACCAATTTATTTGAAGCAAATGATATCATGTCGCTTAGCAACGGATTTAAATCCAATGTGTTTATGCGGCAGACGATTTTTATTAAATCCTTTCCGATTTGAATAATGAAGATATGTATATAAAATAAATTTCATTGCCATTTCATTTTGGACTGGATAATATCAATTATACTCTTCAGGTTTAAACATTATTATTATTGATATTTTCCGGAATTATTGATTCAGGGATTATTGATATTTTTAAGTTATTACGCCATTGTTTTATTGCGGCAAAAATTGCTGACACACGCATATTTTACGTTGTACGAGTAATCTTCTAGGAATGCACGGGTATATCTTCTAACCTACGAGAATATAAGTAGTACAGGTATATTGGCATATATTTTGACATATATTGGCATATATATCGGAATCAAGTACAGTCTTCTGGTATGAAGTTTAAGGGGATTAATTATATATTCAATGTATTACGTCGTCTGTTGTATTTTACCAAAAAACATTTGTGACTCATATTGCAAAACGGGTAATCTTCTACTAATAATCGGACATTATAAGTATATCGGTGTATATCTTCCCATATAATTTTAGCACTTTAATTTTGACATATATTGGAATAAATGACTGTCTTCAGATTTAAAGATTACGGGTTTATTGGTATTTTCAATTTATACATGTAATCTACTAATACAGGTTATATTTTCTAATATTCGCGTATATAATTAGTACGGGTCCCATACAATTTTAACGCTTTTATTAACACTTTACAACAAAGTTGAAAAGTGTTTATGACTTTGTTCATTCTGTCTGTCTGTCTGTCTGTCTGTCTGTCCGTTAGCACGATAACTGCCGTAAAAATGAGTTTATCAAAATGAAATTTTAGTATGTTGTTCAGACGGTCTGTAGGACCTATGGGAATATAAATAAATAATATCACCCAATTAGTTTTTTATTGAACCCGGGTTGAAAAAATGAAATACATTGAACCCTATGGGACCTAATTTTTCAAACATTTTTTAAGTAAATTTAAAATTCACGAATTGCTTCGAAATTTTTAGGAAATATTCACATTATCCCATAGAATATATAAAAAAAAAATTCAGTAAAATATGTTAAGTAGTTTTTTAATTAAAAAAATTATTTAATATAGGGAAAAAAACAAATTCAATTAAATTCTGACTTTGGGTATATTTTCCAGAAAGAAAAGAGAGAGATATTATATAATAAATATCTCTCCCTTTGTTTAAACGTTTTGCACATGGGAGTGGCTTCATATTTTAAAATAAATTTGGTAGATAACAATTTTTCATTTTTTTTTAATTTTATATAACTTTTCTTGATAAATTTAATTGATGGCATTTTAAATGCACTTTCCTACGTCCTAGAGAGTTAAAATTTGGTACACAGCTTAAATTTGTTGAACATTTTATTCGACAAAAATTTAATGGATCTTTAAATATAGATCATACATTTTTTTCGAAATGGCCTGAAAATAATCCCCGTTCACTTCTATAAATCATTGGTGTAATATTGTTAAAAATTCTGATGTGGACAGCACATGTCTTTCTCTGCAGACTCATATTCGTTCTCTTTATTTATTTAATGATAATTTGAGTTTATCTGCACAACATAAGTATTTTAAATGACATTGAATTTGCACGTTAAACTTAAATTTGGTTCTCATTTGATAGCTGAACTTATTGTCAAAGGTTGCGTAGCGAAAACGCGAAAAAACTAGAATATTTCAAGAACGGCTAGTCCTAGAGTAATGGGGTTAGTCTTATTCTTTTTGTTGTCAAAAATCACATATAAAATAGGAATTTAATTGATGTAATTGAGCACACGTAGTCTTTTATTTTTATATATAACGATTTTTGCTGGCCATTTCGCAAAAATAGCCCGTTCCTTTTTCCCGAATCGTAGTAGAATAACCTACAAATGATTTATATACAAAATTTTGTTAAATTTGGTATATAAATCACTTGTAGGTTATTGAAATATTATACTCCAAATTTTGTTAAATTTGGTTCATTAGTTTTTAGCTAGAGTGGATAAAGGCAATTTCTGCGGCCATTTCGCAAAGAAGGCAGATTCTTTTATTACGAATCGTACTATAATCTAATGAACATCAGGATTTCCCATAAAAAACATACCTACCAAATTGTATGAAATTCGGTCCATTAGTTTTTCAATTAGAGTGGACGTAATATCCACACAGACACACAGAAACATACACAGATACACCCTTACACACACAGATGTCTTCCTAAAAGTAGTTTTTTCGTGTTCTAGAAGTCCCAAAACGTGTAGATCCTTTGAAAATTCGAGTTCCGATCTTCGGCACGATTCCAATACTTTGAGTATATACACATACACATATATATTATCTGTGTATTATCTGTGTATCTAAATTCCGTGCCTATGCAATTACAATAGTTGTGATTTTAAATGATCCCTAAACTTTTATTATATCTTCAAGGAAGCCTAATTTTAACATATGCAGAATGCAAATATCTCAAGCGATTGTAAGATGAATTACATAAGAATTGCTGAATTTTTTTCACACAAAATTATTTAGCTCTGGAGTCTGGAATACAAGTTATATGAATGAAATATTCATTGATTTTGCATAAAGAATCAGATGATTTATATTTCGATACAGTTTTAAATATTTAAGTATAATAAATTACTGTAGTACTGTGATAATGTAAAAGATATTACCACTGAATGAATCACATTTTAGAAATTTTTAAATGAAATTACATTTCAGTTGGAAAGTGTTTCATAATCAATGCTTATGCATGATTGATCTTTCTTGTTTTGCATATATTGATTCAATTCCATATTTTTTTTTATATTTGCTTACATAAGGGGTCCAAGATGTTTTATTCTTCAGATATGTCCATGAAGATAATTTTATATAGCGAGAACAGAGATTCTTAAACTTCTTTTTTAGGAGCATTATATTAAATATTTTAACAGAATATTTTGATTAAACATGTCATTTAGTATACTATAAGAATTTGGGTATGATTATGAATTTCAAGTTTCTTTATATTATATACTCCGTACGAAGAACGGGTATGCTGCTAGTAATCTATATAAATGAAATTGAAAATATGTCTGTCTGTCTGTCTGTCTGTCTCTCTGTTTGTCCCGTTATCACGGGAGAACGGCTGAACCGAATTTGATGAAATTTTGTGTGTAGCCTGGAAATAGTCCTACTTAAAATTTAGACCATGTTTGGAGTTTCTACGGTCACTGGTTTTCGAGACATTAGAAAAATCCAAATTTTCATTTGTATTATCACCACGAGAAGGGCTGAACCGAATTTGATGAAATTTTGTAGATAGCCTTGAAATATCCCTCCATAAATTTAGCCAAGTCTCGAGTATCTAAGACCAGGGGTTGTCGAGATATTAATGAAAAACGAAACTTTTCCTAGGAGTTCTAATCGCTATCTATGTGGTTTGTCCAAATGAAAAGCTTGAAAATCGTTTGAAAGGGAATTAAAACTTTATCTCTGAGTTTGATGGGAGATTTTTTGCGCTAAATAGTCCCTTTCTGAAAACATGAATTGTTTGAAACATGATTTAAATGGAAAATCTATCTCCATGTTTAAATTTTCACAAACTTTTACTGAACAATGAAAAGTATAAAGAAATCAAAATGGTTATTTAATTTCGCAGTTTATGAAGAAGATTCTATCATATATCATGTTGCTCAGCAACGCAATTAAATTAAATCTCTCTGTTAATTTTAATTATAATTTTTTCGATTTGAATAATAAATAAATAGATATAAAAATAAAGAACGATTTGATTTTTCTTATTGCATTTTTGAGTGGATAATATATATCCATTACGTTCTTCAAATTTAAACTTTAGTATTATTGATATTTTCGGGGATTATTGATTCAGGGTTTATTGATATTTTCAAGTTCTTATGAATAGTTTTATTATGACAAAAATTGTTTAAAATCATATAATGTACGTTGTACGCGTAATCTTCTACATATACACGGGTATATCTTCTAATCTACGAGAATATAAGTAGCACAGGTATATTGGCATATGTTTTGATATATATTGGCATATATTGGAATCAATTACGACCTTCTGATATAAAGAGTACGGGGAATATTGATATTTTCAATTTATTACGTCATCTTTTTTATTTTGGCAAATATTTTTTAGACTCATATTGTTATACGGGTAATCTTTTACTGACACACTGGCACATATTCTAATGTGCGGCCATATAAATAGTGAGGATTTCCTATATTGATTCAATTCCGTTTTTTTTTTGTAAATGTGCTTTCAAAAGGGCCCAGGATGTTTTATTCTTCTGATCTCCCCGTGAAGATAATTTTGCATAGTGAGAACAGATATTCTTAAACTTCTCTATATGAGCAATACATTTAATATTTTAACAGAATTTGCATATGGTTGCGAATTATAAGTTTCTTTATATTATATACTCCGTACGAAGAACGGGTATGCTGCTAGTTTAAAATAATTAGTAGACGTAACATAAAATGAAAACTTAATTTTGCTGGATTTGAACTGGGAAACCAGGTCTTTAATATGATTTCCATAAAGCTACTAGGCACAATATTCCAGCCATACAACCAATTACTTGAATACAGGTCACCTTGCCGATTCGGCTTATGAATATGTGAAACAGATGGTATTTAGTATTCCGTTTAAAAAGAGCTTTATGAGCACACCTTTCAGCAATATGCACTATTTAATTAGTACTGGAAAGATACATCATAAAGTTGTCGAAAACGTTGATTTTTCTGTACATTGTATATATTTAGTTTCTATGAGGAAATTTTTATATGTATAATAACTCATTTGAATATTGTATATAATAGTTACTTTTAAATAATTATTAATGTTTCAATTATTCTACACTACCTTAATCATGTCCCGGCCATCCAAACGGTTACTCTTAGTCTACGGACGAGTCGGGTGGTCTGGGCTTTCGACACTACCTTAATCAGTACGCAGCAAAATTATTATTTGAGTAGCCTTTTCTCTAGCAGAGAAAATTCTGTTCAAGAAGTACATATTTAGTTTCTATGAGGAAACTCTGATATCTTCATTCGAATATTGTACATAGTATTTGCTTTAATTAATTTATTAATTTTTCAATTTTTCTACACTACAATAATCAGTACGAAGTAAAATCAGTATTTGAGCAAACTTTTCTCCATCTGGAATATGCAAAATGTTTGGAGAATACATCATGGCGTGTGTTAATTTAAAGCATCATCAACAATAAAGCATTTGAAAAATAAAAATAATAATTTTAATTAAATGCTCTCTTCTCTCTAGCGAATTCAGATAGACATTGTTAAACAGATGCGTTTGAATTTCCGTATTCATTATTAACACTTTACAACAAAGTTGAAAAGTGTTTATGACTTTGTTCATTCTGTCTGTCTGTCTGTCTGTCTGTCCGTTAGCACGATAACTCCCGTAAAAATGACTTAATCAAAATGAAATTTTACTATGTTGTTCAGACGGTCTGTAGGACCTATGGGAATATAAATGAATAATATCACACAATTAGTTTTGGATTGAACCAGGGTTGAAAAACTGAAATACATTGAGCCCTATGGGACCTAATTTTTCTAACATTTTTTAAGCGGATTTAAAATTCACAAATTGCTTCGAAAATTTTAGGTAATAGTCAAATTGTTCCATAAAATATATAAAAAAAATTCAGCTAAATATATTCAGTAGTTTTTTAAATAAAAATTAAAATAATAATTACACATCTTATATGAAACGATCACGTGACCATGATATGAAACGATCACATGACCCACTTCAAAATGATATATGGCATCCATCTTGTTTCAAATTCGTGATTTTTTAAAGTTCTTTTTAATTCATATTGAGTGTTGTATCAATCCTAAAACTACTTTATTTCTGCTTAAATTCTGTGCATCTACATACTAAAACAACACAATGACAATATATTTGAGTTTAAATTCTCATTCAAATTTGATTATTTCTACAACTAAGCCTATTTTTCACCTATGTAAAATGTAAACAGCAAAATATGTAGAATGAGTTGTATTAGAATTACTGTATTTCTTTAACACAAAATAATTCAGTCCATGGAGTCTGCATGGCTGATATGAATAAAATATTAATTGATTTTATAAACAGAAGGACGATTTTTTTCGATGAAGTTTTAAGCATAAAGTTTATGAATTGTAGCTCCATGGTCTTAATTTTTAAATAAAATAAATTATTATAGTATTGTGATGAATGAAATGGAGAAAGTTATGAATGAAATTCTGCTTTTATAGAGAGATCCAGGCGTGTTATTTTTTCTATGACGTCATTTGAATTAATTTCAGTTGTTGTCGATGAAGTTTTCAAATATAATAAATTATCGTAGTATTATGATAGATTTAAAAATATTACCGTGGAATGTATTGCATTTTAGAGATATTTAAACCACGTAATTTATATTTCAATGCCGTCATTTGAATGAAGTTCATTTTTTTCGATGAAGGTTTAAGTTTTCAAATATAATAAATCAATGTAGTATTGTGATAAGTTTTAAAATATTACCGAGGAATGTATAGCACTTTCGACTTTTTTAAATAAAATTGCATTGAAGTTGGAAAGTGTTTCATAATCAATGCTTTAAGCATGATTGATCTTTCTTGTTTTCAACTTCTGTTTGTTTTTTCATTTGAATATTCCGATGGATTTGAATAAGTAAAAGATGTATACTTGAATGCATCAATAACCGTTATATTCAATATAATTGCGTATTATTAAGAGGACGCAATGAGAAACTAATCATAAAAGTAAGGCGTAAAGGCGTTACAGGATGCTTACTCGTTGGAAGCAGCCGCTCTTCAAACTTGAAAGCGTCATTCTGGTTGAAGTGGAAACCCGCGTATGCAAAATTTTATCAGGGGAAGAAGCATAACAATTATGCAAATTTTCGTAGCACCGAACGCGTCTCCAGAATTTTGGCCTCAGCTGCGGAAGTGCGCGATACTTCTTGCTGTTCGAGAGAGTTCGTCAATCCCTCCATCGCTTATGTGAGACGTGCATTTAGGTTGGAGTTTGCTCTTTTGAACCATTGATGTACTTATTATTTATTAAATGTTATTTTATAACTTCTACGTCATTCTTGTGTTTTCGCCACATTTCATCGATTTCACTATTCCACACTGGCGGCCACTGGCGTCTTTATGTTTCATTTCCGACCCGTTAAACTACGACAAAATATGCTTAGTGTGGTGTGTACTACCACCTCGTAAAGTTTGGCCCCTCTTCCTTGAATCACCCTGCATATTTGTGAGTATTTAGAGATTTTGAACTTCGTTAGCTAAAAAAACGAAATATCTCGCCAACTTTATTAAAATATTTCACATATACTAAATTTTAAGTAATTACTTAGGAGCACTTACATAAAACTTACACAATTAACACGTACACAATTAACGCGTACACAATTTCAAGTACGGGAGCACTTATATTCAAAGAAATTGAATCCAGGAGAAAAATCGCAGTCAATAAAGTTTGGAAAATCCCACCTTCACATGAGTGGTACAATGGGACCATCCAGAGGCATTACCGGAGTTTTAGGCTGAGACGGCTACCCAGACTGCCTGTCAAGATTCATCAGTAGTTATATTATATTGCCTTCTTCGTTCGGAACAATAACACTTTTACTTTGTACCAAAAATTCAGTTCGAAAACACCCTCACGCAGACATCTTCTTCCTTGTCTGGAGTTAGATAAACACGATTTTTTTCAGGACTCCAGTTCTGATGATGGACTTCTTGAAGGGTGTATGACTTAATAGACTTTGGCTAGTACACGCTAAGCCAGGAAGAATGAGTACAACTACAACATCAGATTTCAAGCTCCTATCACAATTTTCGTCTAAATTATTGACCGGTGTACCTAATTCAATACAGCAATCATACTTAAAGAGAGGTGCTTTTTAGATATTCAGCATATCGACCATTTAAATGTGCGGCAATCTAAAATTCAAATATTCAGTAACTCTTAATTTCTCCCTTCTTACTATCAAAATGTCTACTCTGATGATAAAACTCTACTCTGAAAATAAATAAATATTATGTCTATATCTAATTAAAAAGTGTGTTTTATAAATAGTGCACATATTGAAACTTTTAGGCCTGGTGAACTCTCCCATCAACCTCCTTCAAACGTACATTTTTTATTAATTCGATATTAACTGGAAATGTTATCTAAATATTGGTTCACATTTAAATTTAAAAGAAAGTGTATATCTTACGGAAAACAAGAGCAACGTAAAAAATCACAAATAAAAAATAAGCAGCACGGGTCTGTTTCGAGAAAACGTTGATTCCCCTTCGCCACTGCAAGATGACTTACAAACCTAAAATCTGAAAGATAAATAGGCCACTACTACTTTGGTCCATTTCATTTTTGGACTTCGGGTCGTTCACATATCCTCAAAAGATCTTCATGTTGCTTATTGAATATAATGTGCTTATTTATGTTGTTCTAGTTTTCCTTAGCCCTTTCAGAAAGTGTATTTCACTTATTGATGTGTCAATTTTATTAGAAAAATCTAGTAACAAAAGTTTATATTTCAAACGTACGTATAAATATTGAGACAATTCCTTATCACACTTTGGGTTTCAATTGATACCATTAATAAAATGCCTGTAATGTTCAATGTCTAACGTAAATCAAAAGTTAGGAATCTTAAAAAATTAACTAGCATTGGAAATCTCAGCAATAAGGTTGTATCATAGACGATATGATTCCGTATTCAACGCAAAATCCAATGAACATACATATAATTTATTACATGTCCACTGGTACATTATTCTAATAGTTTCATACACAGATTATATAGATTCCTTTATATTTAATTACTTTATAATTTGATAGTAAAAAATATATATATTATACATATATACAAAGTCGCAACATTTAAGTACTAAAAATTAAACATTATGAGTTTATTTACAATAACCTGTGCAATCAAATATATTTTTTAATATTTTTGTTATTACTGAATTATATTTAGTTGATTACGATATTTCGATATGTATTGTTTAAATATTTATGGGGGCCATTTTGATGCGAAGTTGAAATCTTGCCTCAGAGGCTGCCCAGCATCAGTTGGTAAGATGAACGATATACGGACTGTACCTGGCTGATACACTAAGACTCATAGAATGGCGCGCTTTAGAATGAACCATACATGATATATGCTTTACATTTATGAAGCAATGATAATAGGGGTACGAAAAAAAAGGATTTAAAAAAATTGTGAATTATGGTGCAAGTTTTACGTCACGACCAATCAGGATTAGAATGGGGGAAGTTCAGAGCGGCAGTTGCACGCCGATCTGATTTAAGAGTGGGAGTTCACATGTTCCCCATTGAAGAGAGAGAAGTTGAAATATTATTCTAGTAGCGTAATTGTTAAAACATCAACTGGCTAGTTCGAAGACCATAGTTTGATCCCATGATGTTGTAGTGACATATTTATTGTTAAAGTATTTTTATATTACATAAATATATTTCTAAACGACTGCGATAATAAAATACAAAACCATAGTTTGGAAGAAAATAATTGACTCTTTAATCATATATTTTTATCTTGTTCCTCGATTATAGAATAACATACTTTGTTTTAAAAAATAGTAAATCCCTATCTGGACATAAAGATTAATAATGTTCAAGCGCATTGTTTATTACCCGTTGCTGCCTTTCAAAAAAGAGAAAATGCAAAACCATGACGTTTTCGTTAGATATACATTCTGGTAAAATATCCTCGGCCCTAAATTGTTTCCTAAAACTTTATTAATGAAGGATAAGTTTCAAATTATTGCTTAAAACTGCTATTACTGAACAAATTACAGCTATGTAGGAACGCAGAACTAGTGGAATGATAATTTGTTACTAATATTTGCCTGTAATTATATATATGTTCAAGTAATATTTAAAACAGAGGTCGAAGAGCAGATAAAAGGGCCGCTTTTGAAAAGAAAAAACAACATTTTATAAATGTGTCGAACACCGAGTGATTAACAGCATCATAAAATAATAGAAAAAAATCGTAAATAAAGAATACATTTCAGACGTAAATTTAAAAAGGTTATTTCACAGAAACATTGTCTGAGGAAAGAAACTCTCAACAAGGACGAAATGAAATATTGAAAAGGATGGGTTATTTTGAAATTGATTTTTCTCTAATGCGCATAAGACGATATTTTGCGTTGATTTATTACTGTCTTCGTTTACATTGTCCTGGAAAGGATATTCGTATATCTTTTGTAACCTTGAATGTTTTTGAAAATTACAATTTGAAAATAATGGTGCATCCAAAACATGATGTGGATTTAATAATCTTAAACGAAAAACATATTTGGAATTCATAATCAATAAAATTATAGCATGAGCAAATGATATATATAAAATAAGTCTATGTATTTAAAAATAAAGAAAAAGAAGATTTCGAAACGAGATTTAAAAATGTAAAAATTAATAGCAGTCATCTTCCGAAAAGGACAGCGAGGTTGATGTCACTCTCCCAGATACATCCGGCCACACAAACAGCTGATGTAAGCCCTCGGGTCAGTCGAGTGGTCTGAGTTTTCGACCCTCTCAGGTATTAATTATGTTCGGCGCTGCTTCGATTTGGAGATAAGTAAGTCAGGGAGCAAAATAGGATGATTTTATTGACCACTCTGTGAAAGCCGAATGTAAAAAAGATTTAAATCAGATAACTATTGTGAATATAAATTTATTTAAATAATTTTTATTTATATCTTAACGTTTGTTAGGATTTTTCATTAGTATTAGCTCGATATATGTGTAACTGTATGTACAAATAATTTTGTTCAACAAAAGTTAAAGTGTTATTGAAAGTTGACTCAAAATGTGACTTATTTTGTTATATTTATATATAAGTCAGACACCAAAATAATTATCATACTTTAGGGATTAGAAATATACTTTAAAACGGCATTGAAAGGAATGAATATTTTGATATGCAATAGAAAGAATAATACCATGGTTATATGCTTTCATTAAAGTAAACGGAAAAATAAACACTATACACACAGAAACATTGAACTCTAGAAGTATTTTATTTTAATTACGTTTAATGCTTTTCCAAACACATCAATCTGTTCTCCTTCCAAAACAACGAATACCCACAATCTCAAGAGAAATGATAGCGAGAAATAGCTATAAATTGTATTTTATTTATTAAAAAGCCATTGAAATACTAAATCCAATTTCAGACCATATTCCCAGTCACTAAAATTATTTACAAGCGTATATGCATTATATATGAAATTTAAGAGCATATTTCTAAACTGTGATGTATTTAATAGTAAATATGTTCCAAGAATCATTTGTTGACTGGTTTAAAAATCTAGTTATTTTAAACGCAATAAACTTGATAATTGCACTGGGTAAGAAAATGCTGCGTACCATAATTTTTCAAACCTCTGTGTTTTAAAGTAAATACGAGTCATATCTTACTGTCATAGTCATTCTGAGTTAGAGTTTGCTACAGTTATACTTACAAACACAGTTACAACCATTTCCAGTCGTTGTACAGGGAATCTATATCTAACATTGTGATGGCCCCATAATCCTTAAAGCAGATGATACCCGCACTGACCAGAAAACAATCATCCGATGTAATTCTGTAAATATATGTGGTTACTGAAGAAGTCATTAATATCAGGCTGTCATAATCAAGAAGTGTTCATAAAAAATACATTGCGGTTATATTCCGGGCTAGAATCAATGTTGTTGATTGTTAGAGAAACAGCTCAATTCGCAATAGTTGCATTGGAAGTTAGAAAACTGCTATGTTCAATATTTTTACCAACCAATGCGGTTAACGAAAAGGTGAGTCTTATCCTGCTTCCATATTGATTCTCAGTTATATTCTGATACAAGTTTCCTCAGTTAAACTCACAGACATAGAATTACCCATTTATAACCTTTGCAAAAGGACGCGAATCCTAGCTATTACACATCACCAAAGTCGCCTAAAATAATTGATATCTGTACTGCGAGTTAGAGAGCTGTAATGTGGGGAAAGTTTGTGAATCTCTATGATTACCAAATTACCAAAACGATCACATATGACAGTTGGCTATGCTGAACATTTTGCAGAGTTCTACAACATCATACTGCTATAATATGTTCAATAATAGTCCACCAAAGTTATACTCCCAGTCACAGTCCTAGTTAGTCACAGTCGTTGAAGAGATACTTTGGTGATTTCAACTTTGGTAATCCCCCGTATTTCACCAAATAGTTGCTGCTCTGATAGCTATAAAACTGCTATGTAACGTAGTTTTACAAATATCGGTGGTTATTAAAAAGTTAGTTAAATCAAGATGTCATAGTGCTACACAGTCGAAGTCTGCCACATATATACACTGAATCACAGCCATAGTTCCTCATATTCCTTGCGTAGGAAGTGCGATTTTCAGCGTTAGGACGCTTCCATGAGCGCATTCTATGAACGTAGTCATTACAATTATGTGCAGGTTTCAGGTCAGTCATCTTTAGACTTTGCAATCTGATATGACTGAATTTGTGCATATAGCCTATGTGTTTCGCAATATTGCCGCATGTACTATCTGGGAGTGCCTAGATACATCAACGGCCCTTACAGGTTGGTTCTGTGACAATGCGTCTTAATTATTTCATTCAAAAAATACTATAAAAATATAAGAGGTAAATAACAATAGAAAGGCTAAATTATTTAAAAAATTACAAGTTCCGAAATATTTCAAAATCATTGCAATATCAGTTTCTACCAGTACTCTCTTTTATGAAATATCCGTTTAAAAATATTTAATACTGACAAGTCTCAGAAAGTTTTATACTTTAAGTTGAAAAGAGTTAAGTTGTGTCGTTCACCAAGTGATTCATTGAATCATAAAATGAATTAAAAAATAAATCTTGTATAAAAGAAGATACTCCGTCAGTAACTTTGAAAATGTTATTTCAACCAATACTCTCTGGAGAAACGAAGGTGGACGGAAATGGAAAGAAATCATGAATGTTGGATTGAAAATTTTGAGGCAGTTCAAAATAGTTTTTTGTAACACGTATTGTACAATATTTATGCATCGATTTCTTGTTTTTCTTTCATTTAATTTACAACCTAGTAGCAATCCCATATATAGCTCCAATATTGGTAGCTAATATTGGAAATATTAGACCAATATGAAAAGTGGAGTTTTTGACAGAATTTATCCTATATTAGCTTAAAATATTGGAACAATATTACGGCAATATTGGCGTGTCAATGGTAACATTTCCAATGTAACACCAATATTGGCGTAACATTGCAATAAAATATTTCGCAAATATTGCTAACCGTTCTCAATATATTTGAGATTTCTTGCATTTTTGTTACCCTGCTTTCGTAAAAGTGTCCAATTACCCAAATGAAAACAAAAATTAAATTAAATATGCATATTTAGTATTATTTTGTGCAATTAAACTCAATCTAATGAATCATTAAAGAAATAAAGAAAAAATGAATTTGAGTCTGCAGGGAAAGTCATGTGCTGCCCAAAATCAGATTTTTTATCTGCGCACACAAGCACACACATAGACAGATTTCTCTCCGAAAATTTTCTAAAAGAGTCAAAGAATGTCACAGTATGCGTCAATGCTTCAAAATCTCAAATTCGAAAATGTTCGAGAGTGTTTTATACAATAGTCTAAGAAAATGTTTTATATAATTGTCTAAGAAAGTGTTTTATATAATTGTCTAAGAAAGTAAAAGCAGGAATTGGAATGAATCGAAATGATTTTTTTTTATATAAATTATGTTTATATACATTATTTTTCATCTGCTTTTTAAAAAGTTTTAACTTGACTGGATAATTATAAGAAAGTAGATGGTGCAGTATCATGCATTTAAAAAATAATTAAAGTATGTTAGAAATGGGCAATAATCAGAATATTATCTTCCACATCTCAGGTCATATTTTACATTTCGAAATGAAATCCGGATTAACCTTAGTAACAATAAAATTGGAAGCACAAAATCATGATGAGTCAGTATTTTATATGCAGAAGAGTGTAATTTTAATTATTTTAATTGATCAATCTACAATAGCATAACACACTCAATCTGTAATTAAAAAAAAATCACAAGAACCCTCCAGAAAGCGACGTTCCTAAAATTGAAGATCCCATTGAAATAATAATGTCCATCTGGCAATTTGCTAATTTCCCAAAGTAATCACTTAAGAAGAAAAATTCCATAATCATTTTTAATATTTAAAATAATTCTAATACTTTATGAGACAATCATATTGTACATAATTAATGCTAAAACTTTTGGATCGCAAATAACGTTTGAACTCATCGAGTTCAATATATAAGACATGATTTACCATTTATTGATCTTTAATTAAAATCAAATATGAAATATACTGTGATGACCTCGTTTATTTGTGATGTTGAGATATTTCTACGATGCGTTTGCCTAAATTATAAAGATCTATCCCAGATTTAAAATAAAAGTGTAACTTTTAAAATAAATGTTTAAAACAAATGTTGGATTTAAGGAAATATTCGAGGAATTGATTCGTTTGGTTGTAGATAAGGGTGATTATTTTAAGTCAAAAAGGAAACATTTAATAAAATTTGTTCATATCTACTCAATATAAAAGGAATTCTTAAAAATATTATATTTAATTAATTTTGTTATGCAATGCATAAATATTTAATGCAATCTACTTTATTACTTTTATATAATTATTTGTTTAATATATAATTCTCATAATTTTAGCAATCACTTTTAAATTTATTTTTTTTAAAGCGACAAAAAACTTAATAACTGGAGTTATCAGTTATAAATAACCATTTAAATTTTGCATTTGTAAAATGTTGAGTAAATTGTTTTCTAAAAATGTGGTGTTATTAGCATAAATCGGTATTTTATTCTCTACAGGGTGAATTGCACCTGAACTGCCAAACGAAATGTGGTGCTAGGAGAGCCCATATGGAGTATAAAACACCATAGCAACCCTGTTCTATCTCTAACAGTTTCGGAGTTATGGCAGATGCAAGGCGAGTGCGTCAGGTCCGAATAAACCAAAATTGGTGAAGTCTCTGAAAGGTCTACATGCAAAAAAATCTGATGTGGGCACCACATGACTTTCCTTATATAATGTAATGAATTTACTACTTTTACAGTAAAAAAAAATAGGTTTTCTTATAGTCGAAACTAATATTTTTACCAAGATATGGAATTTTCGACAATTAGCCGTCATTTTTATTGATTTAGCGTCATTTTTATCCATTTGGTGAGATTTTCGTTAATTTGGCAACATTTCAAAAAGTCGCCAAGTTGGCGACATTCCGCCAAATTCGTCGCCAAAATCTAGCCAAGCGTTATGGACAAAGAAATAAGTTAGTCTTACAGCAGATAAATGACTATTGGCGTTCAAATACAAAAGTATTACTCAAAGTATATTTTTCATGAATGGAACGAGCTAGATCCATGAGAATGATGTCATCCAATTTATCGCATGGTATTACATATGAAAAGTGAACATGTTTCTCAATAGGAAATATATATTTTAATTTTATATGACTTTTTGATAATTTTTATGAAAAATGTGCAATATCTCGAGAACGGTTCATGTTAGCGTTCTAAAATTTACGTCAATCGTTTTCTAATGAAAAATTACATAAGAAATGTCTATTTGCGTAACTTTATTCGTGGTTTTGATTTTTTGACGATTTTTTCAAAATTTCATTCGAAAATTTAGGGGGGTTCCGAACATTCGATTGCATATAAAACAATAGACTTCCAGTGTTTACGGATTGTGAGTTTTGTACCAAATTTGGTTTAAATCGGTCCATTCGTTCGTCAGTTATCGTCTCCACAGACTCACTGACACCCCCCCCACACACACACATACTTTCACATACACACACACACACACACACACAGACATCACTTCAAAAATGTTTGATTCTTGATCAGGGATGCTTGAAACGTGCTCTCCCGTTGAAAACTCGAATTCGAATTTTCGACCCCGTCACAATACTTTCCTTATACATTATGCATATAAGGAAAGTAATAAGCACATAATTTAAAAGAGTAGAAAATGCCCTATAAGTTGACATCATTTCTATCAGGATATCTGGATTTAACACTCGAGAAGTGTTGTGTTCGACCATCATTTCAATTTCCAATTTTATAATGAAATTTAGTTATTCACTTTCAATATAAATATAAAATTTATTTACGACAAAAATAAAATAAGAACTGTTTGTAATTAAACACTTTAAAAATAAATTATTTTATATAATATTAAGAATGCTTAAAAACATTCCTGCTTATAATTGAACGAGATAGTATCATGAGAAAGAAGAGACAATAATCGAGATGAGTTAAGCATGCATTTAGTGCTATTAAAGCATTCCCGTCTTCAGAACTTGCGAAAACATTTGATTTTTTAAATATTTTTATAAAATCTGGAGAACTTAATACTGAAAAAGTTGGTATCTTAAAACCTTATTCACTGTTTTCTGAAAATGAGTAAAATGACACATGTAACATTTTGGTTATCATCCATTAATTTTCTTTAAAATAAAGTGCATATAAACACTTATCCCCGCTCTCCGTCAGTTTCCTTTTCAAAGTTAGAAAACTCAGTGATCGAAAATTTCTTGTAAAGCTACTTGCTTTCGGGAAAACAGTTTTGGAAAAAGTATTGCATTCTTTTTTAAATTAATTAAAAATAAAAATAAAAGTTGATCATTTATCTGGAAAAACATAGAGGAAAATGTAAGGAAAATTTCCATTTCCAGACAAATTTCAGCGGAAAATTTTCAGCAGTCCTTGATTCTAAGCCATCAAGGATGACAATCAACCAGTAAAACGAGGTGTCAGATTTATAGAAAATGCGATTTCAATTCAAAGTAAGTCACCATTACTTTGTTTTCTTCTATCCAATTTTGGTCATATGTTTTGTGCCCCATTATACCTCATCAACAAATTACCTAGTTTAAAAAAAATCTGTATATTAGCTAACAACGCAGCTAACTGTCAAATCTGATAGTACAGCTATATATTTCTTTAAAATATTGTTGACTGATTCCTGTAATATTTTTCTGTAATTATCATCGACAGTGTATTATAAAATAATTAAATGTCTCTATTGTTAATTTCTAAACAAACATTTTAGATAACGCGATGCATTGTAATATTTCTTCTTAAATTTCTAGTGAAATGTTTATTTACAAGAGTAAATATAAATATGTGTTTTCATACTATGTACAAATGTTTACAGAAACGTTTCTGAATTAATAATAAATAACGTAAGAAGGTAATTATGCTTTGTTTAACAAAAAAATTCTGGAGATAATTAAAATGAGCAGGATGCACGATGTTTTAATTAATGACATAATCTTTGGAGGCGCTCGTATGCAGTTTATTTGGACGGAGAGGCAGTGAGATTAATTTACTAATTTACATTGTTTTGTCTGAATTCCGAATTTAAATGTTTCAGGATAATTATTATACTTAATTATGATAATCTACTGTTATGTTTTGGTGACCCATCAAATACTTAACTACAGTTGCATTTGCATTTTGAAATGAGCATAAATTACTTTATATAATCGTTTTATATTTTATATAACTTTTACGCATCCAATTCCGTTGATATTTTCTTGTCTGTGTATTATGATGATATTTCAGTACAATTGAAAATGGAATAAATATTATACATTCTTTAGGAGGACTTAATTTCAGATTTACGACTAAAAATAATGTAATAAAGTTGTTTCTTCTTGCAGGGCAGTAAAAATAACTTTACTTGTTGCTTATGTAAAATAAAGTGTTGTAATGGGGGTGAAAACCTATTAAAACCTATGAAAATTATTTCACATGTTACGCTAAAGATTACTAAAATATAAAATTGGGGAAAATGTCAAGTAAATTTACGCAATATATATCCAATATCGTTGATATATTTTTATCTCTGCATTATGAGGATGTTTCAGTACAATTGGAAGTGGATAAATATTATATATTCTTTAATAGATAAGATTTAATTTCAGATTTAAGATTGAAAATAAAGTAATAAGTAAAGCTGTTTCGACTTGGATGGGAATAGAAATAATGTCACTTGTTGCTTATGCAAAAGAAAGTGTTGTAATGTGGGCGAAAACCTAGCATTTAGACGTTGAAAGAATTTTGAGAATTCCTTAATATTGTTACAAATAACTAAAATATCATCGACATGTATTACCTATAACCGCGTAAATATGGCATTTACAAGCAACCATTGTTATTATTCACAGGTCGGAATGACGTAAACTTGACGACACATGTAACGCTATTTCGCCAGCTTGGCGGTATTTGCTGACTTTTTCGAACTTATCAAATTTTTGTTTAGGCCCAGAATTACGTATTTGTTTTATTTTTTGAGAAATTTCCACATAGATTATATGGACTGGTTATCGTTCATCTAAAACTAGTTTACGTGATATGAGTAAAAGTGAATTGTGAACACGTCAATTTATTAGTCTGTCTGTAAGTCAGTTGAGCATTTAATTGTTGTTTTAGTACATGTGGCAGTTCGTTTGTAAGACTGTAAGGCAGTGGAAGATTTATTACCAGTATATTGTTCTAGTTTATATTTATAACTGTTGTTTTAAATAAACTGTAAGTAATCCCTAAAATTTGAATTCATTCTTATGCAATGAATACACCTTATTACAAAGAATACTCCTTAACAATATGAATTAAACATTTTATCGAAAACTTTAGTGTAGTTGAAAGTATCGAAAACCTTGCAATTTAAATGAATTTAATGCTTGATTTTGTGGACGTGAAATTTTATCGATTTTTAAGGATATGTTTGCTTAATGAATCTAGCATGCTTATAAGAATCTAAATGAATCAAATAAATACGTTACAAAATATTGCATCAATGTTATTTTATAAGTAATTTTTTATTTAATTGTGACCAGCACCTGTATAGACGCTACCAAATAATTTTTAAAAACCTCCGTTTATTGCTGTACCATAAGAAACATCTTCCAAATTTTGAACTCTAAATATTATGAAATGTCCAATTGTTTTGTACTGGTTAAAGTGTTTTTCAAATTATCAAATTCAGCAGAAATATCCTGCTGTTCATACTAATATTTACAAAGCCTTAAATTCGGATTCTGAGTCTCAGGTACTAAATTTTAAAATTAGGTATCATAAATCTTATACCAACGAATAATTTACAATTACAAGGCACTTTTTCAAGGTATTCCTGTCTGTTCATTACAGTGAAATTTAATTTAAAAATATAAAAGATCGTTCAGACAAGTATCTCGCAATATGTAGAAATCAATATCTTCGTAGTACAAATCATATCCAATGTCTTCAGAAAAATATTTTAGTTACAACGAAGGTTGAATAACGTTATCGACCTGTTTCAAAGGCGAAAATCCGCAATTATTTCTTTTCATCTTAAATAAAAATAAGTATCTGTATAAAATAATCATTTCCACGTGACAAATTAATTATTGAAATGCCAATTTTATCAATTAGAAAAATGAATATCAATTAATATTTATAAAGAAAAATATGGAACAGTAAATACTACACTAAAATTAACAGAATGCAATGCGCAGGATATTTGCTAAGAATGGAGAACAACAGAATTCCAATGGATAATTTTATGTCCATACCGATCGAGAAAAGTCCAAGAAAACGACAGAAGTTGAACTGAATCGATCGTGTGAAAAAGGATTGTGATATGCTAAATATTGAAAATTAGAGAAGCATTGCTCTTAGGGGCTCAACATGGAAGAATATACTAATGAATTTCCAAGGTCCACAGTAGGCTCTCTGGTCAGTGTTGATAGTGATGATGGGGTGAAATAATTGCATTATTAAGTAAAGCCGTGGAGGTCAATTTATTCTGAATATTGTGTTAAAGTTGTTAACTTTCAATAAAACAAAAATAAAATTATACACATATAAAATTAAATACGAATTTACTGTATGCGCAGGCAAACAGCAAACGCGTTTCGAATGAAAAAGAACACTGTTAGCCCCAAATTTGCTAATGTGAACGGTCAGTGGTACCATACGGTGCACTTGGTTTCAGGACAAACATATAAATGCATTACAAAAATGAATTTCACTATGTGTATAGTGCACTTTTAAACACATCACTATAAAGAAAAACTGAAGCCGTAAAAAATAATTCAGGCAAGATACCCTTGCTATCTGCTTGATAATAGCTGTAATCTACTTTTGGGGTAAATTCAAATTAAAAATAAATTTATTTATCTTATGTAGTAAATTTTTAAATTTCACTTTGTAACAATTATTTAAAAATGACTAATATCTCGAGAACGTACCATGCCACCATTTCATAAATTTTAATTAAATTTAGAATGGTTGCTTGTTCAGAATTATTATCGAAAACAATTTCAAGACTTGAAATAAAAATCAAACTTTTCAAATATTTGATAACGCTTTAAATATACAATATCAGAAATGGAATCGCACAAAACTTTATCTGGATTACCCTAGTCATTGAAGAAAATATCATTTTCAGAGACTCATACATGCCCATATACCAATTAAAAAGAAGATCGTGATAGTTTAAGAATTCACAAAATGTGTAAATCCACAGTATTCACGAATATAAATGTTCCAGCACATCACAAAGTGTTTCTTATACCAACATATACTATTTAGAGAACGTCTATCTTTACTGATTAACATGAATCTTCGAAAACACCTGCCTATACTATATCTATTCAGCTACTGCCACGAAGATTTTAGTCCTTATATTACAAGTGGACCTTACAACTATTTATGCAAGAATGTAAAAATTGTTTAAAAATCAGATTGTGAAGTACTTGTAAGGTACCATTCTACTACTTCCCCAAAATCATGCTTTTTGTATGCACCATTGTGATTTACTTCACTCTAACTTAAACTTACAATAACGACTAGACTTCGACGAAGGAATTACGACATTAACAAATAACAAAATCTATTACCAGCTAACTTCGCTGGGAACTCAAAATACATGAAATACAAATACCTATACACAATTTATTTACAAAGTTAACAATACCATATCTACCCCGTGACATAATAATCTACACCGAAATTCAACATTAACATCTTACTAAAGTGAATCTTTGCTGATAAAACTACCACACAATATAATCACGCGCTTCGGGTTATAAACACGATGCTATCTTTCATGGATAATCAGAACTCATACAGACTCACGAAATGGACAGAATGGCAGCGCTGTAATTCTCAAGATTTCTCTTCTTATAGCGCTGTCCAATCGTGAGTATGTTTTTCTTCAGAATGGGAGTTGAGGAGTTTAGAACATAAATTAAAATAAGAAAAAGTAGAATTAGAATATAATGATAATAAATAATAGCATCCTGACACTCACCCCGGTCAGTCTAGACATTTTTGGAAGCAGGTCCTTTAAGCGGACCACGCTAAAAATTTTCTTTCACACAAATCTTTGCCACTTCACACCCTAGGAACAACTGGGGTAAATCATCTTTCCTTCCAGTTGTTCGTACTGTAAACCTCGCTTTATTCAGTTTAGTAATTTGCATTTCTTTATTGTAATAGACTTTTAAGATACACGAAATTGCAATATTTCAATATTTGAAATATACATCGAAACATTAACGTTTTAAAATATTGCTACTGAGCTACTATTTAAGCATTGCTACTTAATTTACTACATTGCTACTTAGCTACTATTTAAACATTGCTACTTAATTTGATATATTTCTACTTAGTTAAACATATTATATGTTCAGATAACACTATTTAATTTCATTTTATACACTACTGATACAGCCAATCATAATTTTAAAATCATAATATTTACTCTTTAAAAACAGCATGTACTTTTAGTACTTTCCCAAACACAACTTACATTTTTAAAGTTACATCAGTCTACCTGAACCTTGTCTTTCATTAATTACTTTTCTTATACCAAACATCATTCTCTATTTACTGCATTTATAACTACAAAATAACTTTTTATGCATTTAATAATTCAAGAGCAGTTTATAACATTTAGTTGTATTTCCCTCTTCTGTTTTTTCTGGTTATTTTCAGGACGCCAAAGTTCAGAATTTCTGTACTTTTTCCCTCAAAATAGATTTAAAAACAATTATATTACCATTTCTGCTCAGTGTTCTTACATCTGCCCTGTCAGTCAATTTCCGTCCTTCTATCCCGTTGGTCCATTTCCGTCCATCTATCTCGATTGTCAATTTCTGTCCATCGATAATTTCGATACATTTGCGTCCATCGATAATTTTGGTCCCTTTCTGACCATATAGGATGTTGGTTCATTTATGCCCATCGATAATTTGTTCCACAGTCGTGACATTTCTCTTCTGCCGCCAATCATTGCTACCTTATTGTGTCTAACTATTTGGTACCCCTGTGTATAGATACCAATTATAGTTTTCCGGCGGTTAAACTGTTGCTGCTGTGGTTTCCTTAGTTCTTTATTGACTCCGTACGGTTTCATTCCTTGTTTACTACTTATTATTATCTTATTCTTGTGCCGATCCTGAAATAATTTTCTTTAATTTTCGTACTCTTTCCTAGTTTTTTTTGTTTTGATCTTCATTGAAGCGTGCTCTGTTCTGTGCGCTGGTGGGGCAATATCTTCATCTGTCTTACGCTTTCTAAAATCATATTTCCCTTTCTTTTTCTGTTGTTCAGGCGGCTCACTTGCTTCTGACCAAGTTCGTTTTTGGCATTTCCTGTACCTTTTTCAAATGGGACACCTTTTGGAAAGCTTTGTTTCATTGCAATTGTATTTGCACTCGTTATCGCTTCTATTGGAATTGTAGTTACACTCCTTCCCGCAACTATTGGAATTGTAGTTGCCCTTGTTCCCATTACTCTGCTTATTTTACTGGTGTCACGTTTCGCTTCCTTAATAGTTTCAGATCCTTTGGGGTTTTTGACTTGTGTCATTTTTTGCTTACTTAATATTTTCCGATCCTGTAAGTTTTTGACTTGTGTCACATATTCATCTTTCGATTGTTTCAAATTCCTTTTGTGACTTTTTGATTTCCTCTGGGTGTTCATTTCAGGATCTTCTAACTCAATCTGTTGGAGTGCAAAAAATGTCATTCCACTCCTTACATAATATATTCTTAAGTGATCTACGTTTCTTGGAATTTCTTTTCCTTGTATTTCTAAGTATATCACCGAATCTAGTATTTTCCGCACGCAGTACGGGCCGTCGAATTTTGGAAAAAACATTTCCAACTACACTTCTGGAGCCACTGATAGGAATGTGTTTTAATACCAATTTTGAAACCAGATCCCCATTTTTACATCAGAATTTCGTCTTTTGCTGTCGTAATATCGTCTTTCTTGTACAAAGTAGATTATATCTAAAGGTGTCAGTATCTTTCTTCCCAAAAATTTTTCACATTGGTCTTTTCCTGTGCTATCTCCTTTAACTTTTCTGAGTGCAAATGCCAGTTCGTTTGTGTGTTTATCCCATTTTTGATGCAATTATTTAACATATGCTCCAATGAGCCTCACAATATTTCGGTTTACTCGTTCTGCTATATTTGACTGAGGTCTGTACGTCACTGTTTTGCAGCGTTTGATTGACAAGCTTTTATATAATATTTCCCATAAGTGACTATTAAAGTGCACCCCGCTGTCACAGATTATCTGTACTGGTGTACCTAAAGTAAAATATATTTCTTTACCACAATATCTGTCAATACTTTCGCTGCCAGCTTTTTTAATGGCACTAACTCGATCCATTTTTAAAAGTGGTATACCATCACTATTAAGTAACGATTGTTTCCCATGGCACTTCTTACGTATTACCCTAATAAGTCAATTCCAAGTATTTCATTCCGAAATGTGACCACAATACTTGTCAAAAATTCTGCTGGTCTGCAGTTTACGTAATTTATCCTTTGGTACATATCGCAAATTGTAATGAATTCACTAACCCATTCTTTCTATTTGGGTCAATATACTGCTTCTCTTTCACGTGCGAACGTTTTTCTTATTCCCATGTGTCCACAAATGGTAGATCGTGGAAATATTTTAGCACCTCTAATCTTATTGATGTAGGAATTACCGGTCTTAGTTCTACATTCATATTTTTACACTTTTTATGGAATAGTAAGCCATCTACTACTTTATATTCCTTAGCTCGATTTTTAACTAAGTTATCGCTGCTTCCCTGCAGAAAATTCTCTGGATCTAATAAATACTTAAATATAGCTCCAAATTCTTTATCTTGCAACAACTCTTTCTTCATTACTTCTTTCCGTTCTAATACTACTGTTGTTAACATTGCACAACTAATTTGTACTTTTTCCGCCAATGAATCTGTGATAATGCATCCGCTGCTCTATTGAATCGACCGGCGACATGTTCAATTTTTAGATTATATTCTCGCAGTTTTAGCGTCCATCTAATTACTCTAAGTGACAAACATTTTTCAGAATATAAATTTCTTAGAGCTGCATGGTCTGTTACAATTTTAATTGGCTTATCTGTAAAATATGCTCTAAACTTTTCGACTGCTATCAATACTACTAGAATTTCTTTTTCTATCGCCGTATAATTTCTTTGCGCTCCATTCAGTGTTTTAGACATATATGCTATTGGTTGTCCTCCTTGGGATAATATACTCCCTACCCCTATTGAACTTGCATCGGAATAAATTACATATTATTTTGTAAGAATAAAGCACATGCTCTTTTGTTATGTCGACATTAGCATCAATACTTAAAAATACCTAATAAGTATTATACCCTAAATAGTAGCAAGGTGATATTGCAAGCAGTACTCTAACAATTTCTTGAAATAAGAGAAATATTGGTGATTGAATTCATGTCAAATACAATGGTAGCATTATACACTTCTAACTTATGTTTCGCCTTAGATTTTCATTGTGGTTTCCTTTCAGTTGCATATATCTTGTCATATTTTATTATGTTGCATTATACTGTATTATATTACGTTACATTACAATGTATTATATTATAATGTATTGTATTACGTTATATTACATTATATTTTATCATACTGTATTGCATTATGTTATATTACATTATACTGTATTGTACTCTACAGGGTATGCCAAACAGTATGAAACGCGCCTTAATTCTGTACCTGTTGTAGATAAGGGCGCAATGTAAATCGCAACAATGTTGAAAGTAAGGTAGGAGATAAGACTAAGTTAATGAAATAGTCCACCCATTAATTTTCAAAAAGTTACACTTTTTAATTTTTTATACGACCCCTTAGACACATGTGGTCAATCAGAAATTTTTTATTTTTAATGCAACAAGATCACTGAAAAACTCCACATATCTGTGTCTTTAAAATCAACTGAGTTATGAAAAGGAAAACATCTGACTTATGTCACTTTTCCGTACCGTGTGAAAGGCTGTTTCATCAGTGAAAATAGGGATCATAAACAAATTGACGATGGAAATTATTTAATTGAAAGTTCGTTAATATGTGTCAAAACTGTGTATCTCTCACTCTCTCTCTCTCTCACACAAATGTATCTTAATAAAGCATTACACAGACAGGGATTACATAAAGCAGTGGTTCTCACTAAGAAGTTGGGTATCCTATGTATTATCATCCAGTTTTATACTTCTTGTGATGTGTCGCAAATTTATATTTCTAATTTGATACATGGCCCCCATTCGATATGTTCAATTTTCAAATAAATATAACTCGATTTCCGCAAATATAGAGAATTGTGGTTATTCATCTGTAATGATTTTTCTCGTGATTGTCTGAACAGCATAGCAAGGAAATATCCGGATACAAGAAGTATGTCCCTGCCTTCATTTGGAAACGTAATATGAACTGAAGTGATGGCGATAAAATCCTGAAAAATAACCAAGGTGGTTGTAAGCATTCGGTCATTGGACTTTCATTTTAAATCCATTCACTTTCTTGATTAAAAATGCAAGTTGGATAGGATAAATGAAATGAATACGCCGCGTGAACGTTTTCTATCTTTCTAAAATATAAAAATCAGATGTGGGCAGCACATAACTTTCCCTGCAGACTTATATACACATTCTCTTTATTTTAATAAAATTTAATTCACTATTAATTCAATTTTCGTTCTCATTTGGTAACTGGACTCATTTTCAAAGGTGGCGTAGAGAAAAAACGAAAAAATAAAAATATCTCGAGAACGGCTAGTCCTAGTGTAATGGGGTTGGTCTTATTATTTTCTTCGTTAAAAATTACGTATAAAACAAGCATTTAATGGATATATTTTAGCATACGTAGTTTTTTTATTTTAGATTTTGTCGATTTTTGCGGGCCATTTTGAAAAAAAGGGCAGGTTATTTATTCCGAATCATACCAAAATCTAATCAGCACCAGAGTATTCCATAAGCGACTTATTTAACAAATTTTGTGAAATTCGGTCCATCAGATTTTCAGCTAGAGTGGACACAAGCTTTTGCGGGCCATTTCGCAAAAAAAGGCGGGTTCTTTTATCCCTAATCGTACTCAAAACTAATCAGCACCAGATTCGCCCACAAATGACTTACCTAACAAATTTTATGAAATTCGGTCAATTACTATTTTAGTTAGAGTGGATACAATATATGCACAGACAGACACACAGACAGGCACACACACAGATGTCACGCTAAAAATGGTTTTTTCGTATTCTAGAGGTCTCGAAACGTGTAGATCCATCGAAAACTCGAGTTGTGATTTTCGGCATGATTCCAATACTTTCCCTATACATTACTATGTATTGCAGGGAAAGTAAAAATTGTACAAGTATTAGATTTATAAATTTTCTTGTATAGAACATGAAATCATTATTAAAACCACTAAGAATTTATTTATATTTCACTATTAATTAACTCTTACATATTTTATATTTTATTTCAAAAAATTCCAAAATTCTTAATTTAAATTTAGGCATACTTTTTGTTTTGAATCCTCTGATTCTTTCGACACATTTTATCCAAACTCAATTATAATTTGGAGTTATAGTAATCAGTATCATTGCTGCCGTTTTTAATATTATCTATGTTTATGTGAGTCATAGGCTCTGTTCTATCAATTAATTTTCATTTTTATATGAACCTATATTTACATGGACATCGATTGTTGTGTTGTGTATCACAGACATAAAATAAAAAGTTATTTTGTGGTTTGGATTATTGATTCCAATTTTCTTTCACACTAAATATTTTTTATTTAATGTTTTAAGTTTAAATGTATTTAATATTCAATTTTTATTTTTGACATTATTTTAATATTGAGTATTTTGCTTAATCAGACACATTTTAAAAATTGTGCAATGCTACCATTTTTTGCGTATTTCTTAGAAAAAAGTATCCCATATGAGTGTCAATGTAAAAGTTTTCTTTAGTAAATGTAATCAGATTACAACAAAGAGACTTAACATAATAAGTAACTTAAAATAAATATTAGACGTAATATAAAATGAAAACAAAATTTTGCTGGATTTGAACTGGGAAACCAGGTCTTTTATATGATTTCCAAAAAGCTACTAGGCACACTATTCCAATCATACAACCGATTATTTGAATATTTTACAGATCATCTTGACAATTAGGCTTATGAGTAAGTGAAACAGATAGGATTTAGTATTCGGTTTAAAAAGAGCTTTATGAGCATACCTTTCAGCAATAAACAATATTTAATTATTACTGGAAAGATGCATCATTAGGTTGTTAAAAATGTTGATTTTTCTATACACTCTATATATTTAGTTTCTATGAGGAAATTTCGATATCTATAATAACTCATGTGAATATTGTATATAATATTTACTTTTAAATAATTATTAATGTTTCAATTATTCTACACTACCTTAATCAGTACTAATCAAAATGATTATTTGTGTAGCCTTTTCTCTAGCAGAGAAAAGTCTGTTAAAATATATATTTAGTATCTATGAGGAAATTCTGATATCTATAATAGTTTGGTTTAAGATTGTACATAATATTTACTTTAATTTATTTATAAATTTATTAATTATTTTACACTACAGTAATCAGTGCGAAGTAAAATAATTTTTGAGTAGCCTTTTCTCTTGCAGAGTTCTCTTGCAGTCTGTTCAAGAAGTACATATTTAGATTCTATGAGGAAATTCTGATATCTATAATAGCTCATTTGAATATTGTACATAATATTTACATTAATTTATTTATTAATTTTTCAATCATTCTACACTACAATATTCAGTACTAAGTAAAATCAATATTTGAGCAAACTTTTCTCCAGCAGCATATGCAAAATGTTTGGAGAAAACATCATGGCGTGTGTTAATTAAAAGCATCATCAATAATAAAGTATTTGGAAAATTAAAAAACAATAATTAAATGCCCTCTTCTCTCTAGCGTCTTGATATAAACACTGCTAAACAGATGGATTTAAAATTCTTTATACATTATTTCCAAATTCTGTTTGTTTTTCCATTTGAATAATTCGATAGATTTGAATAAGTTAAAGTTCTATACTTGAATGCATCTATACCAGTTTTATTTCATATATTTGCATATTATTAAGAGGACGCAATGAGAAACTAATAAAAGTTTTAATTTTCTATTTATTTTTAAATGCTATTTTTATTTTATGTCTGAAAAAAAAATAAACTACCCGAATACACATGGAAATTTAAGAGTGTAACAATAAAATAATCCCAAACAGTAAAATGTATATTTATACAGGGTGGTTCAAGAAAGATGAGACAAACTTTATGAGGTGGTGGTACACACCAAGCCAAGCATTTTTCGTCATAGTTTACCGAGTCGGAAAAGAAACGTAAAGTCGTTACAGATTACTTACTCTTTTAGAAGCGGTCACCCTTGAAACTTAAACACGTCATTCTGGTTGAAGTAGAAAACAACGTATGCACATTTTATCTGTTAAAGAAGAGAAACTTTTATGCAAATTTTCGTAATACCGAACTCGTCTCCAGAATTTTGGCAGCTGCTGCCGAAATGCGCGATATGTCTGATCTGTTCAAGAGAGTTCGGAAATCTCTTCATCACTGCTGCCGTTAGACGTGCATTTAAATTGGATTTCACTCTTTTGAGCCATTACTGTAATCATTGTTTATTAAATGCCATTTATTAACTTCTACGTCATTCTTGTGTTTTCTCCTCATTTCATCGATTTTACTATTAAGTGCCCAGTGGCGCCTTTATGTTTAATTTCCGATTCGGTAAACTATGACAAAAAATGCTTGGTATGGAGTGTATCACCACCTCGTAATGTTTGGCTCGAGTTTCTTGAATAACCCTGTATTGTTGTGGGTATTTAGATATCTTGATCTTCGTTGAATAATGGATAGAAAAACGAAATATCTCGCAAATTTCATTGAAATATTTAACACATACTAAATTTTAAGTAATCCCTCGGGATCACTAATATTCAAAGAAATTGCATTCAGGAGCGAAATCGCAGTCAGTAAAGTTTGGAAAATCACACCTTCGCATGAGTGGTACAATGTGGACCATCCAGGGGCATTAATGGAGTTTTAGGGTGAGAGGTCTAAACAGACTGCCATGTCAAGATTCATCAGTGGTCATATTAAATTGCCTTTTGTGTTCGGAGCGATAACACTTTTACTTTGTACCAAATATTCAGTTTGGAACCACCCTCACGCAGACATCTTCTTTCTTACCTGGAGTTAGATAAACAAGATTTTTTTAGGGCTCCTGTTCTGATGATGGACTTCTTGAAGGGTGTGCGACTTAATAGATTTTGCATAGTATATCCCAAGCCAGGAGTAATGAGTACAACGCCAACAGCAAATTTCAAGTTTCTATCTCAATTTTTGTCTAAATTATTGACAGGTGACCTAATTCAATACCGCAATAACACTTAAAGGGAGGTGCTTTTTAGATATTCGGCATATCGACCATTTAAATGTCCGGCAATCTAACATTCAAATATTCAGTAACTCTTAATTTCTCCTTTCTTACTATCAAAATGTCTACTCTTGTAATAATAACTGTACACTGATAATAACTAAATATCAAGTCTATATCTAATTAAAAAGAGTGTTTCATAAATAGTGCATATATTAAAACTTTTTGGCTTGGTGAACCCTCCCCCACCCTCCTTCAAACGTACATTTTTCATTAATTCGATATTAACTGGAAATGTTATCTAAATATTGGTTCACATTTAAAATTAAAAAAAAAGTGTATATCTTACGGAAAACTAGAGCAACGTAAATAATCACAAATAAAAAATAAGCAGCATACGACTGTTTCGAGGATACGTTGAATCCCCTTCGCCAGTGCAAGATAACTTACAAACCTGAAGTCTGAAACATAAATAGGCTACTACTACTTTTGTCCGTTTCATTTTTGGACTTCGGGTTTTTTGGTTCTCTTTCACTGTCGAAAGGGATGACACATATCCTGGGAAGAGATGCATGTTGCTTATTGAATTATTTGTGCTTATTTACGTTGCTCTATTTTTCCTTATCCTTTTCAGAAAGTGTATTTCTCTTATTAATGTGTCAATTTTATTTGTAAATTCGATTAGCAAAATTTTGTATTTCAAACGCACGTAAAAATATTGAGACAATTCCTTATCATATTTTGGGTTTCAATTGATATCATTAATAAAATGCCTGTGATGTTTAATATCTAACATAATTCCAATGTTAGAAATTTAAAAAAATTAACTAGCATTGGAAGTCTTAGCAATAAGGTTTTATCATAGACGATATGATTCCGTATTCAATGCAAAATCCAATAAACATAAATATAATTTATTACATGTCCGCCGGTACATTATTGCACAGTTTCATACACTGATTATGTACATTTCTTATTATTTAATGACTTTATAATTTGATAGTAAAAACTATATATATTATACATATATACAAAGTCGCAAAAACAGAACAATTAAATAGTAAAAATTAAATATTACGAGTTTATTTATAAGAACCTGTGTAATCAAATATATTTTTTATTCGTTTTGTAATAACTAAATTATATTTAATTGATTACAATATTTCTGTGAGACCAGAAATAGATCTCACATTTGATGAGACAGTTTTATGAGAATATTTATCGTGGCCAAAATGGCGAACAAGGCTCATAGTCAGGCTGGCACCGAGTTTCACAACCTGTGAACCTAAAGGTCAGAAAGCCACAAATTTAGGGGTGCCATGACAGAGGGGGCCGAGCTGGGACTTACGAAATGTGGGAAAGGGAATTTGAAGTAATACTTTTAGTATTAAATTCATTTAAGATTGACATGGTCGTTAATTCATACATAGTGGATTTATTATTTAATCGTACATTGCTAGTTATGCCGCTATAAACCCTCCAATTATTTACTTTTTGTGTGAGTCCTGTAAAAGAAGTATTAATTAATAAAATGCTAAATGGATCACACCATTTAAACTTTAACAATAAAACGTTTATTAACAATATAAATCTTAATTAAATTCAATTACACTATTTAATTATATTATTTCAGCGGAGGGGACATATCCAGAAATAGATCTCGCATTTGATGAGATAGTTTTATGAGAATATTCATTGTGGCCAAAACGGCGAACAATACTTGTAGTCTGACTGGCACCGAGTTTTACAACCCGTGAACCTAAAGGTCAGAAAGCCACAAATTTAGGGGTGCCATGAGAGAGGGGCCGAGCTGACCCTGACGAGGATGTGGAATGGTTCTATTGGTTAAATAAGTAACCAATGGAAAAAGAAGCTTGTGTCGTCACACTCAATGCGGCAAATGGAAGAAAAGGGGGAGTTAACCCCCGAGGAGAGCCACAACCTGTGACCCGAGAATCAGAGAGAGATACTAACATGACTTGGAACAGATAACTTCGACATTATGACTTGTGCAAATACTACAGTGATGACTTCATATACTAAGAGAATGAAATAAGTGCGAGTGCAAAGTTACAGCAGTACAATATGTTCAACGAATTTACGTGTCGGAGCATTACGCCAAGTGTTAATGCGGTAAATGAACGACATTAAATGCAGATGCTGAGAAAGTCCAAGACAGACTTGAAGGTATGTGCCCATTGAAAATGATATCTGGTCATAACCACTATTTAAGATTTTCCGTACTGGTCACATATGTCCCCTCCCCTGAAATAATATAATTAGATAGTGTAATTGAATTTAATTAAGATTTATGTTGATAATAAATGTTTTATTGTTAAAGTTTGAATGGTGTGATCCAATTAGCATTTTATTAATTAATAATTCCTTTACAGGACTCACACAAAAAGTAAATAATTGGAGGGTTTTTTGCGGCACAACTAGCAATGTACGATTAAATAATAAATCCACTATGTATGAATTAACGGCCATGTCAATCTCAAATGAATTTAACATTAAAAGTATAACTTCAAATTCCCTTTCCCACAATTTCGATATGTAATGTGTATAATTTTATGGGGGCCATTTCGAAGCGATGATGAAGTCCTGCCTCAGAGGCTGACCAGCATCAGTTGGTAAGATAAACAGTCCACTCACTGTACCTGGCTGAGACAGAAAGACCTATAGAATTGCGCGCTTAAGAATGAACCATGCAAGCTACATGCTCTACATTCATGAAGCAATGATAATAGGTGCACGAAAAAAAAACCCGCTGGTTTAAAAAAACATTTGTAAATTACGGTGCACATTTTACGTCACGAACAATCAGGATTAGAATGGGGAAGTTCAGAACTGTAGTTGCACGTCGATCTGATTTCAGAGTGGGAGTTCACATGTTCCCCATTGAAGAGAGAGAAGTTGAAATATTATTCTAGTAGCGTAATTGTAAAAACATCAACTGGCTTGTTCAAAGGTCATAGTTCGATCCCATGCTGGGAGAGTGACACCTTTATAGTTTAAGTATTATATTACATAAATATATTTCTTAACGACTGTGCTAATAAAATACAAGAACCATAATTTGGAAGAAAATAATTGGCTCTTTAATTACATTATATGTTACATTTTTTATTTTGTTCCTCGATTATAGGAGTAACATATTTTGTTTTAAAAAATAGCAAATTACTATCGGGACATAAAGATTAAAAATGTTCAAGCGCATTTACCCGTTGCTGCCTTTCAAAAGAGAGAAAATGCAAAACCATGATGTTTTCATTAGATATACATTCTGGTAAAATATCCTCGGCCCTAAATTGTTTTCTAAAACTTGATGAATGAAGGAAAAGTGGTAAATCATTGCTTAAAAAATGCTATTACTGAACAAATTACAGCTATGCAGGAACGCAGAATTAGAGGAATGATAATTTACTACTAATATTAGCCTGTAATTATATATATGTTCAAGTAATATTTAAAACAGAGGGCGAAGAACAGAGAAAAGTGCCGCTCTTGAAAAGAAAAAAGAAAATGTTATAAATGTGTCAAACATCGAGTGATTCACAGCATCATAAAAGAAAAGAAAAAAACCGTATATAAAGAAGATATTTCAGACGTAAATTTAAAAAGGCTATTTAACCGAACATTGTCTGTGGAAAGAAACGTTCAACAAGGTTGAAATGGAATCTTAAAATTTCAATTAAAAATAATGGGTTATTTTGAAATTGATTTTCCTATAATACTCATAAGACGATATTTTACGTTGATTTATTATTTTATTTGTTAATATTGTCGTGGAAAGGATATTCGTATATTTTTGTCACCTAGAATGTTTTTGAAAATTACAATTTGAAAATACTGCTGCGTCCAAAATATGACGTGGTTCTAATGATCTTGAACGTGAAACATATTTGGAATTAAGAATAAAAAAAATCATAACATGAGCAAATGATATATATAAAATAAGTCTATGCATTTAAAAATAAAGAAAAAGAAGATTTCGAAACGAGATTTAAAAATTTAAAAATTAAGAGCACTCGTCTTCCGAATCGGAAAGGGAGATTGATGTCACTCTCCCAGGTCAATCCGGCCACGCAAACAGCTGTTGTTAGCCTTCGGGTCAGTCGAGTGGTCAGGGTTTTCGACCCTCCCAGGTATGAATTATACTCGGCGCTGCTTTGATATGCAGATAAGTAAGTCAGGGAGCAAAATAGGATGATTTTATTGACCACACTGTGAAAGGCGAATTTAGAAAAGATTTAATCAGATAACTATTGTGAATATAAATTTATTTAATTAATTTTTATTTATATCTTAACGTTTGTCAGGATTTTTCATTAGTATTAGCTCGATATATGTGTAACTGTATGTACAAATTGTTCAACAAATGTTAAACTGTTATTGAAGTTGACTAAAAAGGTGACTTATTTTGTTATATTTATATATAAGTCACACACCAAAACAATTATCATACTTTAGGGTTAGGAAATATACTTTTAAACTGCATTGAAAGGAATGAATATTTTGATATGGAATAGAAAGAATAATACCATGATTATATGTTTTCATTAAAATAAACGGAAAAATAAACACTGTACACACAGAAACATTGAACTCTAGAAGTATTTTATTTTAATTACTTTTAATATTTTTCCAAACACATCAATCCGTTCTCCTTCCAAAACAACGAATACCCACAATCTCAAGAAAAATGTTTGCGAATAATAACTATAATATTTTTTTTTATTTATTAAAAATCCATTGAAAGGCTAAATCCAATTTCAGACCATATTCCCAGTTACTAAAATTATTTACAAGCGTATATGCATTATATGAAATTTAAGAGCAAATTTTTCTAAACTGTGATGTATTTAATATTAAATATGTTCCAAGAATCATTTGTTGACCGGTTTAAAAATCTAGTTATTTTAAACGCAATAAACTTGATAATTGCACTGGGTAATAAACTGCTACGTACCATAATTTTTCAAACCTCTGTGTTTAAAGTAAATACTAGTCATATCTAACTGTCATAGTCATTCTGAGTTACAGTCTGCTTCAGTTATACTTACAAACACAGTTATAACCATTTCCAGTCGTTGCACAGGGAATCTATATCTAATTTTGTGATAGCTCCATAATCCTTAAAACAGATGATATCTGTACTGACCAGAAAACAATCATCCGATGTAATTCTGTAAATATATGTGGTTACTGCAGAAGTCAGTAATATATGGCTGCCATAATCATATGTTCAGAAATAATCCATCACGGTTATATTCTAGGCTACAATCAATGTTGTTGATAATTAGAGAATGAGAACAATTCGCTATATTCCTATTGAAGGTTAGAAAACTGTTATGTGCAATATTTTTACCAACCAATATTGTTACCGAAAATGTGATTCATATCCTGCTTCCACATCGATTCTCAGCTATATTCTGATGCACTTTTCCTCAGTTATGCTCACTGACTTAGAATTAACCATTTATAACCAGGACAAAAGGATGTGAATTCTAGCTATTACACGTCACCCAAGTCGCCTAAAGTAATTGATATCTGTACTGCGAGTTAGAAAGCTGTAATGTGGTGCAAGTTTGTAAATCTGTATGATTATCAAAACAGTCACATATGACAGCTAGATATGTTAAACATATTGTAGAGTTCCACAATGCCATTCTGTTATCATATTTTCCATACTAACACTAACACTAACACACTCCCTCCCAAAGGAGAGATGTAAGCATGAGGCTTGGCACTAAGCCTTTTGCCTCGAGGGAACTTTCTATACTAGTCCACTAAATTAATTCTCCCAGTCACAGTTCTAGTTAATCATAGTCGTTGAACAGATAGCGCGGATTTCAACTTTGGAAAGCCCCCGTATCACACCAAATAGTTGCTGCTCTGATAGCTAGAAAACTGCTATGTAACGTAGTTTTACAAATATCACAATAATAAAATATACAGAATCACATCCATAGTTAGGCATAGTGCTTGCGTAGGAAGCGCAATTTCCAGCGTTAGGGCGTTTCCATTACCGCATTCTGTGAACGTAGTCATTACGATAGTGTGCAGGTTTCAAGTTAGTCATCTTTAGACATTGCTATCTGGTATGACTCAATTTATGGATAGTCTACGTGTTTTGCAATATAGCCGCATATACTGCTTGGGAGTGCATAGATACATCAAAGGTCCTTACAGATTGGTTCTGTGACAATGTTGAAGGTCAACCAACCCCAGGGCTTGTGGTAGCTTAATGTGTGGCCGGGAAAGGGTTCTGTGACAATGTGTCTTAATTATTTCATTAAAAAAACTATAAAAATATAAGAGGTAGATCACAATACAAAAGCTAAATTATTTATTACATTACAAGTTCTGATATATTACTAAATCATTGCAATAATATTTTGTTCCGGTCTTTCTTTTATGAAATATCCGTTTAAAAATATTTAATATTGACAAGTCTCAGAAAAGCTTTATACTTTAAGATGAAAAGAATTAAGTCGGGTCGTTCACGTAGTGATTCATTGGACCATAAAAGGAAGTAAAAAAATAATTCTTGTATAAAAGAAGAGATTCCGTCCGTAACTTTGAAAAGGTTATTTCACCCAACTCTGTCCGGGGAAAGTCAGGTTGACGGGAATAGAAAGAAATCATGAATGTTGCGCTAAAAATTTTGAGGTAGTTCAAAATATTTTTTTGTAAAACGTATTGTACAATATGTATACATTGATTTATTGTTTTTCTGTCTTTTACTTTATAGCCTAGTAGCAGTCCAATATAGGTTCAATATTGGTAGCTAACATTGGAAATATTGAACCAATACGAAAAAATCTGATGTGGGCAGCACATGACTTTCCCTGCAGACTTATATGAACGTTCTCTTTATTTAATTAAATTTATTTTACTTTTAATTCAATTTTCGTTCTCATTCGGTAACCGGACTTATTTTCAAAGGTGGCGTAGAGAAAATACGGAAAACTAAAATATCTCAAGAACGGCTAGTTCTAGTGTAATGGGGTTGGTCTTATTCTTTTCGTCGTTAAAAATTACTCATTAAACGAGCATTTAATGGATATAATTAAGTATACCTAGTTCTTTAGTTTTGATTTTGACGATTTTTGCGGGCCATTTTGCAAAAATATGCAGGTTATTTTTTCCGAACCGTACCAAAATCTATTCAGCACCAGGGTAACCCACAAGTGACTCATCTGCCGAATTTTGTGAAATTCGCTCCATTAGTTTTTCAATTAGAGTGGATAAAACTTTTGCGGGCCATTTCGCAAAAAAAGGCGGGTTCTTTTATCCCGAATCGTACCCAAAACTAATCAGCACCAGATTCGCCCACCAGTGACTTACTTAAGAAATTTTATGAAATTCGGTCAATAACTTTTTGAGTTAGAGTGGATACAAAATCAGCACAGACAGACACACACACAGACGGACGCTAAAAATTGTTTTTTCGTATTCTAGAGGTCTCGAAACGTGTAGATCCGTCGAAAACTCGAGTTGTGATTTTCGACACGATTCCAATACTTTCCTTATACATTACCATGTATTGCAGGGAAAGTAAAAATCTGATGTGGGCAGCACATGACTTTCCCTGCAGACTTATATACACGTTCTATTTATTTTAATTAAATTTAATACACTTATAATTAATTTTCGTTCTCATTCGGTAACTGGACTTATTTTCAAAGATGGCATAGAGAACATACGAAAAACCTAAAATATCTCGAGAACGACTAGACCTAGTGTAATGGCGTTGGTCTTATTCTTTTCTTCGTTAAAAATTACGTATATAACTAAAATTTAATGGATATATTTGGCATACGTAGTTTTTTATTTTAGATTTTGACGATTTTTGCGGGCCATTTTGCAAAAAAAGGCAGGTTATTTTTTTTCGAATCGTACCAAAATCTAATCAGCACCAGGGTGACCTACAAGCGATTTATTTACCGAATTTTGTGAAATTCGGTCCATTAGTTTTTCAGCTAGAGTGGATACAAGATTTCGCGGGCCATTTCGCAAAAACTGCGGGTTCTTTTATCCCGAATCGTACCCAAAACTAATCAGCACCAGATTTATCCACAAGTGACTTACCTACCAAATTTTATGAAATTCGGTCAATTAGTTTTTTAGTTAGAGTGGATACAAAATCTGCACAGACAGACACACAGACAGACAGACAGACAGACAGACACACAGACGTCACGCTAAAAATAGTTTTTTCGTATTCTAATGGTCTCGAAACGTGTAGATCCGTCGAAAACTCGAGTTGCGATTTTCGGTATGATTCCAATACTTTCCCTATACATTACCATGCATTGCAGGGAATGTAAAAATCTGATGTGGGCAGCACATGACTTTCCCTGCAGACTTATATTAACGTTCTCTTTATTTTAATTAAATTTATTTCACTTTTAATTCAATTTTCGTTCTCATTCGATAACCGGACTTATTTTCAAAGGTGTCGTAGGGAAAGTACGAAAAACTTAAATATCTCGAGAACGGCTAGTCCTAGTGTAATGGGGTTGGTCTTATTATTTTCGTCGTTAAAAATTACGTATTAAATCAGCATTTAATGGATATATTTGAGTATACCCAGTTCTTTATTTTAGATTTTGGCAATTTTTGCGGGCCATTTTGCAAACAAAAGCAGGTTATTTTTTTCTGAATCATACCAAAATCTAATCAGCACCAGGGTGACCTATACGTGACTCATCTACTGAATTTTGTGAAATTCGGTCCATTAGTTTTTCAGCCACAGTGGATACAAGCTTTTGCGGGCCATTTCACAAAAAAGGCGGGTTCTTTTATTCCGAATCGTACCCAAAACTAATCAGCACCAGCCCCGCCCACAAGTGACTTACCTACGAAATTTTGTGAAATTCGGTTTATTAGTTTTTTAGTTAGAGTGGATACAATATCTGCACAGACAGACACGCAGACAGACACACAGACAGACACACAGACACACAGACAGACAGACACACACACAGACGTCACGCTAAAAATGGTTTTTTCGTATTCTAGAGGTCTCGAAACGTGTAGATCCGTCGAAAACTCGAGTTGCGATTTTCGGTATGGTTCCAATACTTTCCCTATACTTTACCATGTATTGCAGGGAAAGTAAAAATGGACATTTTGACAGAATTTATCCAAAATTATCTTAAAATACTGGAATAATATTTCGCCAATACTGGCGTTTCAATGGAAATATTTCCAATGTAACACCAATATTGGCGTAATATTGCAATAAAAATATTTTGCCAATATTTGAAGCCAATGTATCCCCTATATTTGCACCATATTAAGATTACATTGGAAATATTTCTAATGTAACGCTAAGCAATACCGTATTGGTTCAATAGTGGACCAATATCAAATCATACTATGGTAAATATGAACTTATCATAAGTATTAAATTTCTGTAGAGAAAATAATTGTAAATGAAAGTAACAGGTAGAGATAAATGAAGAAAGTTAAATCTTTTATCTAGAAGTTGTAAATGCTGTCTGTCATCAATACAGTAACGTGTATTTTAATTAACGCAGTAAAAATGATTTATTAAGATATTTAAATGAAGCAATATTTTTGGTTTTGGAATGAATTTAGTTGCATAACAGTTTTTCTCTGTCTCTCTCTCTCTCTCTCTCATTTATACTTACTGCTTTAAATATCTAGAGTTCCATATGAATACAGTAAAATCTACTCTAGTAAATAGTGTTATAATGTTTTTCTTCTTTACAATTATGATGGCAAAATTTACTTAATTTGATAGTTGGATATCGTGTGAGTTATGTCGTACTATTATGCTTACATGATTTGTGTGCTGTTTCGTAATGATTTTTAACAAGTTCTTTAAATCGAAATTTTGTTAAATATTTAAAAAATACAATGAATGTAACATGAATTTCTAAAAAATAAAAATATAAATAATTAAAACAATTACGCAAAACGTCATTATAAATATGTATGCACCGGCAGTAACTGTTTTATGTTCACTGTCTGTATGCACCAGCAGTAACTGCAAATATGCACTAGCAGTAACTGTTTTCATACGTAAAATATCGTACGTAATGTTTAATATCGGTAGATGCATTAGTTTTTATTACTTTCCCTGCAATACATTGTAATGTATAGGGAAAGTATTGGAATCATGCCGAAAATCGCAACTCGAGTTTTCGACGGATCTACACGCTTTGAGACCTCTAGAATACGAAAAAACTATTTTTAGCGTGACGTCTGTGTGTGTGTCTGTGTGGCTGTCTGTGCAGATTTTGTATCCACTCTAACGAAAAAATTAATTGACCGAATTTCATAAAATTTGGTAGGCAAGTCACTTGTAGGCGATTCTAGTGCTGATTAGTTTTGGGTCCGATTTGGTATAAAAGAACCCGCTTTGTTTTCGAAATGATCCCCAAAAGCTTTTATCCTCTCTAGCTAAAAAACTAATGGATTGAATTCCACAAAATTTGGTAGGTAAATCACTTGCGAGACACCCTAGTGCTGATTAGATTTTGGTATGATTAAAAAAAAATAACCTGCCTTTTTTTGCAAAATGGTCTGCAAAAATCGCTAATATCTAAAATAAAACACTATGCATGCTCAAATATATCCATGAAATGCATATTCAATACTCAATTTTTAACGAAGAAAAGAATAAGACCAACCTCATTACACTAGGACTAGCCGTTCTCGAGATACATTAGTTTTTATCGTATTTTCTCCAAGGCACATTTGAAAATAAATCCAGTTATCAAATGAGAACGAAAACTGCATTAAAAGTGAATTAAATTTAATTAAAATAAAGGGAACGTAGATATAAGTCCGCAGGGAAAGTCATGTGCTGCCCACATCAGATTTTCACGTTTCCTGCAATACATGGTGAAATATAGGGAAAGTATTGGAAGCATGCCGAAAATTGCAACTCGAGTTCTCGACGGTTCAACACATTTTGAAACCTCTAGAATACGAAAAAATTATTTTCTGCTTGAAGCCTGTGTGTGTGTCTATTTGTCTATGCAGTGTATGTATCCACCCTAACTAAAACACTAAAGGACCAAATATCATAAAAGTTGGTAGGTCAGTAACTTGAGTGTGACCCTGGTGCTGATTAGTTTTTGGTACGATTCGGAAAAACAGAACGCAAAATGGCCTAAAAAATTCCATGTATCCACTGTCGCTAAAATACTAATCTTCCAAATTTCACAAAAATTGGTCGATAAGTGACTTGTGGGATATTCTGGTGCTGATTACATTTTGGTATGATTCGGTAAAGAACAGCCTGCCTTTTTTTACAAAATGGCAAGCAAAAATCGACAAAATTTAAGAAAAAAACTATGCTCAAATGTATGAATTAAATTCTTGTTTTATACGCTATTTTTGACGAGGAAAAGAATATAACCGACTCCATTACTTTATTGCTAACAGTTCTCAAGGTATTTAAAATTTCTTGCATTTTTGTTACGCTGCTTTCAATGCCCAATTACCAAACCGTAACAATGCCCAATTGCCAAATAACAACCAAATTAAATTAAAAATGCAAATTTAGTATTATTTCGTGCAATTAAACCCAATGAATTACTAAATAAATAAAGAAAAAATGAATTTGAGTCTGCAGCAAAAGTCATGTGCTGCTTACATCAGATTTTTTATCTTCGCTCACGAGCACACACATAGACTGATTTCTCTCCAAAAATGTTCTAAAAGAGTCAAAGAATGTCACAGTATGCGTCAATGCTTCAAAATCTCAAATTCGAAAATGTTCGAGAGTTTTTTATATAATTGTCTAAGAAAATGTTTTATATAATTGTCTAAGAAAATGTTTTATATAATTGTCTAAGAAAATGTTTTATATAATTGTCTAAGAAAATGTTTTATATAATTGTCTAAGAAAATGTTTTACATAATTGTCTAAGAAAATGTTTTATATAATTGTCTAAGAAAATGTTTTATAAAATTGTCTAAGAAAATGTTTTATATAATTGTCTATGAAAGTAAAAGTATGATTTGAAACGAAATGATTTTTTCTTATAAATTATGTTTATGTACATTATTTTTCAGCTGCTTTTTAAATTTTTTTTAAATATACTTGACTGGATAATTCTAAGAATGTAGATGGTGCAACATCATGTGTTTAAAAAATAATTAAAATATGTTAGAAATAGGAAATAATCAGAATTTTATCTTACACATCTCGGGTCATATTTTACATTTCTAAATGAAATCCGGATTAACCTCAGTAACAATATAATTGCAAGCACAAAATCATGATGAATCAGTATTTTATATGCAGGATAGTGTGATTTTAAATATTTTAATTGACACAGACAATCGGTTTGTAATAACAAAATCACAAGAACCCGCCAGAAAGCGGCGTTCCTAAAATTAAGGATCCCATTGAAATAATAATATCCATCTGACAATTTGCTAATTTCTCAAAATAGCCATTTAAGAAGAAAATTCCTTAATCATTCTAAATATTTAAAATAATTCTAATATTTTATGAGACATTCAAATTGTACATAATTTATGCTAAATCTTTTGGATCGCAAATAACGTTTGAACTCATCGAGTTCAATATATAAGACATAATTTAACATTTATTGATCTTTGAGTAAATTCAAACACGAAATGTATTGTGATGACCTCGTTTATTTGTCATGCTAAGAAATCTCTACCATGTATTTGCTTAAACTATAAAGTTCTATCCCAGATTTAAAATAAAAGTTTAAACCAGATGTTTTTATTTCAGGAAATATTTGAATAATTGATTCGTTTGGTTGTAGATTAGGGTGATTATTTTAAGTCAAAAAGGAAACATTCAATAAAATTAGAGCATACCTACTCAATATAAAAGGAATTACTGAAAATATTATATTTAATTATTTTTATTATGCAATGAAATATTTAATACAAAATACTTTATTACATTTATATAATTATTTGTTTAATACATAATTTTCCTCTTTTTTGCAATCACTATTATATTTATTTATTTTTGTTTCAAAGTGACAAAACTTAACTACTGCAGTTATCAGTTATAAATATTCACTTAATTTTTACATATGTAAAATGTTAAGTAAATTGTTTTCGAAAAATGCTGTGCTATTAGCATAAATCGGTATTGTATGCTCTACAGGGTGAATTGCACCTAATCTGCCAAACGAAATGTGGTGATAGATGAGCCCATGTGCAATATAAAATACCATAGCAACCCTGTCCTATATGTAACCATTTCCGAGTAAATAGTGGATAGAGGGAAAGTGCGTGAAGTCTGAAAAAAACCAAATTTGTGAGGTTTCTGAAAGATCTACACGCAAAATAAACACATAATTTGAAAGAGCAGACAAAACCTGTAAGATGACATCATTTAAATCAGAATATCTGGATTTAACACTCGCGAAGTGCTGTGTTCGACAATCATTTCAATGTCCTATCCTAGCATGAAATTTATTTATTTACTTTCAATATAAATATACAATTTATTTACGACAAAATTAAAATACGAACTGTCTGTAATTAAACACTTTAAAAATAAATTATTTTATATAGTTTTAAAAATGCCTAAAAAAATGCTTGCTTCTAATTGAAAGAGACAGTATCAAGAGAAAGAAGAGATAATAAGCAAGATGAGTTAATCAAACTATTAGTGCTATTAATGCATTCTCCTCTTCAGAACTTGCGAAAACATTCGATTTCTAGAATATTTTTATGAAGTTTGGAGAACTTAATACTGAAAGAATCTTAAAAACATATTCACTGTTTCTTGAGAATGAGTAAAATGTCACTTGTAACCTTTTGTTTGTCAACCATTATTTTTCTTTAAAATAAAGTGCATATACACACTTACTCTCCGAACTCATTAAATTTCCTTTTCAAGCTTATAAAACTCAATGATAAAAAAATTCCCGTAAAGATACTTGCTTTTCAGAAAAGCAGTTTGGAAAAAGTACTGCATACTTTTTAAATTTATTAAAATTAATAATAAAAGTTGAACATTTTCTGGGAATATATATCGGAAAAAGTTCGAAAAATTTCCATTTACGGAAAATTTTCAGCGGTCCTTGATTCTGAGACATCAAGGATAACAATCATCCAGTCATTTCAATTCAAAATAAGTCACCATTACTTTGTTTACTTCTATCCAATTTTGGTCATCTGTTTTGCGCCCCATTATACCTCATCAATAAATTGACTAGTTTAAAAAATTCTGCAAATCAGCTAATAACGCAGTCAAATATCATATCTGACAATACACCTCAATATTTCTTTATTGTTTTCTAATACCTCTAATATTTTTCTGTAATATATTATCATCGAAAGTGTATTATAAAACAATTAATTGGCCCTATTGTTAATTTCTAAACAAACATTTTAGATAACGAAATGCATTATAATATTTCTTCTTAATTTCTAGTGAAATGTTTATTTACAAGAGTAAATATAAATAAGTGTTTTATATCATGAACAAATGTTTACAGAAACGTTTCTGAATTAATAATAAATAACGTAAGATAGTAATTATGCTTTGTTTAACAAAAAAATTCTAGAGATAATTACAATGAGCAGGATGCACGATGTTTTAATTAATGGCATGATCTTTGGAGGAGCTCGGATGCAGTTTATTTAGACGGAGAAACAGTGAGATTAATTTACTAATTTACACTGTTTTGACTGAATTCCGAATTTAAATGTTTCAGGATAATTATTATACTTAGTCATGATAATTTACTGTTATGTTTTGGTGCCCCATCATATACTTAACTACAGTTGCACTTTGAAATGAGCACAAATTATTTTATATAATCGTTTTATCTTTTATATAACTTTCACGTGTGCGATTTCTGTAAAAATTATTTCACATGTTACGCTAAAAGTAAATTTACGCACTATATATCAAATGTCGTTGATATATTCTTATCTGCGTATTATGAGGATGTTCCAGTACAATTGGAAGTGGATAAATATTATATGTTCTTTAAGACATAAGAATTAATTTCAGATTTAAGGTTGGAAATAAAGTAATAAGTTAAGTTGTTTCTATTTAGAGGGCAATAGAAATAATGTCACTTGTTGCTTATGTAAAAGAAAGTGTTGTAATGTGGGTGAAAACCTAAAATTTAGACGTTGAAAGAGTTTTGAGAATTCCTTAATATTGTTACAAATAACTAAAATATCATCGAGGTGTATTACCCATAACCGCGTAAATATGGCATTTATAAGCAACCATTGTTATTATTCACAGGTCGGAGTGGCGTAAACTTGACGACACATGTAACGCTATTTCGCCAACTTGGCGGTATTTGATTACTTTTTCGAACTTATCAAATGTTTATTTAGGTCCAGAATTGCGTATTTGTTTCCTTTTTTGAGAAATTTTCACATAGAGCATATGGACTGCTTATCGTTTATCTAAAACTAGTTTACGTGATATGATTAAAAGCGAATTGTGAACACGTCAATTTATTAGTCTTTAAGTCAGTTGAGTATTTAATTGCTGTTTTAGTACATGTGGCAGTTGGTTTGTAAAACTTTAAGGCAGTTGATGATTTATTACCAGTATATTGTTCCAGTTTATATTTATAACTGTTGTTTTAAATAAACTGTTAGTAATCCCTAAAATTTGGATTTATTCTTATATGCAATGAATACACCTTATTACATAGAATACTCCGTAACAATATGAATTAATCACTTTATCGAAAATTTTAGTGTAGCTGAAAGTATTGTAAACTTTGCAATTTAAATGAATTTATTGCTTAATTTAGTGGATGTAAAATTTTATCGAATTTTAAGGATATGCTTCCTTAATTTAGCCTGATTTCTAAGAATCTAAATGAATCAAAGAAATACGTTACAAAATATTGCATCAGTGTCATTTTATAAGTAATTTTTCAGCTGATTGTGAACAAACAGCACCTGTATAAACGCTGACATATCATTATCAAAAACTTTCATTATATTATTGTACCATGAAAAACATCTTACAAATTTTGTACTGTAAATACTATGTTCTCCAAATTATCAAATTCAGAAGAAATATTCTGCTGTTCATACCTATATTTACAAAGCCTTAAATTTAGATTCTGATTCTCATCTGCTTAATTTTGAAATTATGTATCATAAATCTTATACCAACGAAGAATTTATAATTACAAGGCGATTTTTTAAGGGAATCTTGTCTGTTCATTGCAGTGAAATTTAATTTATAATTATAAAAGTTCGTTCAGACAAGCAATATATTCTAATCAAAATCTTCATAGTACAAAGCATATCCAATGTCTTCAGAAAAAATTGTTTAGTTACAACGAAGGTTGAAAAACAGTATCGACTTGTTTCAAAGGCAAAAATCCGCAATTATTTCTTTTCAAATTAAATAAAACGAAGCAGCAGTATAAAATAATCATTTGCAGGAGACAAATTTATTTAATTATTGAAATACCATTTTTAACAATTGGAAACATTAATGTCGATTTATATTAAAAAAGTTCATTTTGTTTGTCTATTTTGAATTGGTAGCAGTTTCAGGATATTAAATTGCGTATTTATCACATTTCTGTGAACCAAACTAACATTTTTTAAATGCTTTTGTATTATCGAGGCTAATTCAAATCTTCGAAAATTCTGATTTTTTTTACCCAGAAGATAATACTGGTGGAATGAGATGAAAACCAAATTTATGGCTGGAGTAGAAGTTCTCAATCACTTTGAAAACTGGTTTTGAGTGTTTTGATTTTTTAAGATTTTCCCCTTGGTTTCTAAGAAGGGAACGGTTGAATAACATCAAAACCAAAATTCCAGTTATTGTGGAATTCGTCGGTAATATTGATACAGAACCCCTCAGTTTTTAATTATCTCTGCGCATTATTAACCTTAATTTGTATTATCTAAATTTTAGATTTTTTTACTTGATTTCGAAATTTAAACGGATCGGATGACACTAAAACAAATATTATAGCGTTAGTGGGGGTGCTCTGCAATTTTAATGCATCACGCTATTAGTCAGTCAGTTCAGTGTATATTATAGATATGTTACATAAAAGCTCATCATTCAGATTTATAAAATGTTAAAGACGTCTTCAACTGTTCGCTAGATTCCGATGAGCCAGATTCGATGTAAATGACATTTATAAGCATCTTGACTCTCGATTTTGATGTCAGATCCGAGGAAGACTCAAGGAAGATGAAGAATGAGTTTTACTGATAATCGTATAATCTATTATCTGGTTGTCAATCATGTGCTAAATCTGAAGTCGTGCGAAAAAAATGTTAAAGGTCAGTAGCTGACAAATATCGGGTTCTAGTTGAGTATTTAATACTTGTAAAAGAAGAGGTGTCAAACACATGCCCCCCCCCCCTACATATGCAGACTGACGCAACGGTTATTTTGTTCCGGTCCTGTCAGTTAACGTATGTCTACGTTACTTTAATGATTCACGAATGTTATATGACTGGTATTTGACTCACAATATATCTGTTAAATTAACCGAATACCTGTTGAAAATGAACAGTCTCACATTAAGCAACCCCCGAATAATGCAAATTTTTGAATAATTTACGGTTCACATTTACTAGGCAAATCAAAAATTTAGGTGTGCAAAACCCCTCAAAGGAGAAAATATAGGAAAACTGAAATTACACACTTTCTTTCATTCGAACTATCTACATGGACACCAAATATGAAATCTCTATCTCATTCCTAGGCATGGTTATCCTTCATTTCAACTCCGGAAGGTTTTTCTGTAGCACTTCCTAAAGCAAATATTTTTATAAAACTCTATTCGCCTTGGAATTTTTTATCAAATGATTAGATTATGTACCAAATTCCAAAAATCCATCCCATTGTAAATGAGGCGTTCCTCATTTGTTCGTCAAATCGAAAATTTTAGTGCGCTACACCCCCTACAATTGTAAATGTGGAAAAACTGAAATTGCACACTTTCTTCCTTTCCAACCTTTCCAACCCATACACTAAACTTGAAGTCTCAATCTTATCGTGAAGCATGCCTTTTCAATCTTTTCACTTTTCGAACATTTTTGTGTAGAGTACCCAACCATTAAATTAATATTTTTGAGAAAGTATATTCTTCTTGGACGTTTTTATCAAATGATTGGTCCATATACCATGAATTATCTATCACATTTTAAAGGAGGCGTTTCCCATTTATTCGGAAAATCGAACATTTTGGTGTGCGGAACCCCCTGAAGTTGCAAATATTATAAAACTCCAATCCCACACTTTCTCACTTTCGAACAATTTACCCATTCACTAAATGTGAAGTCTCTATCTCACCCGGAAGCATGTTCTTTTTTGCATTTAACCTTTCGATCGTTTTACTGTGGATCAACCTTTAAATGAACATTTTTGAAAAATTATATCCGCCCTACGTTTTTTTATCAATTGATGAGCCCATATACGAAATTCCAAGTCTCTATCAAATTTGAAGAAGGGGTTCTATTTTATTCGACGCATCGAACATTTTAGTCTGAGGCACCCTCTAATATGGCAAACATTGGAAATAAATTGCACACTTTCTTCGTTTTGAACGTTTTACCCATATCCCAAGTTTGAAGTCTCTATCTCATCCCAAAGCATGCTTCTGTATCATTTCACTTTTCGAACCTTTTGGTGGGGAGCACACCCTCTACAGAAAATTTTCGCAAAATATGATTTTTCCAGTGGATTTTATTGAACGATCGAGCCGTGAACAAAATTGCATATATCTATCTATTTGGGAAGTGAATAAAATGTGTGGCAGACGGACACTTGGTAATTAGTATGTATACATAGTTGCTTCTTCTTTAAAATAATTGCATCAATCATTCAAGAAAGCAGTCTAGAATGCAGCATTCGTCATGTATATTCAACCATGTATAGGCTTCAACTTGGAGTCTAGATAGCCGATGTTGCGCCAGCCTGTGCATTTAGTTGCCTTACCCTCCTCCATAAAAGGTTTACCTACTAGAAAGATGGCACAATTAGCAATACAATATTTGTATGTTTAGAAGAAAATAATATGGGGGACTGATTAAATAAAAACAATGACCTCAATATTTACTCAAGTAGATTACCATATTTCATTGTTTCTAAAATGCACTATTTTCCTCGTATAAACGTCGCTTTAAGAAGGAGTGCAGTGGATCGAAGATTTCTAACAATCGCATTTTCTTTCTGAATTCCATATGCTATGCACACATCAGCACACGTTTTTTCTTTAGAAATCTCACCTCCAAAATATTGTTACTAAGTACTACATCTGCTGGTAAAGTGAATTATATTACAAAAACTATTTGTTACATATATTTTAGTGTTTTCTAATATATATATTTTTCCTCATATTCTAGGTTTTAATTTATGTTCTTGGTACTAAAATTAAACTGCGACTTTCAATCAATGGCAACTTAGAATCAAAGAAATAAAGATTTTTGTGAAATATCAGAGTTGAGATTTTTAAAAATTGTTTACCAATGAAATCCTTTCTCGGTTAGTAACGCAAATCACTCAGTATGCTCTATTGACAAACATTTCTGATCCGAAAATATTCCCAGTGGAGATATATTTTTTTTATAGAAATCCTATTTCTTAGTGAGTATAATACTGCAGCCGGCATTTTGCTATTTATCTATATAAATAAAAATGAAAATCTGTCTGTCTGTCTGTCTGTCTGTCTGTCTGTCTGTCTGTCTGTCTGTCTGTCTGTTTGTCACACCATCACGGGAGAACGGCTGAACCGAATTTGATGAAATTTTGTGGGTAGCCCAGAAATAGCCCCACTTAAAATTATATCTGTGTTTTGAGTTTCTACGACCAGTGGTTCTCGAGATATTAGTAAAAAACGAAATTTTCGTTTGTCTCATCATCACGGAAAAACGGCTGAACCGAATTTAATGAAATTTGGTGAATAGCCTTGAAATATGCCCCCATAAATTTTGTCCAAGTTTCGAGTTTTTAAGACCTGGGGTTGTCGAGATATTAATGAAAAACGGAACTTTTTCCTAGGAGTTCTACTCCCTAACTCCGTGGTTTATCCAAACGAAAAGCTTGAAAATCGTTTGAAAGTGAATTAAAATCTAATCTCTGAGTTTGATGGGAGATTTTTTGCGTTAATTAGTCACTTTCTGAAAACATGAATTGTTTGAAACATGATTTAAAGGGGAAATCTATCTCCATGGTTCATGGTTTATTTAAAACAAGCTTTTACGGAACAATGAGAAGTATAGAGAAATCAAAATCGTTATTTAATTTCGCAGTTTATGTTATAAGACATGACATATTTAACATGTTATAAGATTCTATCTTATATCATGTTACTCAGAAACGCAATTAAATTAAATCTGTCTGTTATTTTAATAATTATTTTTTCGATTTGAATAATAAATAAATGGATATAAAAATATATTTTAGAAAAGAACGATTTGATTTTTCTTATAGCATTTTTGACTGGATAATATCAATTACGGTCTTCAGGTTTAAAACATATTATTATTTATATTTTCGGGGATTATTGATTCAAGGATTATTGATATTTTCAAGTTATTATGCAATTATTTTATTATGACAAAAATTGTTTAAACTCATATATTGTATGTTGTACGAATCTTCTACAAATACACGTGTATATCTTTTAATCTACGAGAATATAAGTAGTACAGGTATATTGACATGTGTTTTGATATATATTGGCATATATTGGAATCAATTACGACTTTCTGGTATAAAGAGTACGGATATTATTGATGTTTTCAATTTATTACGTCATCTATTTTATTTTGGCAAATATTTTTGAGACGCATATTGTAATACGGGTAATCTTCTACTAACACATTGGCATATTTTCTGATCTGCGACAATATAATTAGTACGGGGTTGCATATATTCATTCAATTCCTATTTTTTCTTCTGTAAATTTGCTTACAAAAGGGGGCAGGATGTTTTATTCTTCAGGTCTGATCGTGGAATAATTTTGCATAGTGAGAACATATATTCTTAAACTTCTCTTTAGGAGCAATAAATTTAATATTTTAACAGAATTTGCACATGATTGCGAACTTTAAGTTTCTTTAAATTATACACTCCGTACGAATAACGGGTGTGCTGTTAGTGGTTAATAAATTTTAACATTTTAGGAGGATATATCATGTTGCTCGGCATCGCAATTAAATTGAATGTGTTTGTTAATGTTTTTATTATTTTTTTTCGATTTAAATAATAAATAAATGGATAAATGGATATAAAAGTATATCTTATGAATGGACGGTTTGATTTTTATTTAATTATATTAATTGCTGACTGCGTACATCAATTTCATTTATTTTGGCAAAGAGTTTTCAAGCTTATATCGTATTTAGCTACTAAACTCATATATTGTGTTTAGCCAATTGTTTAAACAGAAAAAGAGTAGAGCGGGTATATCTTCTAATACAATTGTAGTGTTTTCATTTAGTATATTGAAACGGGATAAGAATGTTTCATTCAGATCTGCAAATTCAAAGCTACGAATTTGGAGGGATATCGCTAATTTGACAACTTTTCTTAAACTTTGCCAAATTGACGGAAATGTCGCCAAATTGATATAAACGACACACAAACAGCTGCCATAAACCTTCGGGTTGGTCGTGTGGCTTGGGTCTTCTACATATCAATGGAATTTTTTTTTTTGTTAGAAGAGAGTACTGAAATGATGTTTGGTTAGCATTCATCTGTCAGACCAACCATCCTACTTAGTAATACATTTAGCAAATTTTTAAAATGTCACCAAATTGATAAAAATGTTTTCAAATCTATAAAAATATCTTGAAATTGATAAAATTGCGCTACATAAATGATATTAATTGTTTTTTGTTAGGGGATAGTATTGTGATGATATTTCGTCAATTTGTCGCAAAGTGGAGCTGTCAGTTCTACAGTCCCACTTGGCGATAAATTTGGCGATTATTTAAAATGTCGCTAATTTGACGAAACTGTCGACGAATGTTCCATAGAAATATAACTATTTAGACGATATTTTTTCTACCAATTTATTTGAAGCAAATGATATCATGTCGCTTAGCAACGGATTTAAATCCAATGTGTTTATGCGGCAGACGATTTTTATTAAATCCTTTCCGATTTGAATAATGAAGATATGTATATAAAATAAATTTCATTGCCATTTCATTTTGGACTGGATAATATCATTTATACTCCTCAGGTTTAAACATTATTATTATTGATATTTTCCGGAATTATTGATTCAGGGATTATTGATATTTTTAAGTTATTACGCCATTGTTTTATTGCGGCAAAAATTGCTGACACACGCATATTGTACGTTGTACGAGTAATCTTCTAGGAATGCACGGGTATATCTTCTAACCTACGAGAATATAAGTAGTACAGGTATATTGGCATATATTTTAACATATATTGGCATATATATTGAAATCAAGTACAGTCTTCTGGTATGAAGATTAAGGGGATTAATTATATATTCAATTTATTACGTCGTCTGTTGTATTTTACCAAAAAACATTTGTGACTCATATTGCAAAACGGGTAATCTTCTACTAATAATCGGACATTATAAGTAGTACGTGTATATCTTCCCATATAATTTTAGCACTTTAATTTTGACATATATTGGAATAAATAAATGACTGTCTTCAGATTTAAAGATTACGGGTTTATTGGTATTTTCAATTTATACATGTAATCTACTAATACAGGTTATATTTTCTAATATTCGCGTATATAATTAGTACGGGTCCCATACAATTTTAACGCTTTTATTTTGCATATATTGATTCAATTCCATATTTTTTTTTATATTTGCTTACATAAGGGGTTCAAGATGTTTTATTCTTCAGATATGTCCATGAAGATAATTTTATATAGCGAGAACAGAGATTCTTAAACTTCTTTTTAGGAGCATTATAAATATTTTAACAGAATATTTTGATTAAACATGTCATTTAGTATACTATAAGAATTTGGGCATGATTATGAATTTCAAGTTTCTTTATATTATATACTCCGTACGAAGAACGGGTATGCTGCTAGTTCTAGATATAATTGCATCGATAAAAAGTTATGCTGTAAAGTACTAAATCTGGATACATTAATTTTATAGCGATTTATTCCAATAATGAAAAATATCTATGGCACATATATATTTAATCTAATTTTTTATAATTAAGATAAGTATATAAAAATCTATATAAATAAAAATGAAAATCTGTCTGTCTGTCTGTCTGTCTGTCTGTTTGTCACACCATCACGGGAGAACGGCTGAACCGAATTTGATGAAATTTTTTGGGTAGCCCAGAAATAGCCCCACTTAAAATTATATCTGTGTTTTGAGTTTCTACGACCAGTGGTTCTCGAGATATTAGTAAAAAACGAAATTTTCGTTTGTCTCATCATCACGGAAAAACGGCTAAACCGAATTTAATGAAATTTGGTGAATAGCCTTGAAATTTCACCCCATAAATTTTGTCCAAGTTTCGAGTTTCTACGACCTGGGGTTGTCGATATATTAATGAAAAACGGAACTTTTTCCTAGGAGTTCTACTCCCTAACTCCGTGGTTTATCCAAACGAAAAGCTTGAAAATCGTTTGAAAGTGAATTAAAATTTAATCTCTGAGTTTGATGGGAGATTTTTTGCGTTAATTAGTCACTTTCTGAAAACATGAATTGTTTGAAACATGATTTAAAGGGGAAATCTATCTCCATGGTTCATGGTTTATTTAAAACAAGCTTTTACGGAACAATGAGAAGTATAGAGAAATCAAAATCGTTATTTAATTTCGCAGTTTATGTTATAAGACATGACGTATTTAACATGTTATAAGATTCTATCTTATATCATGTTACTCAGAAACGCAATTAAATTAAATCTGTCTGTTAATTTCAATAATTATTTTTTCGATTTGAATAATAAATAAATGGATATAAAAATATATTTTAGAAAAGAACGATTTGATTTTTCTTATAGCATTTTTGACTGGATAATATCAATTACGGTCTTCAGGTTTAAAAATTATTATTATTTATATTTTCGGGAATTATTGATTCAGGGATTATTGATATTTTCAAGTTATTATGCAATTATTTTATTATGTCAAAAATTGTTTAAACTCACATATTGTATGTTGTACGAATAATCTTCTACAAACACACGTGTATATCCTTTAATCTACGAGAATATAAGTAGTACAGGTATATTGACATATGTTTTGATATATATTGGCATATATTGGAATCAATTACGACCTTCTGGTATAAAGAGTACGGATATTATTGATGTTTTCAATTTATTACGTCATCTCTTTTATTTTGGCAAATATTTTTGAGACGCATATTGTAATACGGGTAATCTTCTACTAACACATTGGCATATTTTCTGATCTGCGACAATATAAGTAGTACGGGGTTGCATATATTCATTCAATTCCTATTTTTTCTTCTGTAAATTTGCTTACAAAAGGGGGCAGGATGTTTTATTCTTCAGATCTGATCGTGAAGATAATTTTGCATAGTGAGAACATATATTCTTAAACTTCTCTTTAGGAGCAATAAATTTAATATTTTAACAGAATTTGCACATGATTGGGAACTTTAAGTTTCTTTAAATTATACACTCCGTACGAATAACGGGTGTGCTGTTAGTAGTTAATAAATTTTAACATTTTAGGAGGATATATCATGTTGCTCGGCATCGCAATTAAATTGAATGTGTTTGTTAAAGTTTTTATTATTTTTTTTTCGATTTAAATAATAAATAAATGGATAAATGGATATAAAAGTATATCTTATGAATGGACGGTTTGATTTTTCTTTTAATTATATTAATTGCTGACTGCGTACATCAATTTCATTTATTTTGGCAAGGAGTTTTCAAGCTTATATCGTATTTAGCTACTAAACTCATATATTGTGTTTAGCCAATAAATTCATATAGCCGATTGTTGAAACAGAAAAAGAGTAGAGCGGGTATATCTTCTAATACAATTGTAGTGTTTTCATTTAGTATATTGAAACGGGATAAGAATGTTTCATTCAGATCTGCAAATTCAAAGCTACGAATTTGGAGGGATATCGCTAATTTGACAACTTTTCTTAAACTTTGCCAAATTGACGGAAATGTCGCCAAATTGATATAAACGACACACAAACAGCTGCCATAAACCTTCGGGTTGGTCGTGTGGCTTGGGTCTTCTACATATCAATGAATTTTTTTTTTGTTTTGTTAGAAGAGAGCACTGAAATGATGTTTGGTTAGCATTTATCTGTCAGACCAACCATCCTACTTAGTAATACATTTAGGAAATTTTTAAAATGTCACCACATTGATAAAAATGTTTTCAAATCTATAAAAATATCTTGAAATTGATAAAATGGCGCTACATAAATGATATTAATTGTTTTTTGTTAGGGGATAGTATTGTGATGATATTTCGTCAATTTGTCGCAAAGTGGAACTGTCAATTCTACATTCCCACTTGGCGATAAATTTGGCGATTTTTTAAAATGTCGCTAATTTGACGAAACTGTCGCCAAATGTTCCATAGAAATATAACTATTTAGACGATATTTTTTCTACCAATTTATTTGAAGCAAATGATATCATGTCGCTTAGCAACGGATTTAAATCCAATGTGTTTATGCGGCAGACGATTTTTATTAAATCCTTTCCGATTTGAATAATGAAGATATGTATATAAAATAAATTTCATTGCCATTTCATTTTAGACTGGATAATATCAATTATACTCTTCAGGTTTAAACATTATTATTATTGATATTTTCCGGAATTATTGATTCAGTGATTATTGATATTTTTAAGTTATTACGCCATTGTTTTATTGCGGCAAAAATTGCTGACACAAGCATATTGTACGTTGTACGAGTAATCTTCTAGGAATGCAAGGGTATATCTTTTAACCTACGAGAATATAAGTAGTACAGGTATATTTGCATATATTTTGACATATATTGGCATATATATTGGAATCAAGTACAGTCTTCTAGTATGAAGATTAAGGGGATTAATTATATATTCAATTTATTACGTCGTCTGTTGTATTTTACCAAAAAACATTTGAGACTCATATTGCAAAACGGGTAATCTTCTACTAATAATCGGACATTATATGTAGTACGTGTATATCTTCCCATATAATTTTAGCACTTTAATTTTGACATATATTGGAATAAATGACTGTCTTCAGATTTAAAGATTACGGGTTTATTGGTATTTTCAATTTATACATGTAATCTACTAATACAGGTTATATTTTCTAATATTCGCGTATATAATTAGTACGGGTCCCATACAATTTTAACGCTTTTATTTTGCATATATTGATTCAATTCCATATTTTTTTTTTATATTTGCTTACATAAGGGGTCCAAGATGTTTTATTCTTCAGATATGACCATGAAGATAATTTTATATAGCGAGAACAGAGATTCTTAAACTTCTTTTTAGGAGCATTATATTAAATATTTTAACAGAATATTTTGATTAAACATGTCATTTAGTATACTATAAGAATTTGCGCATGATTATGAATTTCAAGTTTCTCTATATTATATACTCCGTACGAAGAACGGGTATGCTGCTAGTATATTATAAAAATTGTTCTGAAATTATTAACAATGCAGAAATATTCAATGCATGTATAATAATTCCAAAAGGATAATTGCATATAAAGAAAATTACGATATTTAAGAATTTAATAATTGAAATAAAATCTTAATTAGTAGTCCTAATACTGCATTCCATATTATTTGAATGTCAATGATAAAAAAAAAATCCTCATGAAAACTAATCATTAGCAAATTGAATTATCGAAGTCTAAAATAGTTTATATGTTAGTCAAATAGAATTTCCGTTTAATTTTTAAAACAAATAGAGTACATTTTAATTGACACAGAAAAGTTTTATTCAGAAGTATGTGAAGAAAATATATGGGGTATTAAATACACAGGCTTCCAAAAATTTATCACGGACGGTAAAATCAACAAAACTAGAAAAGTATCAAAATTGTACATGAATGTAGCAAATGCGTTTATGCATTAAGGAAAACAAGAATTATGAAAAAAAAATATTTACTTTTCGTAAGTTACATGATGACGTACCATTTGGGTCATTAACGAAATGAAGTTTAAAGACAAAAAACCAAACACAATTTTCATTAATATGGTATGTGACCACACCTTACCTTCATAAAACAATTATTTTCCATCAATTCAAAGTGGTAATCAACCTTCACAGATGCGAGCAATGGCCATTCCTCCAATAGGGCACATTACAAGTCTCTGAGACTGGCTGGAGGAGGTAAACGTGCAGAGACAGCACGCTCGAGAGTATCCCAAAGGTTTTCAATGGAATTAAGGTCGGTCAAATACGCCGGCCAGTTCATACGAGAAATGCCCTCACACTCCAGGTATTCGTCAACGATGTTAGCGCAAAAGGGACTGGCATTATCGTCCATAAGGATGAAATCAGGACTAACTGCTGAAATCTAGAGTCTCGCAAGTCTGGGACTGCATTCCGATACCACGCAGCCGTTAGAGGACCACCTTTAAATATGTGCAGCTCTGTGCGATATCCCATTGAAATTCCAGCCCACACTATGACGCTGCCGCCTCTGAATGCGTGATGTTCGATGATATCCTTGGCCTGATTGCGTGTGCCTCATTCTCTCCAGACCCTAACATGCGTATCATCTGATTCCATGGCAAATCTGGACTCGTCAGTGAATAGGACGTTGCATCAATCTGAGATGGTCCGAATGACATGTTGATGACACTTTAATATTGTCAGTCTGGCTTGGACGGTTAGTGTAACACAAAAACTTGGTACTTCGGCGTACAGTCCCTTCACGTGGAGCCTTCGGCTCACAGAACTGGTAGATATGGTCTTACCAAGTGCCGCTGCAACCATGGATGAAACAGTTGTGGAGGTCGTTCGTCGATTCCGCTTGACTATTATAGCAATATACCGATCATCAGAGGGGGTGGTAACCCTTGAATGATCGGGCACAGGTCTCCGGACAAGTGTTTGATTTTTTTGAAATTGTTTCTGTAATCGAGAAATAAGCGAATGATCAACTCCAAAGAGAATAGCGACATCTTTGATTGACTGTTCTGCTTCAATGCGTCCGGCAGCACGCCAGCACACACTGTCTGTCATTCGTCTGCGTTTAGCCATAGAAACACAAATATCATCAACATTAATCCTACAGAAGGTATAATCATTTCGTATCAACATTTAAATGCACCTCCTCAAACCCTTCAGAATGTTAGCGTCTTCAACGACGGCCTAATTAGCATATATCCGAACAGTCAACTGTGATTGGCTGTAATATACGATATTTGCATACTACCACCTACATCCGCAGCGATTTTTAGCCATTTAAATTAAAATACGCTTTTGAAAAATTAAAATTTGCATTGCGTGCTTAACTTTTGAGAGTCAGTATACATTAAAATTAACAGAATACAATGCGCAGGGCATTTGTTAGAAATGGAAAATAACAGAATTACAAAGACAATTTTTATGGCCAGACCGATATATACCAAGAATATACCAAGAATATACCAAGAATATACCAAGAAAGACCGAGAATATACCAAGAAAACGGCCGAAGTTGAGATGGATGGATCGTGTGAACAAGAACTGTAATATGCTAAATATTAAAAATTGGAGAAGCACTGCTTCTGGGGGCACAAAATGGACGAATCTTCTGAAGGATCCCAAATAGGCTATCGAGACACTGTTGATAATGATGATGGGGTGAAATATATTCTATTATTAAGTAAAGTCACGCGGGTCAAAATATTTTAAATATTGTGATAAATTAGCTAACTCCCAATAAAACAAATTTAAATTATAAACATATAATATCCAATACGAATTTACTGTATCCGTAAGTAAACAGCAAATACTTCTAGTGTATGAAAGATCAACGTTAGTCCTAAATTAGCTAATGTGAACGATCAATGGCACCAAGGGGTACACTTGGTTTCAAGTCAAATATATAAGTGCATTATAAAAATTAATTTCACTATGCATCTATTGTACTTTTAAACATACCATAATGAAGACAAAAAGAAGCCATGGAAAAAAAATCTGATGTGGGCAGCATATGACATTCCTTATATAATGCAATGAATATACTACTTTTACAGTAAAAATAAAATATGTTATTCTTATAGTAGATACTTATATTCTTTCCTAGATATTGAATTTTCGTCAATTAGTCGTGTCTTTATTGATATAGCATCATTTTTATCCATTTGGCAAGATTTTCGTTAATTTAGGAATATTTAAAAATGTCGTCAAGTTGGCGACATTCCGCTAAATTCGTCGCCAAAATCTCGCCAAGCGTTATGGGCGGAGAAACAAGTTATTCTTACAGCGGATAAATGACTATTGGCGATCAAATACAAAAGTATTACTCAAAGTATATTTTCTCGTGAATGGAACGAGTTAGATCCACAAGAATGATGCCACCAAATTTATAGCATGATATTACATATGAAAAGTGAACATGTTTCTTAGTAGTTAATATTTTTTTTAATTTAAGGGATTTTTTGATATATTTATTTGAAAAATGTGCAATATCTCGAGAACAGTTCATGCTAGGGTTCTAAGTTTATAAAAATCGTTTTCTAAGGAAAAATTACATAAGAAATGTCTATTTGCGTAACTTTATTAAAGGTTTTGATTTTTTGATGATTTTTTCTAAATTTCACTCAAAAATTTAGGGTGGTTCTGAACACTCGATTCTGTTTTAAAACAATAGGCTTCCAACATTCACGGACTGTGATTTTTGTACCAAATTTCATTCGAGTTCGTGAGATATCGTCTCCAAAGTCTCACTGACACACACGCACACACACATACATACTTTCACACACACACACACACACACACACACACAGGAACATCACTTCAAAAATGTTCGATTCGTGATCAGCGATGCTTGAAACGTGCTCTCCCGTCGAAAACTCGAATTCGAATTTTCGACCCCGTCACAATACTTTCCTTATACATTATGTATATAAGGAAAGTAAAAATAATTCAGGCTTTTTAGGATTAATACGGTAAGATCCTCTTGTTATCTGCTTGATATTAGCTGTAATCTTCTTTCTGGTTAATTTCAAATTAAAAATAAATTTATTTATCTTATGTAGTACATTTTTAAATTTCACTTTGCAAAAATTATTTAAAAAAGACTAATATCTCGAGAACGTGCCATGCCACCACATTACAGATTTTAATTAAAGTTACAATGGTTTCTTATTTAGCATTATTATCTGAAACTTTACAATCAAACTTATTAAATGTTTGATAACGCTTTGAGTTAAACAATATCAGAATGGAATTGCACAAAATTCTATCTGAGTTACCCTGTTCAATGGAAAAAAAAATTATCATCTTCAGAGACTCGTACACGCCCATATACTAATTAAATTCATGAGAGTTTGGTAATTCACAAAATGTGAAAATCCGCAGCATTCTTGAATATGAATATTCAAACACATCGCAAAGCGTTTCTTTTACAAACACATACTATTTAAAGAGTTTCTGTCTTTAGTAGTTAACATGGATCTTCGCAAAGACCTGCAAATGCTATTCAGCTACTGCGACGAAGGTTTTTGTTCTTATATTGGAAGTGGATCTTACAACAATTTATGCAAGAATGTAAAAAAATTATTTAAACATTCGCTATTACTAAAATTAATTTGTAATATGGCTTCTTTCCCTTTGGGGAAATATAATAAAATATTCCATGTACTTTAATAGAAAGTTCTTTCAGGGAACTTTATTTATAAACACTTAACATTTACTCCCTTTTACCGATTCATTTCCAAGATTTATGTTCTTTATCATACGGCACCGTTACATTATGCATGATGATATACATTTTCATTATTACTTTGAAGATAAAGTTATGTGACCTCTGGAAAAATGCATCACATTTTATGCAGCCTAAAATAGCTTTAGTAAATGTGTTTTGGGATTTCTTACATTAAATGTATTATGCACTTTATCACAAAACTTGCGTGATTTCTTTTCATTTAGCTAAATTTGGAATCTTGATAATGTGCAAGAAAGACAAGTTTAAAGAACTTTATCTTAAACTAGAATGTTATTATAAAATATTGGTTGTTAAAATATGATGAATTCAGAAATTTATTCTCTCTACAACTACCTACTCTCTACAAACTAAACATTTTGAATTTTAATTAAAAACATTTAAATATATTTTGATTATTTTTGAAGAAAATAAACATAGTTTTCGAGCCGGATATGGCTTTCATCTTGGGCCACAATACGAGTAACATTTTTCCTGATATATTCTTAAAATTATGGAAATTGTTTCGTGTGTTTTAACATTGGGACGTTGATTTCAGAGTTAATGTATATATCCATTGTGTACTTACTAAGTAGAATAATGTTCGTCTATAAAATGAGAATTTTGGAAGGGGAGAGAAATTGTCCTTGTAAATTCAACGTGTGAAAATTGTCACTCAAGTGTTTTGGTGATCATATTTAAAAGCAGGTATGAAAACATTTTGCTTTAAAATAAGTAATGCTTTAAAATAAGTAAATATTATATTAAAAAAGTAGTGTATTACAATAAGTGAAGTAATTTATAACGAGTCAGAAGTTATTCAATAATCAAGATTTGAAAAATGTTTGAATTTTAATAAATATGTGTATTTTAAATTTTTTGATATTTTATATGACGAATTGATTTAAAATTGCTATTGTGAATTTACATTTTATGTTTTCTTTAATTTAAGAGTACGTTCCAATAAAATGAGTTTCTTACATATTTGAAATTTAAATTTTATTTGAAGGGGTTCTTTTCTGAATTTTTTGTTGAATAATGGCAATTTTTATAACGTGAATTTAATTTCATATTTTTTATTGGTTTAACTCAACTGATTGTGACTTTTATAACTGATTTATACCCTAATTATTGACAACGATTTATGACGCACCTAAATTTGATACCCGATTTTGACTCACGAATTGAACCACATTTTTTTATGTAAATATTATTTCCTGAATTTCAAGTTAAATTCTCATATTTTATATAAAATGGCTGCATTTATAAGTATGCGTTGTGAAAATGTATACAACCGTTATAGAATGGACGAATTTCGCATTTAATATTGTTTTGTTATTGTCAACATCCTGATGCTTATGCGCCGCTGGGAATAAGTTGAAGTTGTTGCCAACTGCCTCGTGTCTTGATGTCCTGCCTTTAAAGACGCGCTGATGTTGCATTCCCTTCCCCATTCCCAAGACGAGCGGCCCCTGAGGAAATGTAGTATAATTGTTGATCTCAAATATGCACCATTGAGACGGACTGAGATCCCACTAAGGAGACCACAGGCGAGTTTCCGAAATTATAGAACCGTAATCTCATTAGTAGATTATATCGATATACGCTTTTTAGCGCATATTAATAAATAATTTAATATCTATTACTTCAGAGGTTAGAGGAAAACATGTTATGTACCACAATGTTTTAAATTTTAGAGGTAATTGTATGCTACATTTTACCATCGAATTCACATCAATTTATAAAACAATGATATTGAACTGAAAAGAAATCACAAGATCCGGTTAATAATCACAACATCAACACATAAGAATCCAGTTTAATAATTTCAAATTACGTTAACACAACATGTGGTAAATAGCTTACAAAACAATGGCTTTGAAGAAAGCAGGCATATGTTATTTAGGTGATGATAAGTGTTTAGAGAGCGTTGTAAGTCCCATTCTTCAGGGCAAAAGAACTGTATGCGCCCTTAACAACTGTTAAAAACAAATTGCGACGAGTAGTATCAGCTATTGAAATAGCGAGTTGCATTGAAAAAACAATCATAAACAAACCACCACGCGCTGATAAAGGGTTTTTCCCCACAAACAAAAACGAGAAAATCTGGTTCTGAAAATGAAAACTTATTGCTATGAGATTTAAAATAAACCACAGAAAGAAAATCATAAAAACTTTTAAATTATTGGTAACGACATGTGTAGCGTATAAAAGATAAAGGTTAAACATATTACTTTATGAGTCGCCGTGAAATTAAAATACTACATTTCGGAAGTAAAAACTCGCCAATTAATTTTCTGTATGGCTAGGTGTTATCTAAAATTAATATACATAATTATCTTCACTGACACCAATGAATATAAATAATTGTACAAATCAAAATTTATTGAAACGTTATTCAAGTTAAACTTGCTCAATATTAAATTTATCTTTACATTTTATTATATGATTTATTCAATACCAAAATTATTGTTACACATATTCTTACTTCGAGGCGGAGAATGTGACACAGTGGCACTATTATTGACTTATAGTAAGACCTAATAATTTCCTCAAATATATTATGAAAAACGTTTCCTTTTTTCTCCTAAACACTTCACCAGTGCACTTAAAGTCTTTAAGAACACTTCAAGAAGCAAAGCGATTGACTGCATTCACGTTTCTCAAAATGCACTATACTTTTGCATTGACTTAATATTTTCAATTAAACTGCACTTTATCTCACCCGACACATTTTTAAGAGCAGTTGCGTCGACAGCCAACAGGGAGAAATAAAAGATGAAGTGGTGACATCATATCGTAACGTCAAATCTGAAATCGAAGTCATAGAATAATGAATTTTTTCAATTGTGTTGTACGACTGTACTCTGTGGTCTCCTCCTTGCTCCCTTTGGCTCCTATTTATCATTTTTTCCGGTTGGCTCCAGTCATGTAGGTGGATCTTATGTCGAGTTTCTCGGGAGTATCTACTATAGCCCTGCAGCCTTGCTTGCGTCAATGAAACTCACGTACTACGAGTTCATAATCAAATTGCTTAGTCATAAATGACTGTCTGCCTCATCATAAAAACTGGCGTCTTCATGTCTGGGGCTGGTGCCATATTTTCGCTTCTGCATACACAGCCTGTAATTATTTTGTTACCACTGTATCACAACATGGAAGAGTTTAGAAGGAGTAAAACATAGTTAACTCTTGTAAAGGAATAAATATAGAAATTTACAGGGGATTTAGGCAGTAATTGAGAAAAAATTAATAAAATGAAGTAAACGGTTATAGAATCAATTGCACGTAGAATCAAAGGCCGAATTTAGAAGCTAAATGAGTTAACTTAACTAAAATATATATAAAAAATATTTTTAAAGTTATACGGATTTAGTGTAATGCACTAAAAAATAAAATATAATGCTTAGTCATCACAAAATTCTTCATTATATCAAACAAAAGCAATCATGATGAGCCCATAAAACAATTGTATTTGCACATTAACAGAATGTTAAGAAACTATGGAAGTGATAACATAGAAATGATATATATGATTACATTCAGTTTGTTTAAATTTCTCTTTGGCAATTTTGATTTAAAAATCAGTCATCTTTATATATGTAATTTCGTTTTATCTCATTTAAAATTATTATCTCATTTTTTTTTAATTCATCTTCCTTAAAATTATGTTAATGCCCCGAAGCAATTTTATTGCGTACTACCTACGGTTTTATTTTTAGTCACATATGTCCAAATATGTCTCCTATTAACGAAAAAATATGCTTTACTCTTTAAGACATTTTTAATAAAACTGCGTAATTTAAAAAAGTTTTATATAAAAATTTGTTTTAAAGAATTAAATATTTTGAGATTTGTAATCAGTTTTTCACCAGATATCAAATCAAACATGTTTACTATCCTTATGTACGTACAGAGTATAATGTAATTATTAGTGGTAACATGTTACTTGTTATTTACTGCTGCATTAACAAGATTATGACACACAACAAGTTATCTTGTGCCTAGAGTGAACGAAAAACACTTTTCTCGAATATTGACAGCGGGTAGTGCGGAAAAGTTGTCATTATTGACACGACGAACATATTTAAAATTTTTGGAAAATTGGTTAATATTTTCAGGTTCCGGAACACGCCTGAAGTTGCCAAAATAATCGTAAAAACAGGTAATTTCATCAATATTGCCATAAAATGTTTAATACCAACTTCGGTTTCAGGTAGCGTGAAAATACTGATTTTTAACTATGCACTTACTATGCATTTGCAAATGCATTTTCCGCTCATTCAGTTTTATTTAACAAACACGATATTTTACTAAACTGTAAATGCGTTTCGTAAGCTGAAATCATAATCGGATCTTAAAAAATTAGAAATATATTCTTAATATGATTAAAAAAGAACTATCTCCACAATACTTATAATAAAAGTTCGTGAAAAAAAATCATGGCAGTGTTGATGAAATTGTTTGTTTTTGCGATTATTTTGGCAACTTTAGGCGCGTTCCGAAACCTGAAAATATTAACCGATTTTTCCAAAATTTTAAATATATTCGTTGTGTGAGTAAAGGCAACTTTTCCGCACTACCCGTTGTCAAAATTCGAAAAAAAGTTTTTTTCGATAACCCACCCCTATGTTGGCCCTTTATTAAAAGCTATTCGGGGCTGATCATCACTAAACGGGAGATACAATTTCATGCTGGTTTCTGAGGTAAGATCATGAAAAAGAAAATATGTATACCTTTTCTTGTTTTAAAGATTTTCTGGTATACTCAACCACATATAATAAAACCTCATTTAGTAAAATCCATAAATCACATATATAAATAGAAAACATACAATTTGTTATTTATTCTAAGCATAAAAATGCATCGATGATAAGATATGTAGAAGATGACAAAAATATAAATATATTATTTTTATTCAGAGTTATTTTTGTATTATATTTTTATTTATTTATTTTTTCACAGGTTTTATACTGAAGCACAGTACATAAAAATATATGTTTTAAAAATCGTTCTAAAATGATTAACATTCCACAATTTTTCAAAAAATATAAAATATTTCCCAAAGAATAATTACATATGAGGAAAATCAAGATATTTAAGAAAATCTTAATTAGTAGTGTTGAATAAAAACCACGAAAATGCCACATTATTTGAATGTTTATGCAATGAAAAAATTCCACTGAAAAACTAATTACTAGTAAGTTGAATTTTCGAAGTCTGAAAAAGTGTTTCTGTTAGTCAAATAGAAATCCCATTCGATGTTTAAAGTAAATACAGAAGATTTTAATTGACACAGTACATTTTTATTAAAATGTATGGAAGGAAATAATTGAATTATAACGTAAAGTCGCGTGCGTCTAAAGATTGTAAATAAAATAATGTTTTAAAGTTGTTACATTTCAGTACAAGAAGAATAAATTTATAAATATACTAAAATATAACCTTGACGCCCGTAGCGTCCGTTTTAAAAGAAATAAATTATTTTTAATTTTATCTAAGCCTTTGGGAGAAAAAAAAATTACTGTTAACTTAAAATTACTAAGAAAGTAAAATTGAAAAAAAATTGAAAGGAGAAAAAATTTATATTTATTGTAAATATTTCCGAGTTGCGTTCAAGCAAAAATTTAATTAACTGCGAAGAAAGCTCCAGTTTTTAATATAAACAGTGAATTCAAGCAGCAGTGAACGTAGAAAGTCAATGTGTAGTCGGAAAAATTGATTGTTCAAGTGGAGGGTTATGAAAATGCTGATAGTCTCAGTTAGTATGTACATTGAAATGTTTATTAGTGATTGATATACGTTTGACAACATTTTGTAGCAGCGTTACCCAGATATAGATAAAAAACAGCTAAATAAATCAAGGTGTTTATATTGTTAATAAAATTGAATGTAATATGTAAAATAAGAGTCTGGACTAAAAGTTCTCTTAGAGCATTGATAGTTTAAATGGTAGAGTATAGATTCCGATTTTGCCAAGATGCGGAACGATTTGTGCTATCCACAAGGGCCAATGTTTTCTTTTATTCATATTGAAATTATTAGTTTAAAGGTTTCACTCAAACCTGATACACACGTGCAACAGATTGGCGTATAAATTCTTAAAGATCAATAGTTCTAGAAATGCGACAACTGTTATTCCTGACGCCAACTGAGTAGCCACAATCATATTCCATTAAATAACGTGTTTTATCCATAACTGCATTGATATGAATAATGTGTAGATGCTTGTTGTATTTGTGGCGATAAGAAATCTAAAGTTACACCTAAAATTTTCGAAGCAGTTTGTGAATTTTAAATCCGCTTAAAAATGTTTGAAAAATTAGGTCCCATAGGGCTCAATGTATTTCATTTTTTCAACCCGGGTTCAATCCAAAACTAATTGGGTGATATTATTCATTTATATTCCCATAGGTCCTACAGACCGTCTGAACAACATACTAAAATTTCATTTTGATTAAGTCATTTTTACGGCAGTTATCGTGCTAACGGACAGACAGACAGACAGACAGAATGAACAAAGTCATAAACACTTTTCAACCTTGTTGTAAAGTGTTAAAAATTGATCACCTACAGCGATTTTTTGAGTGTATAATATACGGTCCTTGGCAAAACAGGTCGATTAGTCCTAGTTTTTTTCTTATTATCCTTGCATACTTGAAGGCCATAGGTACATTGAATTAATATTAAATATGTTGTGAAGAATTTTATAGAGGATTAATCAGTGATATTTTTTATTTCAATAGATTATTTTTAAAAAATACTTCCGACCAAGTTTTTGTATAAATAAATCGAACTGTATAGCTGGATATTGATACCTCATTAAATTTTAAGATGGCATAAATATTGAGTTAGTGACATATTTTGACTAATTACATATCAAAATACACAGCAATATGATTTAGACAAATTATGAGGCTTTTCTTTATATTGTTATCATTGATAACATGCCACTATTAAGAACAGTCTACCTTGTTCACTGTCAATCTTCGAATAAGTTAAAAGCAATTTAAAACTAATGTTATTCTCGTTCTCACGAATTCCATTAAACGAAAGCAATTACGCTTGCATAACTCTTAATGATCTAGCATAAATTTCTATTAAAGTTGCAATTTTTGTTTTATGTAATACTGATAATAAAAGGAAAATTGAAAATGCCATAAAGTTCTTTGTAATTTTGCTTATTTGACGACATTTTCTAAAAGTCGCCAATTTCTCAATATTCCGGAAAGTAAAATAAACAGAGATTGACCTTTTTCTTATGTTGACTAATATATATTTTATTTTATAATAATTTCAATGATCATCTTTATAGCTATTGAAATAATACGGAAATTAAACCTTAACCCAATAAATATTTCCAAAGAGGATAAACGTAATTATTTGAACATCTGATTTCTGAAAATTGAAAATGCCATAAAGTTCTTTGTATTTTTGCTTATTTTGCGACATTTTCCAAAAGTCGCCAATTTTTCAATATTCCGAAAAGTTAAATAAACAGAGATGGATGTTTTTCTTATGTTGACTAATATGCATTTTATTTTATAATAATTTCAATGATCATCTTTATAGCTATTGAAATAATATTGAAATTAAACCTTGACCCAATAAAAAATTCCGAAGATGATAAACGTAATTATTTGAATATCTGATGTTTTTTTCGAAGCAGGGCATTTGTTTTAAAATATTCGTTGAATGTGCTCCCTGCACTTATGGAATAATGTCACTAACTTTCCAAACTAACTTTTAGTTTTCAATATTATCTATATTATTAATATCGAGTTTCCACAAGCGGTAACTTCAACAAGGGTTTCTTTGCAAAAAATCAACAGATGTTGAATATACAGGGTGTTTCGCTCGCCCTCGGTCATTGATTTTGCTTTACAAATTTCAAATTAATGGATGCAGTTCAATGACATTTCAGATGGGCATGCATTTGTATATGAGAAGCGTTGTACCGGAAGGACACACGTAGCGCCACTACTTTCTAACCCCAAACTAAAAAAAATCTGATGTGGGCAACACATAACTTTCCTTATATAATGTAATGAATTTACTACTTTTACAGTAAAAAAATAGGTTTTTCTTATAGTAGATACGAATATTCTTTCCAAGACATTGAATTTTTGACAATTAGTCGTCATTTTCATTGATGATTTAGCGTCATTTTTATCCATTTGGCGAGATTTTCGTTAAATTGACAACATTTCAAAAAGTCGCCAAGTTGGCGACATTCCGCCAAATTCGTCGCCAAAATCTCGCCAAGCGTTATGCACTAAGAAATAAGTTTTTCTTACAGCCGATAAATGACTATTGGCGTCCAAATACAAAAGTGTTACTCAGAGTATCTTTTTTCATGAATGGAACGAGCTGGATCCACGAGAATGATGTCACCCAATTTATCGCATGGTATTACATATGAAAAGTGAACATGTTTATCAATAGGAATTTTTTTTTTTTATTTTATATGACTTTTTGATATTTTTTTTGAAAAATGTACAATATCTCAAAAACGGCTCGGGTTAGCGTTCTAAAATTTATGTCAATCGTTTTCTAATGAAAAATTACATAAGAAATGTCTATTCGCGTAACTTTATTAGTGGTTCTGATTTTTTAAAGATTTTTTCAAAATTTCATTCCAAAGTTTAGGAGGATTCTGAACTTTCGATTGCGTATAAAAACAGTAGGCTTCCAGTGTTCACGGATTGTGATTTTTGTACCAAATTTGGTTCAAATCGGTCCATTCGTTCGTCAGTTATCGTCTCCACAGGCTCACTGACACACACACGCACACACATACTTTCACACACACACACCCACACACACACACACACACAGACATCACTTCAAAAATGTTTGATTCGTGATCAGGGATGCTTGAAACGTGCTCTCCCGTCGAAAACTCGAATTCGAATTTTCGACCCCGTCACAATACTTTCCTTATACATTATGTATATAAGGAAAGTAAAGCAGGTTACTGGTCTTCCCTCAGAAGTCTTTATATAAGCTGGTAAGCTGTTGCAGGAGCTAGGAGGATTTCTACAAGTACACTTTAACAAGCTATAAAAAAGGCAAAGCTGCTTCTCATACACCAAACTATGCCCATGTCAAGTTTAACTGAATCACGTCCACTCGTTTGAAAGTTATAAGATAAAATTCGGGGCTGAAAGCGAGTGAACCCCCCCTCAAACACACACACACACATACATACATGCAGCAATACATATACGCATGCATATCCATCCGAAAACACGAAGAATATTCTTTATTCTTAATTTCTCATTGTACATTTAAGTCTGATAAATGCATTAATTCATTTTATACTATTGCATATTCCTAGCCACAAGATAAATAAATACTGGGGCTTATATAATTTTTCTCAAAATGTGATTTTGATGTTAACATATCACAAACCGCAATCAACTTATAAAATTCAAGCCTTGCATCAAATTAGATTAACGTAAATCTTGCTTTACTGCTTTCTGTCACGAATTTTATTATAACAAAGGCACTTATTCGAGTAAATGGGTTGATGAGTTGCCGGGATCTACGAGAAAAATGGAGAATTTCTCCCGCTTTCAGTTCATAAGCGATTTCGCAAATGTTTGCAATTAAAATCGAACTGCAGACGTCGTAAATCATTTTATGCAAATATGCTAAACTTCAGATAAGTTTATCTTGAATAAAAATTGGGGATTTTCGTTTTATCGTCGAAAAGCATTCTGTTTGTCGTAGACTTCACGCAACCGGTTTTGGGTGCATTATTATATAAAAATAATTATAACTTTGATGTATGGATAATTGTTTTGTAACTACAAGTTATTGGGAATGATCAAATCAAAATATTTTAGAAAAATATGAAATTATATTAATCTTTTCGCGATCGCGTTTTGTACGGAGTACGCCATTTAAAGGTGAAACTCCGGTGAATCACATAATGATGGCGTTTATGCACCAAGGCACTACCGAACAAGGCGACTTCAGGCCAAGAGTAAGGGGTTTATGGCATAGTGGTCAGAGTATAGGGATTGCACTCGGAGGAACGTAGTTCTTTTCACGATACTGCTCAAACTATAACTGTGCGTACACGGAGTACTAGCACGTTAAATATGTGGAGCTGAAAATATTTCTAAGAAGTTGGCGGTGGCAGAGGAAGAAGGGCACGATCCCTACGGATGTAAACCCCAATGGGTTCTGGTCTAAATTGGGTGACATAATCTCAGCCGTATAAACAGATACCGTACACCTTCTGGTAAGTCGGACGGTCTGAGTCAAAAGAAAATGGTAAAAATTGTAAAATGATTCATCCATCTAAAGCTAGATTTACTGTATTGTCACACACAATCGAGCTGTATTTGTAATGTTAAAATACCCTCAATTGACCTAGTGTGAACTTCTATCGTCACACACTAAAACTGTGAAATATTGGTAAATTCTTTAAAATATAAATAATCCTAATTAAAAAATGCCATGTGAGTAATCTATACCAAAAATAACTTCATATAGCAATCCATTTGATATCGAAACTCCATCTCCCATGGGCTTAAAGTAAAGAGATAATCTACACTCACACTTTAAGTATTATCTAACATTAAAATTGACTTTTTTACGAAACAAGTGGGCATATAAATTTTAGAAGATAACTAAAATTAGTGAACATAAGAAAAAATAGATGTAAATATTGAAAATGATGATTTTGTATAGGAAAAACTCGCTGGCATGCTGGCTGTACGACTGTAAAAGAGTTAATGAGTTCTGTAGTGATGAATCAAAATGATTTTAAAATCTACTTTTAGATTAATATTAGTAATTTATCTATGCGATAAGCATATTAGCCATTTATAGTTTCCAATCACAGTCATATATTTTTCAGTACAATTGATAGTGTCGTCACATATTCGCGGTTTGAATCTTTGTTTTGATGTACGTTATTTTTAGTATGTGAAGAAAAGGAAAATTTAATTTCACCACAGAGATTCTTAAGATATGGTATCTGTAGGACCATTTAGTTGATTTTCAGTCTCTGAACAAAGACTTTGGATGAGTGACTCCAAGTTTGAAAGTCTTGCATAATTTACGCCCAATGTAGCCATCGTGGTTTAGTAATGTTTTAATTAGGTTATATATAATTTAATTAGGTAAATATATACTTTAATTAGGTTTCGAAACAAACAGTTTTAAATATGATATCATCTGTAAGCTCATATGATATTTTATATCGTGAATTTAATAAAAGTTTAATTTAAGGGTTATACTTTATTAAGCAAAATTAAATACTAGAAGTTTCGTTTAAATATGGTTCTAAAACTACAAAAATAACTATAATTCCATAAAAATGAAACATAGTATAAATTCAGATAATTCTTGTAAAAAGCGAAATAAGTTGGATACCGACGACATTTTCCTTTTGAATATAATTTATCGCAGCAATTTCAAATGTTCCTTTACTTCACTGATAACACAATAGTTTTTCACTTCCTATCCAATAGATAAGCCGAACAGAAAAGTATGTATGCTATTCAGAGAACATAAATATAAAGTGCTGAAAGAAGAGTTTTACTATTTAGTCAAAAATATCAAAAGTAAGTCTTTTCAAGGCTATTAAAACTAATTTATATTTTAGCCTAACGATTTCTGAGTGCCTTATTTGGAAAAAAGACTTTAATATGTGTTTTCATTTGTTTTATATGCGGTAAAATTATAAAATACGAAAAATAATGTTTGTTTATTAAACTTTAAAAATATGTAGTTAAGAACACAAAATCATGTTTTATCTTTAAATTTTATCAGGTATATAGTTTCATTAAAAGCTTAGTGGTGATTTTTATGGCACTTTCCAAATTCAAAAGCTTTTTCTTATATTACAGAAAATATATTTTATACCCAATAGAAGACTTTTCCTACAGACTAATTGGGCCCTATAAATTAAAATTTTATAGGGCCCAACAACGCAAATAAGGGAGTTCTTGTTACTATATCGCCCTAGAATGAACTAAATGTTGATACTGATTAAAATAAGAATCGCCCTAGAATGAACTAAATGTTGATACTGATTAAAATAAGAATATAGATCTCATGCAATTCGTTTGTTAATTTCTTGAAATATTATGGATTTCGTGTAAAAATAAGGTTTCTAATGTATCAATTATCACGTACGACTACTAAATTCTGGTGTCCACATTTTTTAGTTTGGTTAAAATTACTTAGAAAGCGTTTAATTGTTTAAATATAATTTATGTTTTAATATGATGCAAATATAATTTATGTTTTAAGATTTTCCGAATTTCACTGCAATTTATAGCAATACGGTAAAACAAAAGAAAAGGATTATAAGGATAAAATGGATATAAAATTTATTACAATTGCTATAAAATTTAGAACCCATTTAAATAAATCTACCGGCGTATAACCTGATAATTGTATAAGCACTAATCCATACCAGTATTTTAAAGAAATTCATAATCATAAAAAACGCATATATGTTGTTGCAAATACAGCATTTTTCAGTTGATTTATAATTGACGGAAAATGCTTTGAGGTCAAAAATATTTCTACGAGTCTGTAAAGCTGAAATGTTCAACATTTTTGAAGTCGTCATCCTAGCATCCTTCGTCATCCTTTTGAGTTAGAAAGTTGGGATTGGTCTTACTGTAATAATGAACTCGAGGTGAAAACTTTTATTCTAATTGAGCTTTTTCCTACACGATCATTCAGAAATGTAGATTTCTTTCTTTTTTGCTAATTCCACCACCACCCAACAAAATTCATTACATAAAACCTTCCTTCGAGATCAGTCCTTTGTAATTTTTCTTATTGGAAACTAGCCGCCTTTGGCCACCATCCTGTTCGCTACCCTTGACAATTTTGACCGTGGCAAACTCGCTGGCGCAACCTACCAGAAAAGTGTAAGGTAACTATTTGAACGTGCAGGAAGTACCACCCAATTTAGACTGGAACCCAGTGGAGGAGACATCCACAGGGACCATACCCTCCTTCCCTTACCACCAACCTCTCGGAAGGACTTACGGACCCACATGTTTGCTGAGTTTTTATATGTGCAGCGTAATTGTACTCTGCGTGAACATGGCGGCAGTTTTGGCTGTAGCGGGAATCGAACTAGTGCAACTCCCGTGCGCGAACCACTGGGCTACTCCTCCCTCCGCGACAATATCCATAATATTCTTTTTATTCACCCAAGTTAGACCGGAACCTAGTGGGAGAGGCATCCACATGGACCGTACCTTTCTTCCCCTACCACCAACCTCTCGGAAGGACTTACGGATCCACATGTTTAACGTGATCGTACTCCGCCTGAACACGGCGGCAGTTTTGGCAGTCGCGGGAATGGAACCCGGTCCTACCGAGTGCAATTCCCGCGCGCTAACCACTGGGTTACCGCGCTCTTTGCTACAATCTCCATGGCTTTCTTTTTATTTACCCAATATAGACAGGAACCCACTGCAGGAGGCATCCACAGGGATCGTACCCTCCTTCTCCTACCTCAAACCTCTCGAAAGGACTTACGGACCAGCATGTTTGGCATGATCGTACTCCGCCTGAACGCAGCGGCATTTTTGGCAGTGGCGGGAATCGAACCCGTGTCTACCGAGTGCAATTCCCGCGTGCTTATCACTGGGCAACCGCACCCTCCGCAACAATCTCCATAACTTTCTTTTTATTCACCCAATTTAGACCGGAACCCAGTGGTAGAGGCATCCACAGGGAACGTACCCTCCTTCCCCTACCGCCAACCTCTCGGAAGGACTTACGGACCCACATGTTTAACGTGATCGTACTCCGCGTAAACACGGAGGCAGTTTTGGCACTGGCAGGAATCGAACCCTGGCCTACCGAGTGCAGTTCCCGCACGTTAACTTCCCGATTGCTAATTTAAATTTTATAATGACCATATGCTAAGTTCTTAATTCCATCACCCTCATTCCATCTTTCCATTATTTAAAATATCCGTAAGAGTAAAATAACCATTTAAAATATCCATAAATTAAAATATCCATTTAAAATATCTATAAATTAAAATATCCATTTAAATATCCATTAAACAGCCATTCCTCTCCGAAGGACTTACGGACCCACATGTTTAACGTGAAATACACCGCCACAATTAAGTTTTTACAAAACAACAATACATTACGTCACAATAATACATCGCAATCAATACATCGCAATCAATACATCGCCACAATTCAATCCACCATAATTCATACATTTAAATTTTATAATGACCATATGCTCAGATCTTAATTTCGTCATTTTCTTCCCTATTGCGTATTCAGAACCGTGACGTCACCTCCACCTTTCCTCCTGCTGGGCAAAACATTTCTGCGGGGGAAAACATGGGTGAAGGACTTCATTAGCGGTTTTTGCAGAGAAATTCAAAATCCTTAGTTCATTGAAATCGCGATCCTGTAGATATTTATAATTATTTCTTGACCAGATTGGGCTTGTAATTAAGCCTAATATTTCAGCTTTCTAATAATGTAAATTATTAGTCGAAATTATGAGTACTTTTTACTAGCGAGAATTTAAAAACCAAAGTTCGTTTTTTTGAGACAAAAACGACTTTTGTTTTAAAATCTTTAAAAAATGTTAGAAATCGAAGTTGAGATTTGAAATTGATATATTTTTACTCACAATTGTCTGCTCTTTCCGGTGGTGTGATTTGTTTTTTTCTACGACGTCTGGATCGTGGAGGAAAAAGGGCAAAAATGGCAAAAAACGATCGAAATCGCATAAAACATTAAATCACAAAAAAAAAAAAAAAAATTTTAAAAATCGGTTTTCACGTGTCACCTTCCTACCCCACCCAGGTCTTCAATTGCCAAATTTCGTAGCTCTCCGTCGCGCGGTCGCGAAACGTGTAGTGTATAAGACACACAGACAGACACATAGACATTGCCTTTTATTATTTAAGATAATGTATAAGGAAAGTATTGTGACGGGGTCGAAAATTTGAATTCGAGTTTTCGACGGGATAGCACGTTTCAAGCATCGCTGATCACGAATCGGACATTTCTGAAGTGATGTCTGTGTGTGTGTGTGTGTGTGTGTGTGAGTGTGGAGACGATAACTGACGAACGAATGGACCGATTCGAACGAAATTTGGTACAAAAATTAACTTAATGTTTAAACTGATTAAAATAAGAATATAAATCTCATGCAATTCGTTTGTTAATTTTTTGAAATATTATGGACTCCGTGGAAAAATAAGGTTTTTAATATATCGATTATCACGTACGACTACTAAATTCTGGTGTCCACATTTTTTCGTTTGGTTAAAATTACTTAGAAAGCGAAATTACTTAGAAAGCGTTTAATTGTTTAAATATAATTTATGTTTTAATATAATGTGAATATAATTTCTTTTTTAAGATTTTCCGAATTTCTCTGCAAATTATAACAACACGGTAAAAAAAAACATTATGAAATTATCTAGAGCTAAACAAGAAAGATCAATCATACTTAAAGCATTGATTATGAAACACTTTACAACTTCAATGCAATTTTATTTAAAAAAGTCGAAAATGCAATACATTCCTCGGTAATATTTTAAAACTTATCACAATACTACATAGATTTATTATATTTGAAAACTTAAACCTTCATTGAAAAAAATGAACTGAATTGAAATGACGGCATTGAAATATAAATTGCCTGGTTTAAATATCTCTAAAATGCAATACATTCCACGGTAATATTTTTAAAACTATCGTAATACTACGATAATTTATTATATTTGAAAAATTCATCGAAAACAACTGAAATAAATTCAAATGACGTCATAGAAAAAATAACACGCCTGGATCTCTCTATAAAAGCCGGATTTCATTAATAACTTTCTCCATTTCATTCATCACAATACTATAATAATTTATTTTATTTAAAAATTAAGACCATGGAGCTACAATTCATAAACTTTATGCATAAAACTTCATCGAAGAAAATCGTCCTTCTGTTTATAAAATCAATTAATATTTCATTCATATCAGCCATGCAGACTCCATGGACTGAATTATTTTGTGTTAAAGAAATACAGTAATTCCAATACAACTCATTCTACATATTTTGCTGTTTACATTTTACATAGGTGAAAAATAGGCTTAGTTGTAGAAATAATCAAATTTGAATGAGAATTTAAACTCAAATATATTGTCATTGCGTTGTTTTAGTATGTAGATGCACAGAATTTTAAGCAAAAATAAAGTAGTTTTAGGACGGATACAAAACTCAATATGAATTAAAAAGAACTTTAAAAAATCACGATTTTGAAACAAGATGGATGCCATATATCATTTTGAAGTGGGTCATATGATCGTTTCATATCATGGTCACGTGATCGTTTCATATAAGATGTGTAATTATTATTTTAATTTTTATTTAAAAAACTACTGATTTTATTTCGCTGAATTTTTTTTATATATTTTATGGAACAATTTGACTATTACCGAAAATTTTCGAAGCAATTTGTGAATTTTAAATCCGCTTAAAAAATGTTTGAAAAATTAGGTCCCACAGGGCTCAATGTATTTCATTTTTTCAACCCGGGTTCAATCCAAAACTAATTGGGTGATATTATTCATTTATATTCCCATAGGTCCTACAGATCGTCTGAACAACATACTAAAATTTCATTTTGATTAAGTCATTTTTACGGCAGTTATCGTGCTAACGGACAGACAGACAGACAGACAGACAGGCAGACAGACAGACAGAATGAACAAAGTCATAAACACTTTTCAACTTTGTTGTAAAGTGTTAAAAAAGGATTATAAGGATAAAATGGATATACACTTTATAACAATTGTTATACATTTTAGCACTCATTTAACCCAATCGACTGGCAGATAACCTGATAACTGTATAATGACTAATTAATGCCAGTATTTCAAAAAAATTCATAATCGTAGAAAAAAAATATGTGTGGTTGCAAATACAGCGTTTTGCAGTTGATCTATAATTGTCAGAAAATGCTTGGAGGTCAAAAATATTTCTACGAGTCTGCAAAGCTGAAATGTTCAAAATTTTGGAAGTCGTCATCCTAGTATCGCAATACGATTTTGAGTCAGAAAGTTGGGATTGGCCCTATTGCAATAATGAATTCGAGGTGATCGCTAGTAGATCGTATGGCTTATTTCAAAATAAAATATGGCATCTATTTTATTTTCGTGATATTTAAGGATCTTTTAAATTTATTTTTATTGTTGCATCAGTTATAAAATCGCTTTATTTCTTGGTTAATTAAAGGATCACTAAAGTTTTATTAATTCTACAACGAAGCGTAATTTTAACGTATGCAGATCATAAACAAACCAAGCGATTTTAATGTGAGTTGTATATGAATTGCTGATTTTTTTTCCGTGCAATATTATTTATTTCTGGAGTCTGGAATATAAATGATATAAATAAATTTGTCATTTATTTTACACGGTGAAGAAAACAATTTATATTTCGATGGCGTTTTAAGTTTTCAAATACAGTTAATTATATAGCACTGCGATAATTTAAAATACCTCAGCACTGAATGTATCACATTTGAGAAAGGTTTAAATAAAAATGCATTCCAGTTGGGAAATGTTTCATAATCAATGCTTTGAGCCTGATTGATCTTTCTTGTTATTAAAAGTTTACAACGCAGTTCGAAACTGTTTATGACTTATAGGAAACAAAAAAAAATAAATAAATAAATATAAAGTAAAACAAAAAAAAATAAATATAAGGATAAAAATAATATACAATTTATAACAACTATTATAAATTTTAGAACCCATTTAACCAAGCTGACTGGCAGATAACCTGATAATTGTATAATGACTAATCCATGCCAGTATTTCAAAGAAATTCCTAATCGTGGAGAAAGAAGATATGTTGCTGCAAATACAGCGTTTTGCAGTTGATCTATAATTGACGGAAAATGCTTGGAGGTCAAAATAATTTCTACGAGTCTGCAAAGCTGAAATGTTCAACATTTTGGAAGTCGTCATCCTAGTATCACAACGCGATTTTGAGTTAGAAAATTGGGATTGATCTTATTGTAATAATGAACTCGAGGTGAAAACTTTTTTTTTTCTAATTGAGCTTTTCCCTACGCAATCATTCAGAAATGTAGATTTGTTTCTTTTTTGCTAATTCCACCACCATCCAACAAAATTCATGACATAAATCCTTCCATCCAGATTAGTCCTTTGTGATGATTTTTCTTATTGGAAGTATGGTTCTAAAGCAACCGTGAATGAAAAGTGAATTTTAATGTCAACTGTGGAACATCCAGTTCATCTATGAATATAAACTGTAAATCTCCCTGCCTACGAACATATATTTAATTTTAACAAGCGGTTGCATTCCATACATTTTTAACACTTTTCAACGTGGTTGAAAATGTTTATGATTTGGGCCGTTCTGTCTGTCTGCCCGTTCGCACGATAACTGCCATAAAATTGACTTTATCGAAATGAAATTTTATAGAGTTGTTGAGACGGTATGTGGGACATATGGGAATGATAATGAATAATATCACCTAATTAGTTTCGGATTCAACGGTAAAGTGGAATACATTAAAGCTTATGGGACTTCATTATTCAAACTGTTTTTAAGAGAAGTGAAAATTCACACATTGCTTCGAAATTTTTTTGGAAATATTCAAATTATCACATAAAATGCGAAAATTTTTTGTCAGAAAACTCTGGCTGATTTTTTAAATAAAAATTGAAATAATAATTACACCCATGATATATTTATAGATCGCGTGTCTCACTTCAAAATAAAACATGGCATCTATTTTATTTTCGTGATAATTAAGGATCTTTTAGATTTTTATTTATTGTTGCAAAGTCATAAAACCGCTTTATTTTTGCGTAATATCTGGATACCTAAATTATGTGCCAATACAAATACAGTACTTTTTGCTTTAAATGATCACTAAACTTTTATTATTTTTACAATGAAACCTAATTTTAACGTTTGCAGAACATAAACAAACCTAGCGATTTTAAGGTGTGTTGTATAAGAATTGCTGAATTTTTTTTTCAAGCAAAATTATTTATTTCTGGAGTCTGGAATATAAGTGATATGGATAAAATACTCATTTATTTAACACTGAGAAGCAGACGATTTATATTTCGATGACGTTTTAAGTTTTCAAATACAGTTAATTACTATAGCACTGTGATAATTTAAAAAACAACTGCACTGAATGTATCACATTTTAGAAATGTTTAAATAAAATTGCATTTCAGTTGGGAAATGTTTCATAATCAATGCTTTAAGCATGGTTGATCTTTCTTGTTATTAAAATTACACACCGCAGTTGAAAAGTGTTTATGAATTTGCTCATTCTTCTGTCTGTCCGTTCGCACGACAACAGCCGTAAAAATGACTTTATCAAAATGAAAGTTTATTATATTGTTGAGACGGTATGTGGGACATATGGGAATGTGAATAAATAATATCTCCCAATTAGTTTTGGATGGAACACGGTTTGAAACAGTGAAATACATTGAACCCGTTGGGACCTATTTTTTCAAACATTTTTTAAGCGAAATTGAAATACATAAATTGTTTCGAAAATGTTAGGAAAAATTCAAATTATTCCATAAAATATATAAAAATATTTTCAGAAAAATGCATTCGGTAGTATTTTAAATAAAAATTAAAATAGTAATTACACCCATATTATATGAATGGATCATGCGATCCATTTCAAAATAAAATATGGCATACATATTTTTTCGCAGTGTATAAATCGTGATTTTTAACACTTTACATCAAAGTTGAAAAGTGTTTATGACTTTGTTCATTCTGTCTGTCTGTCTGTCCGTTAGCACGTTAACTGCCGTAAAAATGACTTAATCAAAAAAAATTTTAGTATGTTGTGCAGACGGTCTGTAGGATCTATTGGAATATAAAAGAATAATATCACCCAATTAGTTTAGGATTGAACACGGGTTAAAGAAACGAAATACATTGAACCCTTTGGGACCTATTTTTTCAAACATTTTTTAAGTGGGTTTAAAATTCACAAATTGCTTCGAAAATTTTAGGTAATATTCAAATTGTTCCATAAAATAAAAAAAAGAGATTCAGCAAAATATATTTAGCAGTTTTTAAATAAAAATTTAAATAATAATTACACCTCTTATATGAAGAGATCACGTGACCATGATATGAAAAGATCACGTGACCCGCTTCAAAATGAAATATGGCATCCATCTTGTCTCAAAATCGTGATTTTTAAAGTTCTTTTTAATTCATATCGAGTGTTGTATCCGTCCTAAAACCGCTTAATTTTTGCTTAAATGGGAAAATGTTATGAATGAAATGCTGCTTTTATAGAGAGATCCAGGCGTGCTATTTTTTCTATGGCGTCATTTGAATGAATTTCAGTTGTTTTCGATGAAGCTTTCGAATAAAATAAATTATCGTAGTATTATGATATTTTTTGAAATCTTACCGAGGAATGTATCGCATTTTAGAGATGTTTAAATCAGGCAATTTATATTTCAATTCCGTTATTTGATTGAAGTTTATTTTTTTCGATGAATGTTTAAGTTTTTAAACATAATAAATTAATGTAGTATTGTGATAAGTTTTAAAATATTACCGAAGAATGTATTGCATTTTAGAGATGTTTAAATAAAATTTCATTAAAGTTGGAAAGTGTTTCATGCTTTAAGCATGATTGATCTTTCTTGTTAAAGTTCTTTTATATTTTGTTTTAGTGTTGTATCCTTCCTGGAATCGCTTTATGTTTCCGTTTTTTCTGTGCATTTATATTCTGCACCAACGCAGTTACAATAATCTTGAGTTTAAATGGTCATCAGACTTTGATTATTTCTACAGCGAATGCAAAATGAATGTAAAACGTAAACAAGTGATTCTAATATGATTTGTATAAGTATTGATGAATATTTTTCACGCAAAATTATTTAACTCTAGATTTTGGAATAAAAGTGTATGATTGAAATAGTCACTGGTTTTACATGGAGAGCCAGATGATTTCTAATTCGATGACGTCATTTTAATAAAGTTTGAATAAAGTTCTAAGCACAGAGTTAGGAAGTACTTTTACCTCCATTGTTTTAATTTCCCAAGTAAAATAAATTATTGAAGTTCTGTGATAATTAAATAAATATAGCCTCTGAATGCATCGTATTTTAGAAATGTTTAAACAAAATTACAGTTGGAAAATGTTTTATAAACAATGCTTTAATCATGATTGATATTTCTTGTATATGCACGCACGGACAATGAAAGTTGCGCACCAAGAAGGAAGCATAGGATGGACCTGACATTTTATTGTTGGAAGTCTACACCTGTTGGACGTTACTTTTCAAATGCCGAAGATTACGGCAACAAAGCAGCTGACGTTTCAACTGGTCCCACACATGCTCGATAGGGGACAGGTCTTGGGAGTGGGAAGGCTATGGAAGTGTCTGGGCATAACTCAAGCAGGACTGAGCGACCCGAGTCGTGTGCGGCTGCGCATTATCCTGCTAGAATTGCGCACCTGGAATCCCAGCAACGAATGGGAGCACATGGGGCCGTAGAATCTGATACACGTAGCGTTGGCTGGCCAATGTTCCAGGTACCACTACTAGAGCGGATTAGTAGTAGTAGGCTTTGTCTCCCCAGCCCATGATGCCTGCAGTGGAGCTGGTGTAGCGCTCGATAACGAGGTTGGGAATTTGGCGTTGCGCAGGGTACCTCCACGCCCGGACACGCTTATCATCTATCCCCAAAATGAAGTGGCACTCATTGCTAAACACCAGACATCGCCAATATGGCTCGTTCCATGTTGCTCTGGCCCGGCACCACTGCAATAGGAGCCGCCTATGTTCCTGTGTTAACAGAAGCAAACGTAAGAGACGCGGAGATCGCAGATTCGCTTCCTTCAGGCGTCTACATATGGTTGGTGGGCACACAGGAGCCGATGCGTGTACCTGCATCGCGGATCTAGTCGCCGTATGTTCTACACGTGCATGCCGCAAGATCATTTGATTCTCTCTACTCGTGGTATGCCTTGTACGTCCAGAGCCGGTCTTCCGTGTCTAGGTGGCGTCCCGTGACCAGTGCTGCCAACGCTGTCGGACTGTATCATCCGAATGATCCACTTGAAGGGCTATTCGGCGCCTTGACCACCCTGCAGTTTTCAGCCCGATAATCAGGCTTCTCTCAAAGTCCGTTAGTTGCGTATATCGACGTTTCTGGCGTCTACCCACCATTGTTTTCACTCAGTACTCGCCCTTCGGCCGAAGTCTCTCGCATTAATGAGGCGTCGATTACACGCCGGTTTATAAGGCCGCTGGCTCATGCTTTCAGCGTCACTCACGGGTGTAGTATCATGCGCAATCACACCAGACTGGGAGCATTTGCAAACCAGCCCGCCATCTAGCTATTTACATCATTTCGCAGTTGTACCATGTTTTCTTTTGGTGCGCAACTTCCATTGTCCGTGAAGGTACTATTTATATTGTACATATTATTAAAATTAATTGGATGCATAAAACTAACATTATCATTATTCGACAAAAAACTCACTCATCTCTTAAAATGTAAGTGATTTATAAAATTATATATTGAGAATAAAACAACATACACTATATGCATACTAATATATTATATTACATATAATAGAATGAAATGTAACACTACTGCCAAAAATCATATAAAACAAAAAATGCAGCCGAAAGTTATGATGAAAATGCAACCAAATGTAAAAAAAAAAACTACGAAAAAAACAAATGTGCTAAAACTAATTTCAATTGAAACTGTTTCAATTCTCAAAGTGCAAAGTAAATATCTGCATTATTGTCACAACTAAGGAATGTAAAATATTGCATAGTAATTGTCAAAATAAGACATTTTTGTTATAATGAAGTTCCTTATCAGAAAGATAACTACAATTACATGTCCAGCTTTCATTCAAAATTCATGTTAGCAGATCATATTTAATAGCGTACAATTATTTTACTGTATGATAACTGCATTAGAGAAATTCAACGTAAACCATTAATTCTTTCTAATACTTAATGTCTAAAAATAAATAATGTATTTCATCGAAAGTGGTGATGACCAAGCAGAAATCACCAACAAAATCGCTGACAATTCACGTTTCTGTGTAGCATGTAATTACTTAAATATAAATAACAAGAACCTAATCCAATAAGTACTTTATTATTTTATTCCACATTTACATTTAGGTTACTTTTAATGAAAGACCAGGATAATTTAGTTTTATTTCTTAAGAATAAGTTATTTTATAGCAAACTTGCAAAGTGCATAATGTTTTCAAAATATGAAAATTATTCTAGCCTTTATGCGTTAGTAAATAACTTTTTGCTCGAAAATAGACAGAATTCAATTAAAATATGAAAATAAGAAAAATAATTTCTACAGTGTTTATGGCAATGAAATATATCCATTGATGTTCAAACTTTTTTATTGAAATTTCCAAATAGAAAACATTATATACAACTAACTATACAAAATTATGACAACTAACTATACAAAATTAAAAAATATATATAAGAAATAAAAACATCTCAATATAGTAAACAAATAAATAATTTTGAAGTTACTTATGTGTTTATGAAATTTTTCATGCGATTCTCTTCATAAAATTTCTATTAAAACAGACCCTGCTGCAAAAACATATTATGGGGGGAAAGTGCAGGGAAAGTCATGTGCTTTTCACATCGTTTTATTGTTTAACTTATCTATGTTTCCAAATCAATTAATAAAAATGCTCTTTGACTAAATTGGTATCTATGAAAATAATTTTACAAGTGCTGTGTGACATGTTCCTGTGGACGTTGCCTCCAATGTGTTCCGGTCTAATTTTCATTGGACTGTCCAAGTCGTTTAAACAGGTATCGTAAGACTTCGGTTAGGTCTGAAGATCTGAGTGGATTGAAAGACAGAAATAAAGAAAGCCAGGCATCTTTTAATATTTAAGTTAAAAATAAATGATATAAAAATAAATCACAGCTTTAGTGGAGCTTAAATAAATATTTGCAGGTATTAACCGGTATTCGAGGATACAAACAATTCTCATAGCCGAGGAAATCAAAAGTTAGCTAAAAGAAATTAACGCAAGCACTCAGGCATATGCAGAAAATCAAAACTGTGTTCTCGTTTTGGTGGCACAAAGAACTAACGAAATCATCTAATTACCTTTTATTATAAAATATTTTGATAAAATATTCTGACACTAAAACAGTTATTGTCCTGAGATAGGGAATAATATATAATTTCTCACAAGCTTATTCTTAAACAAATAGCTTCATTACATTATAGACATTGATTGAATGACTACAATTTAAAAATAATTTATTAATAGTAAATTAGGTATATTTTTAAAATGCTTAGATATAAAAAAAAGTAATATTTTCCAGTGACATTTCATAATTATGGCATTAATTTTAAATAATGGAACGGCATTAAGCAGAACGTAGGTTTACTTCATTATCATGTTCTATTATTCTTGAAAATTTTGTTTTAAATTTAGTAAATAAATGAGCTAAATACTTTAATATTTTAAACATGCCTAAACAAATTACAATTAATGTTTTACAATATAGAATTTATATTTCTCTCCTGTTTCTTATAGCTTATAAATCAGAAAACTTTTAACTTTGTAGTAAATATATTTTACAGTGACATATTATACAAAGCAGATATATTCTGTAATCCTCTTAACTATTCGCCAAAATAAAAGTAACAATTTTAATCTCCAAATATCTTCCTCAAAGGGGAAGGAATCAAAGAATAATAAGATATACTACCATTGTCAAGTTCTCGCACAAAACCGTTAGATCATTTGCTGAACTTTCTAAGCTTAATTAGTTATGTAGAAAAGCAGCTCTTTTATGCAGTTCTTTTTTATCCTGATATCTGATGACAAACAAATTGTGTCTAAGAATGATATTAATAGTTGAAACTACTGTTGTGATATGTTTAAAAATTAGATGTTAAGCCCGTCATATGGCGTGGCGCAGTTTTATAACTATTTCCTCCCGTCCCCTGCAGTTTTTGTTGTTCAGTAATTCACGAACACAGGCGGTCCACACACATTTCCTAGTAAATATAATTAATTGTAAATCGACCGTCTACAAAATATAGTAATAATACTTATCCTTTTTAACACTTTACAACTAAGTTGAAAAGTGTTTCTGACTTTGTTCATTCTGTCTGTCTGTCTGTCTGTCCGTTAGCACGATAACTGCCGTAAAAATGACTTAATCAAAATGAAATTTTAGTATGTTGTTCAGACGGTCTGTAGAACCAATGGGAATATAAATGAATAATATTATCCCATTTGTTTTGGATTGAACCCGGGTCGAAAAAATGAAATACATTGAGCCCTATGGGACTTAATTTTTCAAACATTTTTTAAGCGGATTTAAAATTCACAAATTGCTACGAAAATTTTAGGTAATATTCAAATTGTTCCATAAAATATATAAAAAAAAATTCAGAGAAATATATTCAGTAGTTTTTAAAATAAAAATTAAAATAATAATTACACCTCTTATATGAAACGATCACGTGACCATGATATAAAACGATCACATGACCCACTTCAAAATGATATATGGCATCCATCTTACTTCAAAATCGTGAATTTTTTAATTCCTTTTTAATTCATATTGAGTGTTGTATCAGTCCTAAAACTACTTTATTTTTGCTTAAATTCTGTGCATCTACATACTGAAACAACGCAATGACAATATATTTGAGTTTAAATGCTCATCTAAAATTGATTATTTCTATAACTAAGTCTATTTTTCACCTATGTAAACTGTAAACAGCAAAATATATAGAATGAGTTGTATTAGAATTCCTGTATTTTTTTAGCACAAAACAATTTAGTCCATGGAGTCTGCATGGCTGATATGAATGAAATATTAATTTATTTCATAAAGAGAAGGACGATTTTTTTCGATGAAGTTTCAAGCATAGAGTTTAATTTTTTGTAGCTCCATGGTCTTAAACAAAATGTTTAAATAAAATAAATTATTATAGTATTGTGATGAATGAAATGAATGGGAGAAAGTTATGAATGAAATCCTGTTTTTATAGAGAGATCCAGGCGTGCTATTATTTCTATGACGTCTTTTGAATTAATTTCAGTTGTTTTCGATGAAGTTTTCAAATATAATGAATTATCGTAGTATTATGATAATTCTAAAACTATTACCGAGGAATGTATAACATTTTAGAGATGTTTAAACCAGGCAATATATATTTCAATGCCGTCATTTGAATGAAGTTCATTTTTTTCAATGAAGGTTCAAGTTTTCAAATGTAATAAATTAATGCAGTGTTGTGATAAGTTTCAAAATATTACCGAGGAATGTATTGCATTTTAGACTTGTTTAAATAAAATTGCATTGAAGTTGGAAAGTGTTTCATAATCAATGCTTTAAGCATGATTGATCTTTCTTGTTTTTGCCTATGCCCGTCTCTGACCTCTCCGTCATAAGTCGACGAGCAGCCCAATACAAAGGAGAACTAAGAAAGGGGGTGATGTCAGCCGTCTACACGTGGTGCCCTCTGTTCTCGCTAAACGACTGACTACTTGTCGCCTTGAAAGCAGTCCTTTCTGTATTCTTGACAAGTGCAATATGAATAGTAGAAGATAATACTTATCCTTAACAAAAGGCAATCAGTTTTGACCTTTCTAGACCTTCCTCGTAACGAAATACAAATTGTAGACGACCAGTATCAAAAGTCCTACAAATAGTAAAACTTGCTATAATTTGAATCTAGAATATTAAATTTAAAAAAAAAGTTTACAGAGAGACTGGAAAGGGCGCCGTAGCCCAGTGGTTAGCGCGCGGGAATTGCACTCGGTAGGCACGAGTTCGATTCCCGCCACTGCCAAAACTGTCGTCGTGTTCATGCGGAGTACGATCACGTTAAACATGCGAGTCCGTAAGTCCTTCCGAAGGGTTGGTGGTAGAGAAAGGTGGGTACGGACCTGTGGATGCCACCCCCACAGGGTTGCATCTAAATTGGGTGGCACTTCCCGGCTTTCCAAAGCAGTTACCTTACACCTTTAAGTCCTTGGTGACGAGTCGGACGGTCTGGGTCTTCAACACCTTTCTGGTAGGTCGGAGGGTCTGTGTCTCAACCGAGAGACATGGATTATCGAAAAAATTAAATTTTCGTCAGCGATATTGATATATTGCTCACTTGACGAAGTTTTTACCAAACCTTTTCAAGTTGACGATATGGGGCAAAATCTGCCACCAAGTATGGCAGCCATACAGAAAGATAAATTACCTTTTCTTATGTATATAAATACGGATACAACTCAATTTCCATGACAAATGAAGTACAAGGTATGATCTGCACGGTATTTATATAATTAGCTATCTGAATTGGGTGAATACAAGAAGTTTATACATATATTTATTACTTACATAGTTTTGAAAGATAACCGAGAGTTAAAAGTCCAGTACCGTATAAAACCAAATCTTTATCCGAGCTCCTATTAATATATGTTGGATAATACTTAGGAGTTTTACTTTCCATTATACATAATGTATAAGGAAAGTATGGTGAAGGGTTCGAAAATTTGAATTCGAGTTTTCGACTGGATAGCACGTTTCAAACATCTCTGATCACGAGTCAAACATTTTTGAAGTGATGTCTGTGTGTGTGTGTGTGAAAGCCCCAGGCCGTCCGGCTCGTCCAGAGGACTTAGAGCAACAAATTGGACGACCGGTGTGTGTGTGTGTGTGTGAAAGTATGTGTGTGTGTGTGTATGTTTATCAGTGAGTCTGTGGAAACGATCACTGACGAACGAAATTTGGTACAAAATTCACAATCCGTAAACACTGGAAGCCTGTTATTTTTATACGCAATCGAATGTTCAGAACGCCCCTAAATTTTCGAGTGAAATTTTGAAAAAATCGTCAAAAAATCAAAACCGCTAATAAAATTACGCAAATAGACATTTCTTATGTAATTTTTCATTAGAAAACGATTGACATAAATTTTAAAACGCTAACATGTACCGTTTTCGAGATATTGCGCATTTTTCAAAAAAAAATTAAAAAGTCATATAAAATAAACAAAATATTTCCTATTCAGAAGCATGTTCACTTTTCATATGTAATACCATGCGATAAATTTGGTGACATCCTTCTCGTGGATCTTGCTCGTTCCATTCATGAAAAAAGATAATTTGAGTAATACTTTTGTATTTGAATACCAATAGTCATTTATCTGCTGTAAGAATAACTTATTTCTTCGTCCATAACAATTAGCGAGATTTTGGTGACCAATCTTGTGGAATGTCGCCAACTTGGCGACTTTTTTAATGTTGCTAAATTAACGAAAAACTCGCCAACTGGATAAAAATGACGCTAAATCAATGAAAATGACGACTGATTGACGAAAATTCAATGTCTTGGAAAGAATATAAATATCTACTATAATAATAATCTATTTTTTTTACTGTAAACGAAGTAAATTCATTGCATTATATAAGGAAAGTCATGTGCTGCCCACAACAGATTTTTTTCAAAAAATGTTGAGATATTATCTGAGGTGGAAATAAGTTAATGATAATTTTTCATGTACTAACTCTCACATATGCATAAGCTAGATATCCAGACATGCGGAACTAGCTCAAGTTTGCAGTCAAGGTAGCAGCATATCCATGTTGTTTATGCCTGCGATTAGTCCACTTTTATAATAGGCTAAGATTAGCAATATTTGGCAGACACCGATAAGAAACAAACCCTCACATAAGCTTCAGATGGATTTCGAGACATACTCAAATTAATCAAGTTTGCAGGCAAGGCACATTTATGTTGTTCAGACCAGCAATGAATGCACGTTTATAATAGACTAATAGTATTAATATTTGAGAGAAAGCGATAAAAACAGAAACATGTAAAGACGAGGAATGTCAGAAAATATATTCCAAATGCTTTATTTTAAAATTGCATAAACACGAAAGAATCAATGTTAATAAATAAGTATTTAAAGATTTTTATTTAAGATACACTGGGTTAACATAATAAAACTATACAGTATATTTCTCATAGTTTTAAAATATGACTAATTGCCAAAATGCAAGTATTTTCAATTTTACTCAAATGAATAAATATATTTTAAACTATATCTGAGCTGTATAAAAATATATAAAATTTGTATATATCTGAAAAACGATTAAAAACTGCTGTTGAAAAAAAAATTTAAATAACATATTCGTATAAATATAGCATGTAACAAAATTGGGTGAGGAATAGGAGAATGGCCAAAATAGGAGAATGGTCAGCATTGAAGATACAGTATACTCTGATAGTAATGCTATAAATGGTTTTATAAGAATCAAGGCAAGTGAGCACGGCGTTGAGAGCAACAGAGATACGGAAGAGTTTTATGGTAAGTTTAGAGATAAGATTCCATGCAAAACAATGAATTTAAATAATGCTATGTATTCCACTGACAAAACCATTGATAATGCTTTTGCTGGGTTTTTTGTGTTCATTTTATTGTCAGTACGCCTTTTGATGCAGATTCGTTTCCGGCTAATCATCACATGAGTGATATCTCTGATGCTGTAAGTGTTAATCTTGTAACTTTGAGAGATGTTACAGATGGCATTAATAGACTAAAGGGTTCTGGCTCGTTGGGTTTAGATGGTATACCCGCTTATATTATAAAAGCGTGTTCTACACATCTTGTGTATCCTTTACTCATTATTTTTAACCTGTCCATCAGATGTAATGTTTTTCCAGATGAATGGAAGAGATCTAGAATTGTTCCTATTTTTAAAAAGGGTGATAAATATCGTATTGATAACTACAGGTCCATCTCCATTATTTCTCCATTTGCTCAAGTTTTTGAGTTTATTTTACATAGGTTCATCTACAATCATTTTCGGTCTTTTATTTCTATCAATCAGCATGGTTTCATGAAAGGCGGGTCTACTGTTACTAATCGTCTTTGCTTTAATTCGTTTGTGATTGATGACATTAATTCTATAGGGGTCAGTTGGATGTTGTTTACACTTATTTTACGAAAGCTTTTGATTCGGTTGATCACGGTATTTTAATACATAAATTGAAGAGTATTGGGTTTTGTCCTAATTTGGTTATGCTTTTAAAATCCTAATTAACTTCCAGGTTTTCATAGGTAAATTTTGGTTCCTGCTTGAGTAGGGCTTTTCGGCTACTTCTGGTGTGCCCCAGGGCTCTATTCTTGGTCCCTTGTTATATATTATTTTTAACACTTTACAACAAAGTTGAAAAGTGCTTATGACATTGTTCATTCTGTCTGTCTGTCCGTTAGCACGATAACTGCCGTAAAAATGACTTAATCAAAATGAAATTTTAGTATGTTGTTCAGACGCTCTGTAGGACCTATGGGAATATAAATGAATAATATCACCCAATTAGTTTTGGATTGAACCCGGGTTCAAAAATTGAAATACATTGAGCCCTATGGGACCTTTTTTTTTAAAAAAAATTTTAGGCGGATTTAAAATTCACAAATTGCTTCGAAAATTTTAGGTAATATTCAAATTGTTTCATAAAACATATAAAAAAAAATTCAGCGAAATATATTCAGAAGTTTTTTAAATAAAAATTAAAATAATAATTACACCTCTTATATGAAACGATCAAGTGACCATGATATGAAAATATCACATGACCCACTTCAAAACGATATATGGCATCCATCTTGTTCTTTTAATTCATAGTTCTTTTTAATTCATATTGAGTGTTGCATCCGTCCTAAAACTACTTTATTTTTGCTTGAATTCTGTGCATCTACATACTGAAACAACGCAAATACAATATATTTGAGTTTAAATGATTATCTAAATTTGATTATTTCTGCAACGAAGCCTATTTTTCACTTATATAAAATGTAAACAGCAAAATATGTAGAATGAGTTGTAGTAGAATGGCTGGATTTTTTTAACACAAAATAATTTAGCCCATGGAGTCTGCATGGCTGATATGAATGAAATATTAATTGATTTTATAAAAAGAAGGACGATTTTTTTCGATGAAGTTTTAAGCATAGAGTTTATGTACTTGTAGCTCCATGGTCTTAATTTTTAAATAAAATAAATTATTATAGTATTGTGATGAATGAAATGAATGGGAGAAAGTTATGAATGAAATGCTGTTTTTATAGAGAGATCCAGCCATGTTATTTTTTCTATGACGTCATTTGAATTAATTTCAGTGGTTTTCGATGAAGTTTTCAAATATAATAAATTATCGTAGTATTATGATAATTCTAAAAATATTACCGTGGAATGTATCGCGTTTTAGAGATATTTAAACCAGGCAATTTATATTTCAATGCCGTCATTTGAATGAAGTTCATTTTTTTCAATGAAGGTTTAAGTTTTCAAATATAATAAATTAATGCAGTATTGCGATAAGTTTTAAAATATTACCGAGGAATGTATTGCATTTTAGACTTTTTTAAATAAAATTGCATTGAAGTTGGAAAGTGTTTCATAATCAATGCTTTAAGCATGATTGATCTTTCTTGTTATTAATGAACTTACTGACAGTTTTAAAAAATGCATTTTTTATGCTGACGATTTGAAAATTTTATGTCCTATTTTTGATGCTGTTTCATGCAAAAATATTCAGTCTGAGTTGCATGTCCTTTCCGATAGGTGAAGCAATAACCGTAATCATCACCGTTCATCTCAATATTAGTAAATGTAGTGTTGTGTCTTTTACTCGTAGAAAGATGCTTATTTTATTTTCTTATGGTATTGGCAACTCTGTTTTGGCTAGAAAGTTCGCCATTACTGGTCTTGGAGTTATTTATGCGTCTGATTTCTAATTTTTTCCTCATATGCCTAATATCTATTCTAAATCCAATAGAAAAGTGGGTTACCTTAAGAGAATTTCTCAGGATTTTACAAATGATGATACCATTATTGTTCTTTTCAATGTCTTGGTCAGGTCTGGGCTTGAATATGCGTCTGTGGTTTGGAGGCCTTTTTATGCATTTCACTCAAACAGAATCGAGATCATTCAAAATAATTTCTTGAGGTATCTTTATTATAGGAAAACTAGCATTCGTTGTTATGCCTTATCCGCTACTTTTCTACGTGGTTTGGTGGTTTGTTTGGTTTAAAAAACTTACAGAGAAGAAGGGTTTACATTCTGTTTTCTTTCTTCAGGAATTTGTTTGGTGGCCGAGTTGACGGTTCCCCTGTTTGGGGTGGGATTGGGTTTCATGTTCCTCAGTATACAACAAGAAGCATTGACTTATTTGCTATAAAGAATTTTAATTCGAGTATTGGTTGTAATTGTGCAATTACTGGTTTTTCTAAATTGTACAACAATTTCCCTGATAATCTGTATATTTTTTATTCATCGGAGATGGATTTTAAAAAGCATTTGTTGTAAACATCCTGTATTTTATTGTAGGTATTCATGTGAATCTTTTTATGAAGATCATTGGTTGTTGAAGGTTTGCTTTTCTTTTTAATGTATTTAACTTTTTAATGTATTTTAACTTTTAAATGTATTTTATGGTATTTTAATCTGTATTTTTTTAATGTATTTTTATTCCTGCACGTTGTAACTGGGACTACGTCCTGTAGCTTGCAGTCTTTTTCAAATAAAACAAATAAAAATAAATAAATAAATAAATAATTTAGGTATTAACCGATTTCAAAGACAGAAATAGGCTTTTCCAGTATAATAACGAAGTTCAACCTAACTTACTCAAGCAAGTTTGGTTTCTTGCTTGAATCTCTTTAAATAAGTAAAAAAGCCTATCGTGCTTGTTTTGAAAAGGGCTGTTTTCTGCCTTTGTAACCGGTTCACTCCAAAATCCTACCGTATGTTGTATTTATACGAAAATTTTATTTTAATTTAGTATACATCTTTTTATAACTACCATGGATGAACTGAATATGAAATGTATGGTTTCTTTCTAAATCCTAATACATCTCTTTACCATTTGATTGAAAAGTTCTATCGCTGCAAAAGCAGAGTGTACTATTAGGAAAAAAACTATGCACAATCGATTGAGAAAGTTTGCAGCGCCTCCAGCGGCAAATTGTAGAAGATAGAATGTATGTCTCGAAACAAGCCTGGATTAAAGTTTTCGATTATAAGTATAGTAGTAAAGTATACAAAGCATAAAAAACCGATAAAAACAGCAACAAAATAACCATAAAGTATACGAAGTATACTAAAACAATAAAAACAACAAATCAACAATAATGTATACATAGTATGTTTACAAAGACAGTAGCAGTGATATTCAGCACGGAAATTCTTGCGGCAATTACAGAATCTACTTCGACGATAAGATCTTGCAATTCCGTCCCAGTAGCGCAACGGTAGAGTGTTGGCCGGCCAGTACGAAGATCCGCTGTTCTATTCCCAGATGGAGCCGCGAGGTTCTTTAGAGTAACTTTCGAACAAATCAACCCTGTTGTTTTTTGCAAAGATGTCGAAGAGTCTGAAAGTGACCCTAGTATGACTAGCACAGATTCAGTGGTCTCTGTTTCATTGAGCTCAGATTTCAAAATCAGGATGTGAAAGCACGCATCAAGCTAATCTGGAAGTTAAAAATAGCAGCAGGAGGTTCACCTGAAGTAAAATTAGCTGGAAATCCTCAGTCAGATTCTCAGCTGCACGTTAATCTAACTTTAAAGGCTGGAAAACGCAGAGTCCACTTCGACGGTAGAGGTTGGTTCAAAGGTAGCTCAACGGTAGAGAGATGACTAGCCAGTACAACGATCCGTGGTTTGATTTCCAGTTGAAGTGGAAGGTTATTTACAAGATGCAAACAAAAATACAGACATCACTTCAAAAATGTTAGATTCGAGTTCAGGGCTGCATGAAACGTGCTCCACCTTCGCAAATCCAAACTCAAATTTTCGACCTCATTACAATAGTTTCCTTATACGTTATTATGCATATAGGAAACTTAAAAATATTTTATTGACATTGATACATACATTGCACAGACAGGCGCACTCAGACAAAACGCTAATATTCGATTCTTCGTGCCCGAACTTGTAGATCAGTCGAAAACTCGAGTTGCGATGTTCTACACACTTCTAATAATTTCGCTATACCATACCACGTCTAGCAGGAAAAGTAATAAATTCTGTACAGAAATGGCAAAAAAATAATGGTGTACAATAATTATCCATTTTTGTTGACCCCATCGTTTATCGTCTGTAATGTGAAAACGGCACGTATGTTCTAACTAAATAAGGAAGATTCTGCAGCTTTGCAATTGAAAATGCCAGCCTATATTGCTTCATTTCCTATATAGAAATTTCAACTTCATTGCTTTAATTTCCACATTATAATATTAATTCACAATTAGAGGCGCTGCAATGGATTTCAATCAAGAGCGTATAGTTGGTTTCTTACTATTATACCCTGCTTTTTAACACTTTACAATAAAGTTGAAAAGTGTTTATCATTTTGTTCATTCTGTCTGCCTGTCTGCCCGTTAGCACGATAACTGCCGTAAAAAAAATGAAATTTTAGTATGTTGTTCAGACGGTCTGTAAGTCCTATGGGAATATAAATGAATAATATCACCCAATTTGTTTTGGATTGAACCCGGCTTGAAAAAATGAAATACATTGAGCCCTATGGGACCTAATTTTTCAAACATTTTTTAACCGGATTTAAAATTCGCAAATTGATTCGAAAATTTTAGGTAATACTCAAATTGTTCCATAAAATATATAAAAAAATTCAGAAAAATATATTTAGTAGTTTTTAAAGTCTAAAATGCAATACATTCCTCGGTAATATTTTAAAATTTATCACAATATTGCATTAATTTATTATATTTGAAAACTTAAAACCTTCATCGAAAAAAATGAACTTCATTCAAATGACGGCATTGAAATATAAATTGCCTGGTTTAAACATCTCTAAAATGTTATACATTCCTCGGTAATAATTTTAGAATTATCATAATAGTACGATAATTTATTATATTTGAAAACTTCATCAAAAGCAACTGAAATTAATTCAAATGACGTCATAGAAAAAATAACACGCCTGGATCACTCTACAAAAAAAGGATTTCATTCATAACTTTCTCCAATTCATTTCATTCATCACAATACTATAACAATTTATTTTATTTAAACATTTTGTTTAAGACCATGGAGCTACAAAAATTAAACTCTATGCTTGAAACTTCATCGTAAAAAATCGTCCTTCTCTTTATGAAATCAATTAATATTTCATTCATATCAGCCATGCAGACTCCATGGACTAAATTATTTTGTGTTAAAAAAATACAGGAATTCAAATACAACTCATTCTATATATTTTGCTGTTTACATTTTACATAGGTGAAAAATAGGCTTAGTTGTAGAAATAATCAAATTTAGATGAGCATTTAAACTCAAATATATTGTCATTGCGTTGTTTCTGCATGTAGATGCACAGAATTTAAGCAAAAATAAAGTAGTTTTAGGACGGATACAACACTCAATATGAATTAAAAAGAATTTAAAAAAATCACGATTTTGAAACAAGATGGATGCCATATATCATTTTGAAGTGGGTCATGTCATAGTTTCATATCATAGTCATGTGATCGTTTAATATAAGAGGTGTAATTATTATTTTAATTTTTATTTAAAAAACTACTGAATATATTTCGCTGAATTTTTTTTTATATATTTTATGGAACAATTTGAATATTATCTAAAATTTTCGATGCAATTTGTGAATTTTAAATCCGCTTAAAAAATGTTTGTAAAAATTAGGTCCCATAGGGCTCAATATACTTCATTTTTTCGACCCGGGTTCAATCCAAAACTAATTGGGTGATATCATTCATTTATATTCCCACAGGTTCTACAGACCGTCTGAACAAAATACTAAAATTTCATTTTGATTAAGTCATTTTTACGGCAGTTATCGTGCTAACGGACAGACAGACAGAATGAACAAAGTCATAAACACTTTTCAACTTTGTTGTAAAGTGTTAAAAAGATCACGTAACCCGCTTCAAAATGAAATATGGCATCCATCTTCTTTCAAAATCGTTATTTTTAAAGTTCTTTTTAATTCATATTGAATGTTGTATCCGTCCTAAAACCGCTATATTTTTGCTTAAATTCTGTGCATCTACATTCTGAAACAACGCAATTACAATATATTTGAGTTTAAATGCTCATCTAAATTGGATTATTTCAACAACGAAGCCTATTTTTCACTTATGTAAAGTGTAAGCAGCAAAATATGTAAAATGAGTTGTATTAGAATTGCTGTATTTCTTTAACGCAAAAGTATTTAGCTCATGGAGTCTGCATAGCTGATGTGAATGGCATATTCATTGATTTTACAAAGAGAAGGACGATTTTTTTTCGATGAAGTTTTAAGCATGAAGTTTACTTACTTGTTGTTCCATGGTCTTAATTTTTAAATAAATTAAATCATTATAGTAATGTGATGAATGAAATGAATGGGAAATTGTTTATGAATGAAATGCTGCTTTTATAGAGAGAGCCAAGCGTGTTATTTTTTCTATGCCGTCATTTGAATGAATTTCAGTTGTTTTCGATGAACTTTCTAAGTATAATAAATTATCGTAGTATTGTGATATTTCTAAAATTATTACCGAGGAATGTATCGCATTTTAGAGATGTTTAAACCAGGCAATTTATATTTATATAAAGTCATTTGAATGAAGTTCATTTTTTTCTATGAAGGTTTAAGTTTTCAAATATAATAAATTAATGTAGTATTGTAATAATTTTTAAAATAGTACTGATGAATGTATTGCATTTTAGACATGTTTAAATAAAATTGCATTGAAGTTGGAAAGTGTTTCATAATCAATGCTTTAAGCATGATTGATCTTTCTTGTTTAGCTCTAGATAATTTCAAGCGAAATCACACCAATGCACAAGGGCAAATCTGTATATTTATATAGAATACTTTGTTAATTGGAATATATACTTATATACTTACTTTATATAATTATTTAATTGAATATATATACATAATATGTAATTGAAATATATACTTATCTACTTACTTTATATACTTAACTGTATATTTATATGTAATATCTAATTGGAATATACTTATCTACTTACTTTATATACTCATTTAATAGGACGATTATTATTTTTAAACTAAAAATCTTCCTATTTATCAGGATATTTCAGTACATTTAGTGCGCTACAGGGATCGATTTTAAAATGAGCTTTGCTTTTTGTTTTATTAACACTTTACAACAAAGTTGAAAAGAGTTTATGACTTTGTTCATTCTGTCTGTCTGTCTGTTTGTCTGTCTGTCTGGCCATTAGCACGATAACTGCCGTAAAAAGGACTTCATCAAAATGAAATTTTAGTATGTTGTTCAGACGGTCTGCAGGACCTATAGGAATATAAATGAATATTATCACCCAATTAGTTTTGGATTGAACCCGGGTTGAAAATATGAAATACATTGAACCCTATGGGACCTAATTTTTCAAACATTTTTTAAGCAAATTTAAAATTTACAAATTGCTTCGAAAATTTTAGGTAATATTTAAATTGTTCCATAAAATATATAAAACAAATTCAGCAAAATATATTCATTAGTTCTTTAAAAACAAAAATTAAAATAATAATTACACCTCTTATATGAAGCGATTACGTGACCATGATATAGAAAGATCACGTGATCCACTTCGAAATGAAATATGGCAACCATTTTGTGTCATAATCGTGATTTTTAAAGTTCTTTTTAATTCTTATTTAGTGTTGTATCCGTCCTAAAACCGCTTTATTTTTGCTTAAATTCTGTGCATCTACATACTGAAACAACGCAATTACAATATATTTGAGTTTAAATGATCATCCAATTTTGATTATTTCTACAACGAAGCCTATTTTTTACTTATGTAAATGTAAACAGCAAAATATGTAAAATGAGTTGTATAAGAATTTCTGTATTTCTTTAACGCAAAATTATTTAGCTCATATATTCTGTATAACTGATATGAAAGAAATATCATTGATTTTACAGAGAGAAGAACGATTTTTTTCGATGAAGTTTTAAGCATAGAGTTTAATTACTTGTAGCTCCATGGTCTTAATTTTTAATACAATAAATTATTATAGTATTGTGATGAATAAATTGAATGGGAAATTATTTATGAATGAAATTTTGTTTTTATAGAGAGAGTCAGACGTGTTACATTTTTATGACGTCAGTTGAATGAATTTCAGTTGTTTTCGATGAAGTTTTCAAATATAATAAATTATCGTAGTATTATGATAATTTTAAAAGTATTACCGATGAATGTATCGCATGTTAGATATGTTTAAACCAAGCAATTTATATTTCAATGCCGTCATTTGAATGAAGTTCATTTTTTTCGATGAAAGTTTACGTTTTCAAATATAATAAATTAATGTAGTATTGTGATAAGTTTTAAAATATTATCGAGGAATGTATTGCATTTTAGAGATGTTTAACTGAAATTGCATTGAAGTTGGAAAGTGTTTCATAATCAATGCGTTAAGCATGATTCATCTTTCTTGTTTATAAATAATCTGACGGATGTATTTGCGGATGATCTTAAAATGTATAAGTGATCTTAACATATCATGAGATTGATAGTGCTATATTGCAGTCTGAATTTTTTAAATTATACGGCCGGTGTACAAATAATAGATTGTTTTTAAATATTGATAAATGATTTATCGTAATTTTTAAAAAAAGGTCTATTCCTATTATATTTGATTATAAAATTAATAGAAAATTACGCAATAGAAAGGACAATACTTCCAATTTTGAAACTATGTATCATTATAAATATACTTTTAGTACAGAGGTAAAGAAATTTTTAAAATCTTCCAAGAAACCTGGATTTTTGAAGAAATTGGGCATGGATTTCATAATTACTATTGTCCTTAATTGTATTTTTAATTATTTTTGTAAGATCTATTTTGGAGTATGAATGTTTGGTCTGGAGTCCATACCAGAAATATTGTAAGTAATTATAATATTAAACAAGATCAAAATATATTTCTGAAATGGATTTTCTGAAAATTTATTGGTTTTCTGTAACAGTTTTATATATCTTGTTCTTTGCTGTTGTCAAAATATGGTAGAGCAAAAATGGTCGTGGGAATGTAGACGATTTTCTTATGTTTTCATTTCCTTTATAATTTAATACGTAAGAATATAGACTGTTCTTGCTGACTGAGTAGATTAATATGTGTGTACTTTCTTAAATGGATTTATGTAAGTAATTTTTATGTAAGTAATGGACTTAAGGAGTTTGTTTTGATGTACTTTCTTAATGGATTTCAAAAGTATTTTTTTTTAGAAATCAACCTATAGCGCAATTTGTTAGGACGCTTAACAACTTACCTTTAAATTTGGATATTTTTTATGATTCAAAGAATGTTTTTAAAAAATTGAAATTTTAAGATTTTAGGAATTCAGATGATTCAATTAAATATGTGTGATATGTTTCTGAATTAATTTTTTTTTTATTTTGAAGTTTTAGGTACTCATTTTATTGTGTTTTTAACGTATGGTCTTCTGTGTATCCTATTTTATTAGATGTAAATTTGCTTTTTCCTTTTCTATAGCTGTGTGAGGATTAGCAATTTATATTCTCGACTTCTCATTTTTAAGCAGTGTCTTCCCTGGAGACAGAAGAATCTAAATTTAAATAGCTGCCGTGCAAATTGCGAACGGAAGGAGGAGCTGGCAACCAGGTTCTTAAAATGCGTATTTCGAAGCATGAGTTGGAAAGTGGTTTGCGTGACCGTAGCCGACAGTAGAAAGGACGATAGAAAGGGCGGATTATGTATATTCTGATTTATTACTTGTAAAATTTGTTAATTGATGTACATTTTATGATTTTATACAGTTATGGATAAACTGTTTATTTTTATTAAAATATGACTGCGTCTTCATTCCGCCACCTTTACAATGGCACCTGAACAAATCAATCCTGTAGGTTAATGCAAAATAGCAGGATGTGGTCAATCAGGGTGTAAGTTGCCCGCTAAACTGACATTAGAAGGTGGAGAATGCAGAGTCCACTTTGAAGATAAGACCTTGCAATTATGTCCTACTAGCTCAACGGTAGAGCATTAAATGTCCAGTTCAGATATCCAAGATTCGATTCGCTGTTGGGGCAGCAAGGTTCTTTACAACTGAGCATATGACAGTTATGAAGTACACTCAAAATACCTGAATACATAAATAAACAATGCTTAACATACAGTGATATTAAAATGATATTTATCCTGAGACGTATTTCTTAAACAACTAAAGTCGCATTTTAATGTTTTTCTTTCTATATATCCATTCAAAGCCGCCGAAAAAGAACAAACGTTATTTATTTCACTTTTCAGACATATTAGCATTGGATGTTACTATCCCACAGTTGATAACAATCAGTATTTTTAATTGCAATTTCCTTCATCAAAGGACCAAGACGCAAATCCCCCTTTATTGCTTTCTGTCACGGTTTATTATAACAAAGGTACTTATATCAGCAAAAGTGTTGATGCGTTGGCACGACAGGTTGGAAAAATTGATGATATTGCACGTTTCTGTGTGACAAATGATCGCTTAAATACTGATAATTCAACTGCATTGCTGACGTGGTACTTCATTTTATGCAAATGTGCAAAAATTATTATAAGTTTGAGCAGAATAAAACTCTAGTAAACTTTTGTTGTATATCTTCAGAGTATATAATTATTTTTAGACGTCCTGTCTATGATTAAATAAATACGTAATTAGCTGGTTGGAATGCTTTTTAAAGCTTAATATCTACCTCTCAGTAAAGATTTTTAGACGTTTTCAACATTTTCGCCCATTTAAAGTTAATTTTATTCAAAAAAGAATTTCATCCAAATTTCCATTCTAATTTTATTATATTTTTATAAAAATATTAAACTATATAATAGGAAGTTCAATCATGCAATGGTGCTTAGATAGAATTGGAGTAGAATTTTTATATCCTCTTAAAAATTTGCTCACTACATGCTTTATTTCATTTTAAATTTCAATTTGCTTGAAATGCATTTATTCATTTTTTAGAAACATCATGTTTTCTTACAACTCAACCCAAACATTTCACTTTGTGTTAGCAATTGGATTTTGATTGAAGGGGCTTATTCCTTTCAAGATACTTTACTTCATTATTGTTCTTTAAAGAACATAAACTTCTTTTTCTATTTTTATAACATTACGTATTACGTGTATTTACGTGTTTATAGTGTATTTCATTTATTGTATTTATTGTGTATTGTTCTTATTTAAACAGGGTCGATTTTAGACTTCTATTCTAGAATTATATTTAGATTTTTGTTTAATTTGTAAACATTATATTCAGTTTAGAGTTTATTTTAACAGTGGACTATTGGTATTATGTGTGTTTATAATTTTGTTTCATGTTTTCATTGAAAACCAAAATGCCTCCAAACAAAAAGTCTGCTTAAGTAGCTAAACAAGTCGAAGAAAGAAAACGCAAAGGGAATGCCGCTGCTCAAGCCTCCGAAAGTGGGGAACAGCGTCAAAATAGACGGCTCGCTGATGCACAGAGAAGGGTTGCAGTTAGAGAAAATGACACAGTGAGAAGAAAAACAAGTGGTTAACGCGGAGAGAATGACTGCAGTTCGGGAAAATGAAACTCAGGAACAGCGGGAAGAAAGACAGGTCCCTGATGCACAGAGAAATGCTGCAGTTAGGGACAATGAAAGTCAGGAATAGCGGGAAGAAAGACAGGCCGCTGATTCACTTTACAAATCGATTTTCAAGACCCCCCCCCCAGAACATCATCTTAAAATTTCATTATTAGTTTTAACGTCATTAAACTAAAACAAACTTTGTTAACTCCACGGGGTTATGGCGCCAGCGAGTTTGACACGGTCAGAATTTTCAAGGGTAGCGAACAGACTGGTCGCCGAAGGCGGTTAGTACGAAATAAACCGAAAATTTATTCTAAGCAATACAAAAGAACACATCGGTAGTCTGATAGATCCTTCCTCATAATACATTTTTTAATACCTTACATGACGTAATAGAGTGCTTGTTCATTCGGATGTTAATATTAACCATTAACTCAACTTCATTTTATTCATTTCAAATAATTTAAAAAGTATATATGTTACAGAATCGAAACTATCCAATTCTCTACACATCGAACAATTTCCATTTCCTTTCTCTTACAGTTTCTCACACAGTTATTTCAAAGTTCCAGCATGTGAAATTTCAGATCTTTGAAATCATTTATTGCTCCAATTAAAATCAAGTTCAATATTGGACAGAAACCGTCTTTGATTTACAGATTTACATTAAAAGTTGGAACCGAATAGTATTCAAACAGTGTATACTAGCTGACTTAATCGACCAGGATCGACCAAATAAGATATATTTATTTTTCCTGACCGATCCGGGAATTATTTACTGAGTATCCCTCGTTAAGTAGGTCGCCGCCACTTGGTGACAAATTCCGCGTCTCTCAAGTTCATCTGTCTTCTACCGCAAAAACTGTAGCATACAAAAGTATGAAATATGGTGCATTTGTATAGAAACATTAAGGACTTATGCTGACATAAACTACATTTCAATTTAACTTTCAGTCTGAGCGATATTTAATTTCAAAATCAAAAGAAAATAATTTGGGCAGAGTGTTTGCGTCCTGAAAGTCTAGCAATATCTGAATCACGGATATTTGCAGGCATGTACCAAAATAGTTGAATTCTAGCAAGATGGATCCATTTTCAGAACAGTCGGTTCAGTTTATGCGTTAATCTGTTTTTTATGCGCTTCTGAAGTGGAAAAATTATCTTCAGTATAAGGAAAGATTTAATTGGTCTAGCCGAATGTTTGCACGAGGGCGGTATTGTGCGCCAAACGCGTTGAAAGAGTACGCAGACAATATCCGGAAAACATTGTTGAAAATTATTAAAAAATTCTTGAAAATGAAAATCATCGAAAATTGTTGAAAACTAATGAAAATTAAAACCATCAAATATTGTTCAAAATTGTTGAAAATGATTTGCTCATCCAGCGAAAGCGAGTTGGGAACGAAGCGCCCTGGCTACGACGGCTGTGAAGTGTAGTGAATAGGAAACGGAGCCTTCTAGTCACTCAAAAATTAATTAACATTCATTAACTAATTAATCTTAATAAAATATTTTTTTTACAAATAACATCATTGAAAAATAAATATCCGTTAATTTCAGCCCGCTTCCAAGTAAAATTTAAAATCGTGCAAATCTACTACTTGTGAATGGGCGGATTCAAATATATATTTGGTTACCAATGCCGAAAAACATACTGAAGTTTTCAAAAAATATTTTAAATACGGCGTTATAATCTTACGTGTTTTGTTCAAAGCTAATTAGAAATACTATTATCTGATTTTATCATTGGGGTTAATATGGATTATCTGTATTACTATTTGTGTCTAGCTAAGGGGCCGATTGTTTAAAAATTGCTCAACATTAAGAAATTTGAAAAAAATTCGAATTTCTAGAAAAACGCTCCAAAGGCCAAATTTGGAATATTTGAGGTATCTGAGATATTTTGATTTTTCCACTATACCGCCAACAAATAGAATGGACGACAATATATTTTATTTTATTAATTTAGATTTCAAACTCTCATCCAATTTCACTGATTTCAAAACCTTCACTAAGATGGTAACTTGCAACAAGTACTTATAAAGAATATCAAAGAATAAATTCCAAAAAAGCTTAAGAGAATAACTCGCTAACGAAGGCTAATATATATATATATATATATATATATATATATATATATATATATATATATATACATTTCTTCATTCGGATATTTTTTATGATCCAGAATTAAAATATCTAAGGTAACTCAATTTAGATATTTTAATGTGTAACAATATATCAGATCATCAGGTAATTAGATTTTAAATAAACGGATTCGCTGATAGTAATTTCATTCTTCGAAAGGGGGATTACAGATATTTGTCAAATATTTCATAATTTTTCGTATCCGCTGTTCACGAAACGTTATGGATCATAATTAAATGCTTTCATATAGATCTTCGCCTGGAATGAGTTTCAAATACAGTACAATATTTATCAAAAATTGCATTTTACTAAAAGAGATTAATGTTTATTGGCTTAGCAGAATATTGAGTAAAAATTTATTAATATCAACATTTTAAGAGACAATTGAGTCCTTAAAGTTCATAATTAAATCGAATTGTAAACGCACTATATAATATCCAAACTAATTCACTCAATATTTTAATTATTATCTGGAAAAAATAGTTGTTACAAAAATTGCACATTGAAATATGTTAACCAGTTTCATTAATAACACATATCCATCTTCATTGGTATAAGTCAGAAAAATCTGGAGAAAAAAAGCGAATAAACCCACAAGAGACAGACCCGAACCTGTGTCTGCTGGAGTGATCGCCCTGTCTTACTTATCTGAAAGTGAATCAATTTAGTCTTCTAAACCAGTTCATTTAGTTAATTTTGGTTTTATGAGGATTTACTAATTGGTTTACTTTTCGGCCATAAATGATGCATTCAGATAGAAAAATTTATTATTGGTTTATCTCGAATTATTACTTTGCAAAAGTAGAAATATATTTATTAATTATCTAGACTTCTAGCAAATAACTCATGGTATGATTTTGAAAACTAAATATTAATGGTTAAGGTTAATTTTTGAAATTACTATAACAACAGCCAGATAATTAAACATTAATGGTTCAGGTTAATTTTTGAAGTCACTACAACAACACCCGCTATGTGTGACTGTAAATATTGGACAAATAGGAAATAAATATAAACTAAAATGTGTTTTAAATACAGCATAAAATATGTAAAATTTCGTTAAAAATACAAAATAATTTCTTAACTAAGATATAGAAAGAGTTTGCGTACATATTTAAGTATGTTATGCAATTTATGTGATACTTTTATAAACAAAATCTCCGATGAATCCCCTCTAAGAAATTATAAATCCATAAAGTTGGATAGTCCTATAAATATGTTTAACATACCCCTAAAATATATTTTAAAAGTTAGAATAAGTCTCTTATCTCTAAGACGTTTTCTTTTTTTTTCTAGTAATTTATGGAAGCAATTTCAAATGGTTTGCACTTCACAGATAACACTTTTTTCTCTTGAATTTTCCCCCTTTACTTTTTCCATGGATACTCTCAGCAGAAAAGTATGTGGGCGATTTAAAACACATAAATGCAAAGCACTGAATATCATAACTCTTTTGTGTCAAGATTTTCATGTCAAAAAGAGAAAAAAAATACCTGCCCACGGTTATTTATTCGCAATATTCTTTATATATTTAATTAAAAAAGAATTGTGACTGAATAATTGAAAAAACACCGCTGTAAGTGCATTTAAAATGGTTCTTAAATAAACTACTTATTTTGAATAATTTATACTCGTATATTTGAATAGAAAATAGCATTAGCTTTTTCCTACTGAGACTGACTTATGATGGAATTCAGACGCTTCAATTGTGTCTATTTTGGAAAGAAAACGATGATAAAAATGGTATGCAACATATTATACTTTTGTCAAACACATTTTTTTAACCAGGCAAATAAAATTCTAAATTGTTTAGGAAGTTGGTAATAAAATATTTGGATTTTTTTTAAATAAGAATGTAGTCTTGATTTCTACATAAAATAAGGTCAAGTAACCGGCTAATATGAATAAAATATCTGCGAAAATGCACTTAAATTTCAATCTGAATTAAAGTCTCTCAATTCCTTCCTACACATCTCATATTCTTTAGTCGGTAGTAAATGCATCTTCACCACCATACAGTGTAACGCATGTTTACATTACTTTATCCGAGTAGCTTTTTGCGCCCAATTAATATCGTTCTCCACTACTTTAGCATAGAGTAAGCCGTAGAAGTTCCTTCATTTTATAGCATTTTGTTGTATAGACACTATTATCATAATGTTTGCGCCTGATAAGATTTTTGTAAGGGACATGCTTCTAGTCCTTATGATTTCTCTACTGTATAATGCATAATTTCATATACAAAAGTATTAGATAAAATAAAGGCATTTGTGTTGATATAATGATCCAGTAACAATCAAATGTACAGATATATTTGTGGATTGTACCTTCTAATTTAGCTTTGCAAAAATGATGCAAATCTGACACCGTGCTTTAAAGTAAATAGTTAATAGTATTAACAAATATGTTCAACAACTAAGCAATTTTAACAAATTAATCTCATTATATAATTATATAATTATCTGTATAATTATATAATTATCTTTATAATTATATAATTATATAATTATAATCAAATTATTCATCAAATTATTTATCAAATAAATCTTCATTATTCATCAAATTTTTCATCATTATTCATCAAATTACTCATCATTATTCATCAAATTATTCATCATTATTCATCAAATAGATCATAATATTTTAGCCATGTAATTGTTTATACTATAGCGGTTAATTTTATAGAAGCCATTTATAATGATTCGAATATACCTGACTTCAATTAATCAACTTGGATTACATTAGTTTTTTCAGCAATCGACTTCAGTAATAAATATGGTAAAATAAGAACAATAACTCAACTCACTCATGTAGTAATTATTGATTGCAAATTCCACTTTATGAACAAAGTGTCATTGAATTTAGCTCTTAGTTGTTCTTCAAATATTAATTAAGACATCTTGGACAGGATCTATGGGCCCTCATTTCACCAAGCTTCCATGCACCAAGTCATCCATCTTAGGAGTGATTGTCTTTGAAAGCCATATACATTAATCTGACTGTCCTCTTTGTGGATTTTCAAATATATCTCTGGTATCACTCATTGAATTTCTACACCCATCATCGGAGAACTTTGCCTCAGATATTAGTGCTTTAGACATAGAAATTTGGCACAAATTGGTTCGGCGTGTCATGATTGTCTTGCGTTATGAAGTGACCAGTATTCTTCACGATGCAATTTTGCTTACTGGCTTCTGCCTGGTTAACTTTACGGAGTTTCTTTGCGTCACTAATAAATTGTTGTCTGAGAAACCGTCTGTAACTCTTTGAGACAGTATGGATCTGTAATTGTTCAGAATTTTGACTTTGTTTCCCATTCCATTTTTCATTTAGCACAAATATGGTGAATACTACATATTATGCCAATTATAATTTCCCTATATTAAAAGATGGTTCTGTAAATGTTTAATCTTTTATTGCGAACAGACGCAAAAAGCGAACATTTTTCATATATACTAATACAAACACGTATATATTTCAAGATATGCTTAAAATTTTGTTAATTAAATATTAGTTAATTAAATTCAGTTAATTAAATATTAATTAATATAAATTTGGAATTTCCAGTGTGGGCAAAGATTTAAGAGTTCTAGTCAATGTCTAATGTCTGTGTGATAGGTGACGGCCAAAACCGTTACAAAGATGGCTGAGGACGAAATAATTATATGTTTATTGTGGATTTCTAAGGATTTCATAGCTAGGCTTGTCATGAACAATTGAGATTAACGAAAATCAAGAAAATTAAAAAATTAAAAAGCAAATTCAAGAAAATCAAGAAAATTAAAAAAATATCATGATCACGAATTAAATACTTACCCGGTTACTAATACAACCCATATATGGTCCTTCAAAATATAAAATTCTTCCACTGCGTAAAGAATGTTATCTCATTAAGAATGAGATTCGAAAATGCTCTAAAGCTGCTAGCAGACCGTCAGAATTATATGCAACCGATATAACTTCTACATCTTACATAAATGTAGTGAAGTTCACTATGGAAAATATAAATGTCAACAATATGGAATGGAGTTGTGAAGTTTAAAGCTGTTGCGGGAAAGTAGTAACAGTCACATTGTTACTAGTAACTCACTAGTAACTCACATTGTTAGTTGTAAAATAATTAATTGCCGTATACTTTTACAGCTGTAGTCACGCTTGCAGATGTGCTCTGTTTAAAAATGTCTGCAAATAAATAGTTATGAAATTGAAGAAAAAATGTATAGTTCCAGTTTTCCTAATTTAAGATAAGTTTGATGAAAAAGTTTAGCCAAGCATTTCATCCGAATTCGGAAAACTTGTTTTTTTGCTTAATTTAAATATATTTGTGAGATACACTAATCGGACTTTTTAACATATTTGCTCGCTCATTTTGAACTTCCAACATCTTAACTTTACAAATCGAGATTTTTTTACCAGACCTTTTGGTCCTCTCTTTTTCAAGCGACGACTCAGCAATTATATATTACTTTTTTGCATCTAATTTAACATGGCTTCGGGGAAACACATATTTCTTATTAACCCTCGAGCTTGATTGGTGTTTCATTACCCCTCGTAAGTAAATGTTGGTTCATCCTTGGTCCTTCTGGTTGTTTCGCAGCGTGGGTTCAGATTGCGTCTCAGTTCTAATGCAACGTACTTGACAAATAAAATTAGCTATATCTAATTCAGAAATAATAGATTTTAATCACTACAATACTAAAGAGCATTAAAATTTTGATAAGGCTTTTATCTATTTCGTTAAATAAGGATTGTGATGTTGCCATAAAATAAATTTATTTTGCTGTATTTGATGCAAAATATTTCTCAACCATTTCATTTCATTTATTTCACCACGGTTTACTTTTGTAAAGCTTTTAATTAAAAACAAAATTTCCTTTCCCCCAATTTTGTTTATGCAATATTTAGATACTTTTATTTGATAATTAGAATGCATGTGATATACGTGTATGTCATTTGTAAATTTTCATTACTGCAAATTGAATGATAAAAGTACCTTATACTTCAATTGGAAAATGTATTTTAAATTATACGTTACTTGTTTAATGCCGTTTCATTTCCTTTAAATCTTGATTTAACATCACACATCTTACCTAAAAAACCAAAGGTAAAGTATAAATTTACAATTGTATTATTTATGTATATGTTTTGTTAAAATAATTAACTTTTGAGTATTAGATTATACAATTGCAGATGAATTAATCATGTATAAGTGCGGTTAAAGTAATGAACTGTTGATTATTAGATATATCTAATAATCAACCTGTATATATGGCATATATATATATATATATATATATATATATATATATATACACATATATATATATATATATATATATATATATATGCTGGTAATACATAAGTTATAAATCTTATACATTGAATTTATTTTTTATAATATATATAATGACGTATTTACATCTGTGCGTGAGAATATACTGAAATTTTAAGTGATTTTGTGATACAATTTTGAAAGTTGCTGAAAATTTTAGACACGATTTCGAAAATTTATTTCCAAACTTTCGTGATTAAATTCATTTTTAGAAATATTTTTAGAATCTAGGAAATTTTTAGAAATATAAAATACTATTTAACAAAAATATATTAATACATTTTAATATACTCGTTCGAAGAAATATTCAATTAAAATAATGAATCACTAATGACAATACCATTTGCATTTGAAAGTGATACAACAAAATGTTTTACAAATATAAATTCATATATTTTAGTTCAATAGGTTTATCTTAACTTCTACAGTTTATGTTTTGTATATGTTTTCGAATATTTTAAATTTTAGCAATAACAAATATTCTTTAGCTTTACTTTCATTGATATTTCAATACACTAAGCACATTGAATGGCATATAATTAAAAAGAACCTGCAATCTTCAATCGGCATAAACTCAAACCTTATTCAGCATAAAATTTTTCCTTAGCATATTCTTTCGATGCGGTGTAATTAATGATTAATAGCATCAACTCCCTTTGTCTCTACTCCTCCCCAGAAACTTAAGATATATTTCTAAACTTTCTCAGCTGAATTAGGATGGTGGTGTAGGTAGAACATCCATGCTGTTCTTCCGAGTAATTAACTTTGATGAGAAATTAATAATGTCAAACTTTGATAGAAACTGTTCATGCTACAGCTGTTATGATATTATAGATAAATCAAAGGAAGCATTTTCTAAATTTGTGTGAGGAGTGAAGCAAAAGTAAAAATCCATACTGGTTTGAAGATTATATATAAGATTTGTTTGAAAATTATATATAAATACATTTCAATGATGTGTAAGGAATTAATAATTATTATTTCGCAGTTAGTGTTGAAAGTGTCTTTAATGTCATTCAATGATTTGTGTTGAAAGTGTCTTTAATGTCATTCAATGATTTGTAAAAATAAAGGGTGCAACAAAAACAAGGTAACTATAGAAAAGTTAGGTAAAAAATAAATAGTGTATCTAGCATATAGTATTTTGGTGGGAGTAACACCTGTCGTTTTGGTTTGTCTGGCGAATATAAAAATACAATACGCTGCAACAATAAATATAAACATTTTAGAGGTTTATAACCCGAAGTTAATAGCTAAAAATGTAAATAAATTTTCGAGTTTTGTAAAAATGTAAAAATTGCTAAAAAATGTAATAAATTTTCGAGTTTTGTTTGAAATAAAGTTCAGATTATAAATAAAAGTAATTTCAATATTTTAATATTTTGAACATATTTCTTTCCAAAAAACTCTGAGCGAGTGTTTTATCCATTTTCCTAATTTTTATTCAAAATTTATAGTAAACTATATAGATATAAATATAAATAGTATGGTGAATTCGTCAACCAATGAACTTTAAAATCAAAGCCAACCAAATAAGTGGTTGAAAAATCACTTATTAAAATCTCCTTATTATGACCTACAAAATCACATAGACTAATCGCTTTCAGACATTATCATGCCTTTCATCAGTAGCGACGTAAAATAAAGTGCGAACAAGGGCCTATATGTAGGCCATACCCATCAGATAAAATTTACATACATCAACTACATACAAAATTACATACATCAATTTATATACTTTTAATTTTTTATAAACAACGAGGTAAAAAAAATAATCATAAAAATGCATGTTACAATAAGAAATGGAGTTCAATAACCAACATGAGGATCGACAATAAATGAAAAGCAACTACTAATGAATTTTTAGAGAATCATGTAAGTTCAGAGAGTCAAGAACGTGTCGCCAAGCGTAACTAAGTGTCAGAAAGGAGTTAACATTACAAATGGAATTACGGTAAATGTAAATAAAAATGCATTCATAAAGTAAAATATTACGCGAGTTATTGCAGTTAATTAAAAGAAAAGTTTTATCAAACATAGGCAGAAAATTGTCGTTAATGATATACTGGGCAAGATCTGTGGATAGTTTCCCATTTTTGTTTCCCATTTTTAACATCGCGAGCATGTTCATCTAAACGAACACCGACAGTACGTTTTGTACTACCAATATATACGTAACTTGGAGTTATTATCGGGAGATAAAAGGGGGACAACATACACCCCAGTCTGACTTTTGAAATTGTTATTAACCTTATATTTATCTGAACGAATACAATTCTACTTTATTTAATCGCATCCGTTCAGATAAATATAAGGTTAATAATATAAGGTTAATAAATATCTGACACTTTTACTTTTATTGAAATTGGTATTGGCAATTTTGAACATTTTTTGTTCGATTTTTCATTCGATTCAACATTTTTTGTTAATATTTGCTCCACTTTCTAAAACGATGGGGGAGAAAATAGGTGAATTAAAGAACAAAAATGTGTAGTAAATGCAATAACTGTTTTGAGAGAGAGAGAGAGAGAGAGAGAGAGAGAGAGAAAACAGAATAAAACCTCAGTGTTTTATTTAAAATCACTTTTATTTAAGTTTATGTAAATATGTTCATATCATGACATTTGACAATACATTGATACCCATAGGTTAAAAGACAGAATGTTTTCGATAATACGTCTTAATTTATAAAAGAACATTTGAGAAAATAGAAACATGTATGCATGCATATTACAATACTAATGTAAATGTGAGACCAGGATTCACGTAGACAGTTTTGTATGTAGAATTATTATATCTAACAGGCCAGACAATGGCATCAGACTGCAAGACACCAATGTATTGCCGCCCTGGCCCGAGAGGTAAGCAAATGCTATAAATAAGGGGCTTCAAAGTACAGATTGGGTTGATCCATAGCAGTTACTGGAGGTTAAAGGAAAAACTATAGGATTGGATAAAAGGTTAACCAATACGGAAGTTTTGCCGCGTAGTCCTGATGTCAACCAATGGTTGCCTAAGAGGCTTATCAGACCTCAGGCAAAAAGAGAAGGTTCTACAGATTGAGATATGAAAGAGAAATGAGAGATGAAAGAGAGATGAGAGAACGGATTTAGATGAGATCAGTAAGATAATTCAGAGATCAGTAACAGATCCAAAAGTAAGATAGAGATGAGTAACAGTCACAGGCTACCGCAGTAAGAAGGAAGACACCCATTCAAATATTCATGAAGTTACGCGCACCCAGTGATTATGTGAAAAACCCAGACCACACGACAGACCCGAAGGCTTACTGCAACTTGATGTGTGGCCGGACGTAGTGATTATGTTGTTGTTGTTGTTGAGACCCAGACCGTCCGACTTACCAGAAAGGTGTAAGGTAACAGTTTGGTCAGCCGGGAAGTGCCACCCAATTTAGACCGGAACCCAGTGGGGGAGGCATCCGCAGGGACCGTACCCTCTTTCCCCTACCACCGACCTCTCGGCAGGACTTACGGACCCACATGTTTAACGTGATCGTACTCCGCATGAACATGGCGGCAGTTGTGGCAGCGTGCAAATCCAGCGCGCAAACCACCGGGCTACCGCGCCCGAAATGTGCCAACAGCACGCGGTATTCGCAGTGATTATGTGTCAACACTCAAACGAGAGTCAGTAGTGTGCCGTCATAAAATGGAGGCAAAGATTGCAGGACAGACAATGTACAATAGCAAGCTGTGTTAGTGCCTATAATGGAAGGCAGTAGGCTATGTGTCCATGTCCAAAGACAAAATTGAAAGTATGCACTTATCAAATATTTTAAAATGTCATAACCAGATTTATTCCAGGAAGGATTTTATTCCAGGAAGTCGTACTAAAAATGTTTATGGTGGGTTAATGTGGCATTTCAAGTATCAACGCAATGAGGTTTAACTTAACTTCAATTCATTTTTCTTTCTACAAATGTGCATCACCGATACATTCAGCGGTAATATTTTTTATCATTGTCAGAATACTACAATACTTTATTATATGTAAAAACTTAAAATTTCATCGAAAAAAATGAAATTTATTTAAATGACGTCATTGAAATATAAATCAGAATATAAGATCAGAAGAATATAAGATCATATATATCAGAAATAATCGTTAAAGAAATTCAGCAAGTCTTATAACACTCATCTTACAGCTTGATATGTTTACACAAAGTTTGATGATCATTTAAACTCACATATTTTGTAATTGCCTTGTTTCAGAATATAGATGCACATAAATTAAATAAAAATAATGCGATTTAGGACGGATTCAACACTAAATATAATTTAAAAAGAAATTTAAAATCCAGATTTTGACGCAAGATGGATGGCATTGATCATTTAAACTCAAATATATTGTAATTGTTTTGTTCAAAATATAGATGCATTAAGCAAAATTAGATCGGTTCTAGAACGGATACAACACTAAATATAAATTAAAAAGAACTTTAAAAATCACGATTTTGACGCAAGATGGATGCAATATTTTATTTTGAATTGTCTCATGTGATATCTTCATATAATATGGGTGTAATTACTATTTTAATTTTTATTTATAAATCTACCGAATATATTTTGCTGATTTTTTTTAAATATATGCTATGGTATATTTTGAATATTTCCTAAACCTCTCGAAGCCATTTTTAAATTTTAAATTCGCTTAAAAATATTTCAAAATATAGGTCCCATAGGTTTCAGTGCATATCATTTCTTCAACCCGAGTTCAATCCAAAACTTATTAGGTGATATTATTCATTTATATTCTCATACGTCCAACAGGCCGTCTGAACAACATACTAAAATGCCATTTTGATAAAGTCATTTTTACTGCAGTTATCGTGCGTACGGCCAGATAGACAGACAGACAGACAGAATGAACAAAATCATAAACACATTTCAACTATGTTGTAACGTGTTAAAAATGGAATTATCCAATAAACGTGGTGTTTAAATAAACACAATTTGCAATGTTCGATTTTTATAGACATAAAGGCAAATTAATTTTAACTGCAATTCACTTTCAAATCAGGTATACAGCAACTAAAGTATCAAATTGTGAGCACAAAAAGCATTTCTGATGGCAGGTCTCTATTTAAAATTATAGAAAAAGCATTGAAGTAATCGAATTAAAAATAATTTTAAATATATAAATACCTCCATATAACTCACAATGAGTTATGAGTGTTAAAATATGACTATTTTGCAATTATTGGTTACTTTCTCCATCTATTTAATAAAAGACAATGTCTGTGTGTGTGTGTGTGTGTGTCTGTATGTGTGTCTTATACACTATACGTTCAATGACCGTGCGTCGGAGAGCTACGAAATTTGGCAATCGGAGACCCGGGAGGGGGGAAGGGGACACGCGAAAACCGATTTTTAAAATTTTAATTATTTTTTTTTGTTATTTAATGTTTCATGCGATTTAGACCGTTTTTTGTTTTTTGTCCTTTTTTCTCCAGGATCCAAACGTCGTAGAAAAAAACAAATCACACCACCAGAAAGAGCAGACAATTGCGAGTAAAAATATATCAATTTCAAATCTCAATTTCGATTTATAATATTTTTTAAATATTTTAAAACAAAAGTCATTTTCGGTTCAAAAAAACCAACTTACGTTTTTAAATCCTCCCATCGCTAAAACTACTCATAATTTCGACTAATAATTTACATTTTTAGAAAGCTTAAAGATCTGGCATTCTTACAAGTTCAATCTGGTCAAGAAATAATGAAAATTGCACGCAGGATCGCAATTTTATAGACGTCATGATTTTATATTTCTCGCCCAATTCTCGGCGAAGTTTCAATTCTTTCCCGTATCGGTTTTTTTAAATGATAGAATTAAAAGCTCAGCATATGGTCATTATAAAATTTAAATGATTGAATTATATTGGATTGAATTGTAGTGATGTATTCTATACATCGAGTGAAATTATTATATTTATATTTTAAATGATAGAACGATATGGATTTTTTAAATGGATATTTTAATTTAAGGATATTTTAAATGGATATTTTTATGTATGGATATTTTAAAAGGATATTTGAATTTATGGATATTTTAAATGGATATTTTAATTTTATGGAACGATGGATATTTTAATTTTATGGATATTTTAAATAGCATTTGATCATTATAAAATTTAATTTAGCGCGCGGGAATTGCACTCGGTAGGCCCGGGTTCGATTCCCGCTACTGCCGGTTCCGGTCTAAATTGCGTGAATAAAAATAAATTTATGGAGTTTGTCGCGGAGGACGCAGTAGCCCAGTGGTTAGCGCGCGGGAATTGCAGTCGGTAGGCCCAGGTTCGATTCTCGCCACTGTCAAAACTGCCGCCGTGTTCACGCGGAGTACGATCACGTTAACATGTGGAACCGTAAGTCCTTCCGAAAGGTTAGTGGTAGGGAAAGGAGGGTACGGTCCTGTGTATGCCCCTCCCACTGGGTTCCGGTCTAAATTGGGTGAATAAAAAGAAAGCTATGGAGATTGTCGCGGAGGTCGCGGTTGCCCAGTGGTGAGCGCGCGGGAATTGCACTCGGTAGGCTCGGATTCGATTCCCGCCACTGCCAAAACTGTTGCCGTGTTCACGTGGAGTACGATCACGTTAAAGATGTTGGTCTGTAAGTCCTTCCGAGAGGTTGGTGGTAGAGAAAAGGGGGTACGGTTCCTGTGGATGCCTCTCCCACTGAGCTCCGGTCTAAATTGGGTGATAAAAAGGAAGTTATGGAGATTGTCGCGGAGGGCGCTGTAGCCCAGTGGTAGGTGCGCGGGAATTGCATTCGATAGGCCCTGGTTCGATTGCCGCCACTGTCAAAATTTCCTCCGTGTTCACGCGGAGTACGATCAGGCTAAACATGTGGGTCCGTAAGCCCTTCCTTGAGGTTTGTGGTAGGTGAAGGAGGTCACAATCCCTGTGGATGCCTCCCCCTCTGTGTTCCGGTCTAAATTGGGTGGCACTACCTGGCCGTCCAAACACTTACCTTACACTTTCGGGTAGGTCGCGCCAGCGAGTTTGCCACGGTCAGAATTTTTAAGGGCAGCGAACAGGCTGGTCGCCATAGGCGGCTAGTTTAAAATATGGGATCATTCTGTTGAATGGCAGGTGAAATATAAATGAACCTACTGATTACATATATGTTATTATCTTAATATGCTTATTATGTAATTTTCATGTGTATGTGTGTATATGTGTAATTCTTCCGTAACTACAAAAAGCCTTATTTTCGAAATTTGATAGGTTTTAAATAAGATTTAAATATTTTTATTACATAATAATATTGATTATATGTATCAACATTATAATTTTTAAATATTTCGATGTTTCTAAATTTCGAATATAAATAACAAATAAATTATTTTCCCACACGAACATCAAGACAACCAACTACAAACACGTTTTATAGTGATTTTAATTTTCAATATACTTTAATTAATACCATGTCTGAAACCACTGTAGGAGGCTTAAAACTTAACGTCTGTTGAGCTCTTCAAAAAATTTTGGCTTTAACAGACAACAATTAATAGCATTTTTCTTTCTTAATTGCATATGCCCACGCCATAAGACAAGAACGTTAATCTTTCTTTATTGCTTTCCGTCACGAATTTATTAGAACAATGGCACTTACTCAGGCAAAAGCGTTTATAAGTTAACAGAAATTGTCTGGAAAATTACCGATATTACATGTTTTTAGATGAAAAGTGATTGCTTAAATGAAGCCAATTCAAAATGAATTATAAGCGCTATAAATTCTGTTATGGAAATATCCTAAACTTGTTGTATATTTCTCATGAATAAAATATTAGGTAATTTTGATTTCAGCATTTAAACTTACATCATTTTTAGAGAACTTGTTTGACAACATATTAATATTTTCATAAAATTATTAATAATGATATATGTTTTGTGCACGTATAAATATTTTTTAACAAGAAAGATCAATCATGCATGAAGCATTGATTATGAAACACTTTCCAACTTCAATGCAATTTTATTTAAACATCTCTAAAATGCGTTACATTCCTCTGTAATATTTTAAAAATTATCACAATAATATATTACTGTTCTATATTTCAAAACTTAAAACTTCACCAAAAAAAATTAACTTCATTCAAATGACGGTATTTAAATATAAATTACCTGGTTTAAACATTTCTAAAATGCGATACATTTCTCGGTAATATTTTTAAAATTATCTCAATACCACAATAATTTATTATATTTGAAAACTTCATCGAAAACAAATAAACTTTTTCAAAGGAAGCCATCGAATTATAAAGCGGCGGGCTCTTTAAATAAAACCAGCATTTCATTCATAAGCATTTTTCTATGCATTTCATTCATCACAATACTATAATAATTTATTGTATTTAAAACTTAAAACCATGGAGATAGAAGTAATTTAACTCTATGATCAAAACTTCATCAAAAAATCGTTTGCTTCTCTGTAAAATCAATGATTATTTCATTCATATCAGCTATGCAGACTCCATAGGCAAAATAATTTTGCGTTAAAGAAATGCAGCAATTCTTATACAACTCATTCTACGTATTTTGGTGTTTACCTTTTCCATAAGTGAAAAGTAGGCTTCGTTGTAGAAATAATCAAATTTGGATGATCATTTAAACTCAAATATATTGTAATTGCTTTTTTTCAGAACATTGATGCACAGAAATTAAGCAAAAATAACGCGTTTTAGGACGGATACAATCCTAAATATGATTTAAAAAGGACTTTAGAAATCTCGATTTTGATACAAGATAATACCATAATACCATGGATAATACCATAATACCATGACACGATAATACCTTAATTTATTTTGAAGTGGATCACGTGATATTTTCATAAAATTTTCACATGATCTCTCGAAAAGGAGTAATTATTATTTTAATTTTTATTTAAAAAACTACTGAATATATTTTGCTGAAATTTTTTTTTATATATTTTATGGGAGACTTTGATGTTTCATTAAACTTCCAAAGGAATTTCTGAATTTTAAAGTCGCCTAAAAAATGTTTGAAAAATTAGGTCCCAGGGTTCAATGTATCTCATTTTTTCAACCCGGGTTCAATACAAAACTAATTGAGTGACATTATTCATTTACATTCCCATAGGTCCCACAGACTGTCTGAACAACATACTAAAATTTCATTTTGATAAAATCATTTTTACGGCAGTTATCTTGCTAACGGGCAGACAGACAGACAGAATGAACAAAGTCATAAAAACTTTTCAATTATATTGTAAAGTGTTAAAAAGTCATAAACACTTTCCAATTGTATTGTAATGGGTTAAAAAGTCATAAACACTTTTCAATTATATTGTTAAGTGCTAAAAAGATGAAAAATGTATTTGCCATATAAAGATGCTCTTTGAATGAAACAGAAAATATCCAATATACTCTTGCCAAGAACATAAATTTGAAATAATTTTAAATTATTTTTATTTACTATATATACCTGTAAGTAAAATAGTTAATTGTGAACAGAAAAAGTATTTCTTATATCTCATACCCATTTAAAGTTATAGAAAATGTATTGATATAATTCAAATCTATACTACGATGTGACCTCAAAATTTTAAGTGCATAAATATCTCTTGATGACAAAAAATAGTTACGAGAGTCGAAATATGACTTTTTTTTGTAATTGGTGATTATTTTCTCCGATTTTAAAATGTGCAAAAATGATGTTGAATAATAGACCGAAAGTTGAATCTACTGAATACATATAAGTTATTTTCGTAATATAATTATTAATTATGTAATATAAAGTGTGAGTAAGTTTTTTCTGTGAAAATGTGAAAATTATGAATTGAACTGTGAAAATTATATGTTGTAAAATTTATTGGGATTTAAATAAAGCACAAAATATTTATACACTTTCTAGGATAATAATTATATGTACCAAAATGAAATATATTATACTGTTATATACTTTAATGATTTCTACATTTCAAACATATATAAGAATTAAAATATTTTCTAACATAAACATCAGGAAAGTTAACAACACATATGTTTCATTGTAAAATTAAAAATAAAACATTAAAAGCAGCATATAATACAAAATTAATTGTATTATATGCTGCGTTTAATGAAGTTATTTTAATTTCATTAATTATTATCAGTTTGAGATGTACGTTCGTTTCATAGTGATAACAAGTTTCAGTATGTTTTAACTGATAGCACATTGTAAACATTGGAAAGAGCCTCAAAACTTCCTTTGTGTCTCTCCTCTCTTCCTCTGTGACATTCAACTGTCTGTTACATTCCTTAAAAAATCATATTGAAGTTAACAGACAACAATTGATACCATTATTCTTTCTTAATTGCATATGTCCACGTCAAGGAGAACTATATTAATCTTGCTTTATTGCCTTCTGCCACGGATTTATTAAAACAATGGCACTTACTTAGGCAAAAGCGTAGAAAAGTTACCATAAATTTGCAGAGAAAACTGCTAATATTGCATGTTTTTAGATGATAAGTGATTGCTTAAATATAACCAATTAAAAGTGAATTGTAGGCGCCATAAATAATTACGGAAATATACAAAGCTTGTTATATATTATTTCTCTTGAATAAAATATTAGGTACCATTGAATTCAGTTCTTAGGAAAACATACATTTTAGGAATTTATTTTGCTACATTTAATACTACATCAATAATGTTACATAAATAATAATTCAGTCCCTTGTGTATGTATAATAATTTTTACAAATGTGAAAAACAGAATTGTCAACTTTAGATGGTGTTTAAATGAAACGTAAAAATTCCCGATTTACTCTCTAAAAGTCGTAAATGCAAATTACTTTTAAATACTGTTTTCTTGCTGTATATTTGTTCTGTACGTAAAGACGTGATTTATAAATGAAAATGTATCTCTGATAGCACTTTCTTATTTAAAATTGCAGTCAAATTAGTGAAATAATCAAAACTCTCTAAAATGTTACCAAACCACCAAAAACTCCGTAAAATGTTACCAATAAATGTAATTCTAAATATATAAATACTGCCTTATAACCAAGAGTTAGAGTTAAAATATAATTTTCTAAAATTGCAGTCAAATTAGTGAAATAATCAAAACTCTCTAAAATGTTACCAAACCACCAAAAACTCCGTAAAATGTTACCAATAAATGTAATTCTAAATATATAAATACTGTCTCATAACCAAGAGTTAGAGTTAAAATATAATTTTCTTTTAAATGAAGACTATTTTTACCTATGAAAATGTATTAAATTATTCTGTTTAATGACAGACAAATGAAAATTGAACTTACAGACTGCATTATAAAGATTTCAATAATATAGTTATTAATTATATTCATGGTATGTGTCCGCAAATTTTCTTCAATTGTGAAAAATCGCATTTTCAAATCACTATGGGATTTAAATAAAGTATAAATGTTCTTGCCGATCCGGTGGTTGAGCGGTCAGGGGCATCCGTTTCCGTCTGATCGCTGGATTGGCGGCTTGGGGGTTCGAATCCCGCCAGGGGGCATGGATGTTGTCATGTCGAAGCCAAGTCAGTCTTCCACCCTTCGGGGAGCTTCTATAAAAGTAAAGCTGCAAATATCCTCCCCTTCGCCATGGGAAACCCTAGGGGGTCTTGTAGGCGTGGTGCGTTAGGCGCCCCTTTACCACGGGGGAATTAGTACACACACATAAATGTTCTTAATTCACATGCTACGGATATTATTGGAAATACATTTTTAAAAATAATTATTTGATTTCACGTTATGTTCTAGCTAATTTCTAATCCCAAAATTATTTCGAATAATAAATACATAAATTTAAAATTTTGAAATATTTCTGAATCAATAAAATTATTGCTATAATTTTAACATTAAAACTTGTTTTAAAAATGCAAAAAATCTCAAAACCCTGAAAGAGTTTTGATATATAATATGGATAACTTTTATTCACAGAGATGATTTTCATATATAAAATTCATGAAAATCCTCATTTAAATGATAAGCTGCTAAAAATTAAACTTAAAGAAAAAGAATTGATATTTTATATAAAAACTAAACAATGGAAAACATTAAATATACTTTTAATATGTAAATTCTAAAGTTTTACGTCCATTATGTTGAACTTTTACAAGGCTATATTTTATTCACACAAAAAATATTAATATTTTTTAATTATGATTCAACAAGGAAAATTATAAAGACCCTCATCTCAATGTCATATTCACCTGGATACTCCAACCACATGTCGAAATATCAATTTTTTTTGCTAATTTGCTTTTCGGTATATAAATTAAACTTTTTTTATCCTATGCCCGTCTCCGACCTCTCGGTCATAAGTCGACGAGCAGCCCAATAAAAAGTAGAACGATAAAATTGGCATTAAAAGCATAAATACAACTTATAAAATATATGTGACGAGATTTTACGTTTAGGATGATTTTTAACCGTGTCTGATAACACATAAATATGTACTTGGATACATATAGATATATCTATTCTGTTTAAACCTCACCAATCTTTGAATATTTTAGAATCCCCTAGATCATGTAACCTACTAATGTCTTTAAACAAAATAAAATATATCGTACTTATTCAACAATACTTCGTAAGGAGAAGTGAAACAGATTGAGCTGCAACAACCGTGTCAAGTATTACACACTTCCCTTCTATTGGAAAACCCAGGTCAAATACTGAAATATCAAAATTATAACTAATATACTTCAAAAACTAAGACTTCGATCCAAAATCCAATTATATGCACTTGTAGTGATTTCAAAGAGCTATAAATTCTTGCTTGCTGTTCATTTTAGTTTTATAGATATAAGCATTACAAACTTGAAAAATATTCAATATTCTTCAATTTGAGGAGGCAATATCACGAAAACTATAAGAGTTTTATTTTAAAAATAAATATATATATATAGAAACTAAATTTTTGCATATATTTGTAGTATAGTATTTATATATTTTTTTTTATTTTCGAATATATTTCGAGTGAAAGTAAGCGAAATGAAAAAACAAAACAAAAAAAGAACTCGTTCGAACATAATACTATTTTAAGTTCCGAAAAAAAATACTCAAAATAATAAATATTAAAATATTTTTATAAATTCACAATCTAGCCAATATTTTCGACAAGTCAAAAAAAAAAAAAACTATTTACATTTTTAAGTATTATTTTCAGAGGTATAAGATTCCAAAACGTTTCCCTTTTCGTAACAATCCCATTTCCGCCACAGAAACACCAATCATAGATCAATAAGTAAAATACGCTTTATGCGAACGTTAAGGAAAACTAGATCAACGTACATAAGCACGATTGACGAAATAATGCTACATACAACTTTTTTGAGGATACGCTACCACAGGAGATCCAGCGTATCATCGATACAGCTGTATGCTATGTATTGTGTTGTTTGTGCTTATTTACTTTGCTATAGTTTTCCTTACGCAAGTACAGATGATATTATATCAAAATGTACACAAATACCACAATATTGCAAAAATAACACAACACAATTATGGACACAAAGAACACAATAATGCAGCATACAGCTGTATCGTGGATACGCTGGATCCTCTTCGGTAGCGTATCCTCGAAACAGCTGTATGCTACGTTGTTGTGCTTATTTACGTTGTTATAGTTATCCTTATCCAAGCACAGATGCTATTAGTAGCTATAAAAAACCGGTTGACTAGCAGATTGAGGAGGTAGCGGAATGTGGCGCAGATGACTCATGAGTGAGGATGCCTCATTGAGGAGGGAGTTTGGTGGAGGGAGGAGGTTGAGGATGACTCTTAGCGTCATTGAGACGGTCTTTAGACCAACGTGGCCCAAAGGAGGCAGTATAGAGAAGAGGTGTGCTATCAGCATGGTCCATGTTGGCCTTGAGAGCAATTGTTGAATTAATTGATAATTTGGAGAGAGTGGTGACCTTGGACAGGATTTCGCAATGCGATAACGGGAGCATTGTAGAGCTTTTCCTTGCTGATTTCTGACGTACTGATTTTTCTTATCAGTGCTGACGTAGTTGAAGCGTCCCCTGGCGAAAGTTTTAGGCGGTGGTGAAGTGCTCCCACCTATCGGCATTTTTTAAATTTCCGAATGTAAAAGACATTGATTTCCCACTGGCTCGGCCGGGGTTCGATCTTAGAACCTCGAGATAACAAAGCGACTGTCTTATTCGCTGCGCCAGCTGGGCTTACCCAGTAGATTCTTAGGGGGAATGCCTATTCTGTGAAATGAAATGGAAGATAATTCGATGGTTCGATCGAATGGTTCAACGTGTTAAGATATTTTGAATAAGAATTATAAAAGGGAACTATATTTTTTAATGAAAATTATATGTATTTTGTAAAAGGGAATGTTTCGAATATAGATGCGAGTGAAATGCGGTACTTAATGATTTTCCAGGTGTTTGGTATATATCGATATGATTTTCATGATAACTTAATAACGAAATGATTTTAACTGTGTGTGTTTAAAAATGAACCTAATAGTAAATTATGCTTATGGATTTTCAGTGAACACAAAAATTATGTTAAATGGATTTTATCTTGGGAATACGATTCGAGCATTTTGAGTGCGATCTTACTGTGGGGAATTTATACACCCTGTTTTTAACATCTACAGAATAAGATCCGACTGTTAACGAAATGATTTTATGTGTATGTGTTTAAAAAATGAATCTAATGGTAATTTATTCTTAGGAATTTTCAATGAAAATAAAAATTGTGCTAAGGGAATTTTATCTTGTGAATACGAGTCGACCATTTTGTATGTGATCTTACTGTGATGAATTTTAACACTACGTCTCACGAATACGTTTCGACAGTTTTTAAAATAGATTTTACGGTTGTACACTATGGGACACATGGTTCTAGAATTTTCTGAATACGATTCGACTGTTTTGAACTAACAAAGATGTTTTCACCGATGCATTGCAAATATTTTGGTGAAACAAAACTAAGTTAAAGTTTATAAGTTTGAATGAATTAGAAACATTTTGTATGTTTTTATAACTTTGGGCAATCAAGCGGAATATATTTAACAAGAACCATAACTTACAAAGCGACGTCTTCACCAACAGCAGTCCAAACTAGAAATGAACGATATATGCACTCATTACAGTATTAAAAGTGAGATCGTATGGTATCTAAGATGACGTCATCATTTCGAGGTTAGCGAGATGATGCCACAAGGTAGTTAATATTTCTTAATTACTTATTAATGTTATCAAGCTCCTTGAGCAAACCATTACCTTGGTGCACACAATCTATTCTTAACAAAGAATGAAATACAGGGTAGATATTTTAAAAATGCGAACAGTCGAGACACCCCACTAGCTAATCACTGCTGTACCCCACGCAATCTATTCTTATCGAAGAATGAAATACTGGGTAGATATTTTAAAAATACAAACTGTCGACATCCCTACTAGCCAACCACTGCTTTGCCCTAAGCAATCTATCCGTACCAATGTATGAAATACAGAGCAGATATTTTAAACTGAGAAAACGTAAAGTACTGAAAGCCCTTTGAACTAACCATTGCATTGTCCCACAGTTCGAGAACTTTACCATATTTATTAAACTGCAACAAAAGCATATATGGTTTTAAAATACATCAAATAAAACAGTTCCAATCCTAGACATGTAGTGACTATTTACAAGGAAAAGGCATTTCATTGAACACAATTTTTGTGTTCACTGAAAATACCTCAGCATAATTTACTATTAGATTCATATTTAAACACATACATTTAAAACCATTCCGTATATATAAAAGCCATTTTGCTATATACCAAACACCTTGAAAAATCATTAAGTACCGCATTCTATTCACATCTATATTCAAAACATTCTATTTTACAAAATACAAATAATTTTCATTAAAAAATATAGTTCCCTTTAATAATTCCTATTCAAAATGTCTTAACACGTCGAACCATTCCATCGAATTATCTTTCATTTCATTTCACAGAATAGGCACTCCCCCCTAAGAATCTACTGTGTAAGGCACGCTGGCGCAGAGTATAAGACAGTCGCCTTGTCATCTGGAGGTTCTAAGATCGAACCCCGGCCGAACCAGTCGGAAATCAATATATTTCACATTCGGAAATTGAAAGAAATGCCAATAGGTGGCAGCACTTCACCACTGCCTAAAACTTTCGCCAGGGGACGGTTCAACTACGTCAGCACTGATAATAAACATCAGTACGGAAGAAGGTCGTGCTGTATCACGCTCCCGTTATCGCATTGCGAAATCCTGTCCAAGGTCACCTCCCTCTCCAGATTATCTGCTAGTTCAAAAAATTTCCATTAAGGTCCAAAATTGCCATTACCTCCTCAGCCTCAAGGCCAACATGGCGGACCATGCTTATAGCACACATCTTTCGCAATACTGCCTCCTCAGGACCACATTGGTCTAAAGACTACCTCAATGAGGCCATAAGTCATCCTCAACCTCCTCAATGAGGCATCTTCACTCAATAGTCATCTGCGCCACCTCCTCAATCACATAGTGAACCTGTCTTTTATAGCTACTGATATTCAAATTAAAATGGTCACAAATAACACTACACAATTATGGTTACAAATAACACAATAATGCAGCGTACAGCTGTTTCGAGGATACGCATGCGAAGGGGATCCATTGTATACTCGATGCAGCTGTATGCTACGTCTTTGTGTTGTTTGTGCTTATATTATTCACATCAAATTATTATTATATAGATATTATTACATAGATATTATTCACATCAAAATGTAAGAATGCTAGAACTTTGTTTAAGAAGTATTTAAAGTTTGCGTAGGGTAATGGTATGCAGTATTATGTTATTAGAATTCTAAAAACATATAATCTATTGTATTTTACATGAGACATAAATGGGAAGGATCATGAATATTTAATTAAACAAATATATATGTAAACATTTTAGCCACTTGCAAAAAATTAACTTTAATATTTTAATAGACATTTTGTTATGATAACTAAATATAACTCCAGAGTAAAATAACTGAACTGCAGAGAAACAAAGTTTTTAAATAACAGTAAAATGTTCACAACAAAAGCATTAAACTGATTTTAAAACTTGAAATGCGTTTAATATCTATGACTCTTTTACTTTTATTGAAATTGATAGTGGCACTTTGAAAAAGTTTTTGTTCGACTGATAACATATTTTGTGTTAATATTTGCTCCACTTTTTAAAAAGATAGGGGATCATAAGGGTGAATTGAAGCACAAAAATGCGAAGGAGTAAATGTAATAACTGTTTTGAGAGAGAGAGAGAGAGAGAAGAATAAAACCTGCAGTGTTTTATTTAAAACCACTTTTATTTAAATTTATGTAAATATGTTCATGCCATTACATTTGGCAATAAATTGATATCCATAGGTTAAAAGAAATAATGTTTTCTATAATGCAACTTAATTTATTAAAGGAAAGTTGAGAGAATAGAAATATATATGCATGCATATTACGATACGAATGCAAAATTAACAAGAAAGATCAATCATGCATAAGCATTGATTATGAAACACTTTCCAACTGAAATGTAATTTCATTTAAAAATTTCTAAAATGTGATTCATTCAGTGGTAATATCTTTTACATTATCACAGTACTACAGTAATTTATTATACTTAAATATTTAAAACTGTATCGAAATATAAATCATCTGATTCTTTATGCAAAATCAATGAATATTTCATTCATATAACTTGTATTCCAGACTCCAGAGCTTAATAATTTTGTGTGAAAAAAATTCAGCAATTCTTATGTAATTCATCTTACAATCGCTTGAGATATTTGCATTCTGCATATGTTAAAATTAGGCTTCCTTGAAGAAATAATAAAAGTTTAGGGATCATTTAAAATCACAATTATTGTAATTGCATAGGCACGGAATTTAGATACACAGATAATATATATGTGTATGTGTATATACTCAAAGTATTGGAATCGTGCCGAAGATCGGAACTCGAATTTTCAAAGGATCTACACGTTTTGGGACTTCTAGAACACGAAAAAACTAGTTTTAGGAAGACGTCTGTGTGTGTAAGGGTGTATCTGTGTATGTTTCTGTGTGTCTGTGTGGATATTACATCCACTCTAATTGAAAAACTAATGGACCGAATTTCATACAATTTGGTAGGTATGTTTTTTGTGGGAAATCCTGATGTTCATTAGATTATAGTACGATTCGTAATAAAAGAATCTGCCTTCTTTGCGAAATGGCCGCAGAAATTGCCTTTATCCACTCTAGCTAAAAACTAATGAACCAAATTTAACAAAATTTGGTGTATAATATTTCAATAACCTACAAGTGATTTATATACCAAATTTAACAAAATTTTGTATATAAATCATTTGTAGGTTATTCTACTACGATTCGGGAAAAAGGAACGGGCTATTTTTGCGAAATGGCCAGCAAAAATCGTTATATATAAAAATAAAAGACTACGTGTGCTCAATTATATCAATTAAATTCCTATTTCATATGTGATTTTTGACAACAAAATGAATAAGACTAACCCCATTACTCTAGGACTAGCCGTTCTTGAGATATTCTAGTTTTTTTGCTGTTTCGCTACGCCACCTTTGACAATAAGTCCAGCTATCAAATGAGAACCAAATTTAAGTTTAACGTGTAAATTCAATGTCATTTAAAATACTTATGTTGTGCAGATAAACTCAAATTATCACTGAATAATTAAAGAGAACGAATATGAGTCTGCAGAGAAAGACATGTGCTGTCCAAATCAGAATTTTTAACAATATTACAACAATGATTTATAGAAGTGAACGGGGATTATTTTCAGGCCATTTCGAAAAAAATGTATGATCTATATTTAAAGATCCATCAAATTTTTGTCGAATAAAATGTTCAACAAATTTAAGCTGTGTACCAAATTTTAACTCTCTAGGACGTAGGAAAGTGCATTTAAAATGCCATTAATTAAATTTATCATGAAGAGTTATATAAAATTTAAAAAAAATGAAAAATTGTTATCTACCAAACTATTTTAAAATATGAAGCCACTCCCATATGCAAAACGTTTAAACAAATGGAGAGATATCTATTATATAATATCTCTCTCTTTTCTTTCTGGAAGATATCCCAAAGTCAGAATTTAATTGAATTTGTTTTTTTCCCTATATTAAATAATTTTTTTAATTAAAAAACTACTTAACATATTTTACTGAATTTTTTTTTATATAGTCTATGGGATAATGTGAATATTTCCTAAAAATTTCGAAGCAATTCGTGAATTTTAAATTTACTTAAAAAATGTTTGAAAAATTAGGTCCCATAGGGTTCCATGTATTTCATTTTTTCAACCCGGGTTAAATAAAAAACTAATTGGGTGATATTGTTTATTTATATTCCCATAGGTCCTACAGATCGTCTGAACAACATACTAAAATTTCATTTTGATAAACTCATTTTTACGGCAGTTATCGTGCTAACGGACAGACAGACAGACAGAATGAACAAAGTCATAAACACTTTTCAACTTTGTTGTAAAGTGTTAAAAATCGATTCAATTTTTCGAAGTAGTAAAAGGAAATTTAGAAATTCTTGTATTCTATGATTCTGTCACTACATAAATAAATACAGGCTTCTTGATTCCAATACATAACCGCTTAAAGTGAAGAGACATGTATTTGAAGTTATAATATTTATACCAGAAAAATTAAAAACTCTTTGCTTTGGGAAATTTTGTACCTAATAATCATCTAATCGCCTGTAGTGTGCTAAAGTGCTGCAATGTCTTCGAAACTGTGTGCTACAATTTCTTAAGGATTTCTCTATAGAACACATTCTTACTTCTGCGTAACCAATTCTATGTCACACAAATAACGCTGCCACAATATCTTTATATATAAATAACTGAATTCGACAGTTATTACTTTCCTTATATACATAATGTATAAGGAAAGTATTGCGACGGGGTCAAAAATTCGAATTCGAGTTTTTGACAAGAGAGCACGTTTCAAGCATCCCTGATCACAAATCAAACATTTATGAAGGGATGTCTGTGTGTGAGTGTGAAAGTATGTGTGTGTGTGGGTCTGTGGAGACGATAACTGACGAACGAATGGACCGATTCGAACCAAATTTGGTACAAAAATCACAATCTATAAACACTGGAAGCCTATTGTTTTTATACGCAATCGAATGTTCAGAACCTCCCTAAATTTTCGAATGACATTTTGAAAAAATCGTCAAAAAATCAAAACCAATAATAAAGTTACGCAAATAAACATTTCTTATGTAATTTTTCATTAGAAAACGATTGACATAACTTTTAGAGCGATAACATGAACCGTTCTCGAGATATTGCACATTCTTCAAAAAAATTATCACAAAGTCATATAAAATAGAAAAAATATATATCCTATTGAGAAATATGTTCACTCTTCATATATAATATCTTGCGATAAATTAGGTGACATCATTCTCGTGGATCTAGCTCGTTCCATTCATAAAAAAAGATACTTTGAGTAATACTTTTGCATTTGAACGCCAATTAAGAATAACTTGTAAGAATAACTTATTTCTTAGTGCATAACGCTTGGCGAGATTTTGACGACGAATTTGGCGGAATGTCGCCAACTTGGCGACTTTTTGAAATGTTGCCAAATTAATGAAAATTTCGCCAAATGGATAAAAATGACGCTAAATCAATGAAAATGACGACTAATTGTGGAAAATTCAATATCTAATAAGTTATATAATATATAAATATATAATAATAGTTATATAATATATGTCGAAAATTCAATATCTAATAAGTTATATATATATATAACTTTTTTCTTTGTCCATAACGCTTGGCGAGATTTTGGCGACGAAATTGGCGGAATGTCGCCAACTTGGCGAGTTTTTAAAGTGCTGCCAAATTCACGAAAATCTCGCCAAATGGATAAAAATGCTGATAAATCAGTGACAATGACGACTAATTGTCGAAAATTCAATATTTTGGAAAGGATATTAGTATCTACTAGAAGAAAAACCTATTTATTTTACTGTAAAAGTAGTGAATTCATTTCATTATATAAGGAAAGTCATGTGTTGCCCACATTAGATTTTTTTTAAGTAGTATATTTAAGCAATTTATTAAATACTGATTTTTTTCATCTTTTAGCACTGTAAAAAGAACAAACTATACTATATTTGGTAAATATACTTTTCAAATTTCCATTAACTTGACCTGTTTACAACATCAGTATAGAATTTGAATCTCTTGAATCATCTTTCATGGGGAGGGGGAAATCAGTGGTTTTTAACAGAAACTTCCTAACGCAATTCCACCAATACTTTTCTTTCTGGAAACATAAAGCATATGTCTAAACTTTCTCATCTTCATTAGACTGGTGGGACAGGCAGCATGCCCATGCTGTTCTTTCCTTTAGCAGCAATTAACTTTGAGGAGAAATTAATAACTTCAAACTTTGATAAAAGCTGTTCCCGCGACAGCTGTTGCGATATTCTTGATAATTAAAAGCCAAACTTTATATCAATTTATGTGAAGGGTGGACTATCTAAATATAACGCCTTGATTTAAATTTGTAGAAACTCAATTGTACATAAATTTGCTTTACTAGTTTTGCAACTTATATTTACTTGTGAAAACTGTATAAAATCAGCTGGCTAATTTTGATTTATTAATTTTGCAACTAATTATATCTGGTCAAAAACTGTAGAAAATTGACTGTCTAACTTTAATTAATCATTTTTTAACACTTTACAACAAAGTTGAAAAGTGTTTATGACTTTGTTCATTCTGTCTGTCTGTCTGTCTGTCTGTCTGTCTGTCTGTCTGTCTGTCTGTCTGTCTGTCCGTTAGCACGATAACTGCCGTAAAAATGAGTTTATCAAAATGAAATTTTAGTATGTTGTTCAGACGGTCTGTAGGACCTATGGGAATATAAATAAATAATATCACCCAATTAGTTTTTTATTGAACCCGGGTTGAAAAAATGAAATACATTGAACCCTATGGGACCTAATTTTTCAAACATTTTTTAAGTAAATTTAAAATTCACGAATTGCTTCGAAATTTTTAGGAAATATTCACATTATCCCATAGAATATATAAAAAAAATTCAGTAAAATATGTTAAGTAGTTTTTTAATTAAAAAAATTATTTAATATAGGGAAAAAAACAAATTCAATTAAATTCTGACTTTGGGATATCTTCCAGAAAGAAAAGAGAGAGATATTATGTAATAAATATCTCTCCCTTTGTTTAACGTTTTGCATATGGGAGTGGCTTCATATTTTAAAATAAATTTGGTAGATAACAATTTTTCATTTTTTTTAAATTTTATATAACTCTTCTTGATAAATTTAATTGATGGCATTTTAAATGCACTTTCCTACGTCCTAGAGAGTTAAAATTAGGTACACAGCTTAAATTTGTTGAACATTTTATTCGACAAAAATTTGATGGATCTTTAAATATAGATCATACATTTTTTTCGAAATGGCCTGAAAATAATCCCCGTTCACTTCTATAAATCATTGGTGTAATATTGTTAAAAATTCTGATGTGGACAGCACATGTCTTTCTCTGCAGACTCATATTCGTTCTCTTTATTTATTTAATGATAATTTGAGTTTATCTGCACAACATAAGTATTTTAAATGACATTGAATTTACACGTTAAACTTAAATTTGGTTCTCATTTGATAGCTGGACTTATTGTCAAAGGTGGCGTAGCGAAAACGCGAAAAAACTAGAATATCTCAAGAACGGCTAGTCCTAGAGTAATGGGGTTAGTCTTATTCTTTTTGTTGTCAAAAATCACATATAAAATAGGAATTTAATTGATGTAATTGAGCACACGTAGTCTTTTATTTTTATATATAACGATTTTTGCTGGCCATTTCGCAAAAATAGCCCGTTCCTTTTTCCCGAATCGTAGTAGAATAACCTACAAATGATTCATATACAAAATTTTGTTAAATTTGGTATATAAATCACTTGTAGGTTATTGAAATATTATACTCCAAATTTTGTTAAATTTGGTTCATTAGTTTTTAGCTAGAGTGGATAAAGGCAATTTCTGCGGCCATTTCGCAAAGAAGGCAGATTCTTTTATTACGAATCGTACTATAATCTAATGAACATCAGGATTTCCCATAAAAAACATACCTACCAAATTGTATGAAATTCGGTCCATTAGTTTTTCAATTAGAGTGGATGTAATATCCACACAGACACACAGAAACATACACAGATACACCCTTACACACACAGACGTCTTCCTAAAAGTAGTTTTTTCGTGTTCTAGAAGTCCCAAAACGTGTAGATCCTTTGAAAATTCGAGTTCCGATCTTCGGCACGATTCCAATACTTTGAGTATATACACATACACATATATATTATCTGTGTATTATCTGTGTATCTAAATTCCGTGCCTATGCAATTACAATAGTTGTGATTTTAAATGATCCCTAAACTTTTATTATTTCTTCAAGGAAGCCTAATTTTAACATATGCAGAATGCAAATATCTCAAGCGATTGTAAGATGAATTACATAAGAATTGCTGAATTTTTTTCACACAAAATTATTTAGCTCTGGAGTCTGGAATACAAGTTATATGAATGAAATATTCATTGATTTTGCATAAAGAATCAGATGATTTATATTTCGATACAGTTTTAAATATTTAAGTATAATAAATTACTGTAGTACTGTGATAATGTAAAAGATATTACCACTGAATGAATCACATTTTAGAAATTTTTAAATGAAATTACATTTCAGTTGGAAAGTGTTTCATAATCAATGCTTATGCATAATTGATCTTTCTTGTTTAACTTATATTTACTTTTGTAAAAATTGCATAATCTCAGTTTGCTATTGTCTTATGAAGTACCAAATTTACTCAAAATTCAAAGTTATATACAGAACAGTCATATATGAAATCTGGTGTATTACCTATACGAGTATTGGTGTATTGTATATATGAGTATTTCGCAAGTAGATGAATTTACCCTTAAAAGAGGCAATTATTCTTCCATTGAAGAAACAATCGGCGGTGAGCCAATTTTATATATCTGTCAGATCATTATCATCAACAGCAGTCACAGAACTTGTACTATGAATTTAATTTCACTAAAAAGAATTTAATAAGTTTCTTAGCTATATTTCTTTCAGATCATGATCATCGACATATGAACTGAACTTGCACTATCTATTTATTCACTCACTATATTTTCTTTCTCGTTAGTTCGAAAAATGAATGTAATTTCATTAAACATAATTTTACAAGCTTCAGTGGTGATCAACAATGTTCCTTCATGAAGTTAATGCATTTCGGATTATAGCAAGATTTCATACCGTTCTTGCAGTAACGGCTATCAGATTCTGATGAGCATTAAAAAGACCACATACCGATCCAGTAATGGTGGAGAATGAAATAACAACATAATTATTTCTTTGAAACGACCTCTGTCAAATAATATCTCATAGTTTAATAATTTTAAAATTGTATTTATAAATAAGCGGAACTTTTTAGAATATATTCTGCAAATAGTGAATTTTACACAGTATCAAACTCGTGCCTTTTGACATTTATTTCTTGAATAATCACAAATTATTTATACAGAATATGAGATTATTATATATATTATTGATACAGAATATATTATTCTGATTATCGATGCTAGAATTGAAAATATTGTTTTTATAATTGTTTCGTTTATACAATTATGTGCACCTTTATGATAACCTACAAATAAAGTCATACCAAATTGCCGTCATCAAAAGAAATTGAATTTGTTACGCATTTGTATTTTGTACCGAAGAATAATAGCAAAGATACTTAATTTATAAAATATTAGATTTCCATAAGAAATCCATTAAAACAACATTAGAAGCGAATTTTTATTAAAATGTGTCATATCTATATGCATTCGTACTAACGAGAAACATGCGAAATATAGTTTGAAGAGATATATTGAATTCAATCCTACCTTTTTCATTTTTAACACTTTACAACAAAGTTGAAAAATGTTTATGACTTTGTTCATTCTGTCTGTCTGTCTGTCTGTCTGTCTGTCTGTCTGTCTGTCCGTTAGCACGATAACTGCCGTAAAAATGAGTTTATCAAAATGAAATTTTAGTATGTTGTTCAGACGGTCTGTAGGACCTATGGGAATATAAATAAATAATATCACCCAATTAGTTTTTTATTGAACCCGGGTTGAAAAAATGAAATACATTGAACCCTATGGGACCTAATTTTTCAAACATTTTTTAAGTAAATTTAAAATTCACGAATTGCTTCGAAATTTTTAGGAAATATTCACATTATCCCATAGAATATATAAAAAAAAATTCAGTAAAATATGTTAAGCAGTTTTTTAATTAAAAAAATTATTATATATAGAGAAAAAAACAAATTCAATTAAATTCTGACTTTGGGATATCTTCCAGAAAGAAAAGAGAGAGATATTATGTAATAAATATCTCTCCCTTTGTTTAAACGTTTTGCATATGGGAGTGGCTTCATATTTTAAAGTAAATTTGGTAGATAACAATTTTTCATTTTTTTTAAATTTTATATAACTCTTCTTGATAAATTTAATTGATGGCATTTTAAATGCACTTTCCTACGTCCTAGAGAGTTAAAATTTGGTACACAGCTTAAATTTGTTGAACATTTTATTCGACAAAAATTTGATGGATCTTTAAATATAGATCATACATTTTTTTTCGAAATGGCCTGAAAATAATCCCCGTTCACTTCTATAAATCATTGGTGTAATATTGTTAAAAATTCTGATGTGGACAGCACATGTCTTTCTCTGCAGACTCATATTCGTTCTCTTTATTTATTCAATGATAATTTGAGTTTATCTGCACAACATAAGCATTTTAAATGACATTGAATTTACACGTTAAACTTAAATTTGGTTCTCATTTGATAGCTGGACTTATTGTCAAAGGTGGCGTAGCGAAAACGCGAAAAAACTAGAATATCTCAAGAACGGCTAGTCCTAGAGTAATGGGGTTAGTCTTATTCTTTTTGTTGTCAAAAATCACATATAAAATAGGAATTTAATTGATATAATTGAGCACACGTAGTCTTTTATTTTTATATATAACGATTTTTGCTGGCCATTTCGCAAAAATAGCCCGTTCCTTTTTCCCGAATCGTAGTAGAATAACCTACAAATGATTTATATACAAAATTTTGTTAAATTTGGTATATGAATCACTTGTAGGTTATTGAAATATTATACTCCAAATTTTGTTAAATTTGGTTCATTAGTTTTTAGCTAGAGTGGATAAAGGCAATTTCTGCGGCCATTTCGCAAAGAAGGCAGATTCTTTTATTACGAATCGTACTATAATCTAATGAACATCAGGATTTCCCACAAAAAACATACCTACCAAATTGTATGAAATTCGGTCCATTAGTTTTTCAATTAGAGTGGATGTAATATCCACACAGACACACAGAAACATACACAGATACTCCCTTACACACACAGACGTCTTCCTAAAAGTAGTTTTTTCGTGTTCTAGAAGTCCCAAAACGTGTAGATCCTTTGAAAATTCGAGTTCCGATCTTCGGCACGATTCCAATACTTTGAGTACATACACATACACATATATATTATCTGTGTATTATCTGTGTATCTAAATTCCGTGCCTATGCGATTACAATAGTTGTGATTTTAAATGATCCCTAAACTTTTATTATTTCTTCAAGGAAGCCTAATTTTAACATATGCAGAATGCAAATATCTCAAGCGATTGTAAGATGAATTACATAAGAATTGCTGAATTTTTTTCACACAAAATTATTTAGCTCTGGAGTCTGGAATACAAGTTATATGAATGAAATATTCATTGATTTTGCATAAAGAATCAGATGATTTATATTTCGATACAGTTCTAAATATTTAAGTATAATAAATTACTGTAGTACTGTGATAATGTAAAAGATATTACCACTGAATGAATCACATTTTAGAAATTTTTAAATGAAATTACATTTCAGTTGGAAAGTGTTTCATAATCAATGCTTATGCATGATTGATCTTTCTTGTTCTTCCTCTCTTTAGCAATTTGTATTATGTACTCAGTAATTTAATTTTTTTATACAAATGTATTAGCAATTGATTGAGAGTACTATTGCCGAGACATAATTTGAGATGCTCAAAAATGTATGTGATCAATTAAATGAAAAATTCTTCAAATCAAGAACTTTAGTCAAACCTAATTGAACAGACTGAAGAAAGGCATTTTTGCAGCCCTAAGCACATTTTTTTACTTTATATGAGTCATTTTATTTTAAGTACTTTGACATTGGAAACGTTTAAATGAAAACACTTGAGGCATTTTAAAATACATAGTTAAATATTTTATTTAAAAACCAGAATAAGCAATTAAACAAAAGCGACCATGAAACTTAAACAAGACATTTATGAAGGAGTAATGTTGTGGCAAATGGTAGCACTTCATTTAATGATGGAACTAATATTTTTTTTTCTTTTTCACATAATTATTCCGCATAGTCATATGACTTGTCGAAACACTCCGGAAGTGACATTTCCTAAATAGGAAATGGAACTCCTTAGTGAGCACCCATATCCCATTGGGATTCGATGCTTGAACCATATCAGTCATATTATAAGCTCTGCATATAGCCAATTCCGAAAAATTGATGTTTCAAGAACTGTTTTAAACTGGAAGTGAAAACAGAACTGAAACTGGAGATGTTTAGCAGACCGTCCATTCTGAATTTAATGCTTAATTCATATTGTTTATGATCAGAGCTATCTATAGCATATATCGACAAATAAGTATTCCAAATGAAATCATAAACTGGAGATGTTTAGCAGACCGTCCATTCTGAATTTAATGCTTAATTCATATTGTTTATGATCAGAGCTATCTATAGCATATATCGACAAATAAGTATTCCAAATGAAATCATAAACAATAAAACAATAAAACAATTTTTTAATCAAAAGTGACATCTCCAGAACCTGGTGTATGTGTCTGTGAATCCTTAGTGTGTCAATCTACCTACTTAGGAATTTGATGATGAATCATATCAGTTTACCTTTTAGCTCTATCTATAGACAATTTTAAGAAATAGATACTTCAAACAAAATGGCAATTTTTGAACCAGAAATGGAATACGATCTGGAAGTGGGACTTTGTAGTAAACCCCCCTCATTTATCCTCCTAAAGGTAATGCTGAAATCATATTAGCCATCATCTGAGCTCCATCTTCAGTAGATCCTGAGAAATAGATCTCTCAAGGGGAAAAAATCGCGGTCGATAGTATGACAAAATTTTTGCCACACAAAACAATTTAATAGGCGAATTTATACTATTTATTTTGTTTGCATTCCTATTAAATAGAAGCATGCAAAATATAGTAAGAGGTAAATAATCTGTGTCTGATTTTTTTTCAATTATGTAGCAATTAATATTACATGCAAAGCAATTTAAAATTTTTTACAGAAATATATTATCAATTAGGTAAGAGTACTCTGCTCGAGCGATAAATTGAGATGCTCAATAAAATTAAAAGATTCATCAAACTAAATATCCATATACAACACTTGATGCAAATTTTATCGAACGGTTAAAATAAAATATATCTCTAAGCACATTTCCTTACAGAATTCGACTCATTTACTTCAAGTACTTTGAAACCAACGTGAAGCTTCTATTGAAAACACTTGAGATACCTTCACATACGGAGTCAAATATGTTTAATTGAAAGCTTATAATGAAAGATAAAATAAGAGAGAAAATATAAACTAATTGTATTTCAAGATCTAATAATCAACGTTACATTTAAACAGCTTCATATATGTAAAATAACGCATATACAATACACAAATAATACTTTACATAAATTGTTTACTCTCAAAACTAAAGCAGGGGGAGTAGAAATTTCACACTCTATATGAGATAGCCGACGGCTGTATCGTGCTAAAAACACCGGTTCTCGTTAAATCACCGAAGTCAAGCAGCATCGGGCGCGGTTAGTACGTGGGTGAGGGACAACCTGGGAACACCGCGTGCTGTTGGCAGATTTCGGACGCGGTAGCCCGGTAGTTTGCGGGCTGGATTTGCACGCTGCCACAACTGCCGCCGTGTTCGTGCGGAGTACGGTAAACATGTGGGTCCGTAAGTCCTTCAGATAGGTTGGTGGTAGGGGAAGGAGGGTACGGTCCCTGTGGATGCCTCCCCCACTGGGTTCCGGTCTAAATTGGGTAGCACTTACCGGCCGTCCAAACAGTTACCTTACACCTTTCTGGTACCGGCCGTCCAAATGGATGCTCAAGTCCTTTGTTGACGAGCCGGACGGCCTGGGTTTTCAACACCTTTCTGGTAGGTCGGGCGTCTGAGTCTCAACAACAACAACACTCTATATGAGCGGGGCGCGTGGTTAGCGCTGGAGTTGCACTCGGTAGGCCCGGGTTCACCAGCTACAAATCAGGACCTCATATAACTATTGATGAGGAGCAACTGTTTCCTACAAAAGTGAGATGTCATTTTACACAGTATATGCCAAATAAACCAGATAAATTTGAAATAAAATTCTGGCTCGCTGCCGATATTGACACTAAGTACTTACTAAATGGCATCCCATATCTAGGTAAATATGAGCAACGTCCTGAAAATCTAACTCTCCCCGAATACGTCGTTTTGCGTCTAGTGAAACCTTTTGAAAACAAAGGAAGAAATGTTACGAGCGACAACTTTTTCACAACACTGAAACTCTCATAGATGCTAAAAGAAAAGAATACAAGCTTGGTAGGAACAGTAAAGCAAATTTGAATGTAAATCCCTGAAATTAAAAAAAATGAAGAAACCGTTGTACGAAACATTACTGCTAAAACAAAATGATATTACTATGGCAGTTTTTCAAGGGAAAATAAATAAAAACGTCTTATTACTCAGCTCGCTTCATCCCCAAGTTGATATCGACAATGATGTTCAAAAAAAGCTTCAGGAGGCAATAACGTTCTATAATTCTACAAAATTTGGTGTGTTGCCGATTAAATGGCACGAAAATACTCGTTAAAGTTAGGATCCAGGAGGTGCCCAGTTCATGTGTTCTACAATATCCTTGATCTCGCTTGAATTATTGGATTCTGTATAAAGCAGTTACCGGTAAAAGCCTTTCAAGGAGCAAATTCCTTCAACAGATTATTGAAGAGTTGCGCAGTCCTTATATTGTGTGTACTCGAAAAAGAAACAATCCGGACATACAGCAAACATCTGCAACTAACGGAAAATCCGTAGCAGCGCGAAAATTAGTTCGTTGTAAAGTTTCGAAGTGTGGACACAAAACTGTTGACATTTGTTCCTCATGTAAAACACCAGTCTCTGGCAGGTGCGCAACATATAAAAAAAGAACTTGTTCTAACTGTGTATAATAGCTGGACTATGAAAGAACACCTTATTGGTAAGAAAGTCAATTAATTTTACCCTACATTTCTTTATACTTTTTCCAACCAAGGTATACACATTTTATTTTTGTCCTAAAAACGCTTTCGTACTTTAGATGCATTGGCAATTACGCTATATTTTATTTTGTGAAAAGACATAGTATCAGTAGATAAAAACTGCTTAAAACTTATGCGCTAATAGCAAAACTCCTTATAAAAATGAAATTGGTACGTATTCTATGCTTATTTTTAAATCAACATTTTCATAATTTCCGGCATTATATTATATAATCTCAATATTACCCTCAAAGAAATGAATAATTGCCATTACTGTAAAAACGAATTCTTATTATTGTACTAGAACATAAATTTTTATACTCTGGATCAATTTGTTCCGTCCCGCGGTTTTACGTATACAGACACTTCTGCGGTTCTAGTGTTAAACTTAAAATCATGGAAAAATTGGATGAAAGGTTGAAAAATCGTCGGGTGATACGGTGGACTAGACTTATACGGCATAAGGTCAGCAACACATTTAGTATCAGATAGTATATACTTATGGCGAATATGAGCAAGCATTATATAAACAAACTCAAAGGAGTAAGCGGTATCATGACAGAGATTAAAGATAAAGTTATTTTTCTTTAGTTAAAGCCAAAATAGAAGAGCAAACATTGAAGACACGATTAAAATAACAGATAGAGGAAGCTTTTTTAGAAGATATAGGATGAGATGAATTAGCAGGGATACAAGAGTTAGTAAAAATGAGTTACCGAAAAATATAGGTTTGATAACCAAAAACACTCTGACCCTTTTATAATATGTGCACGTCATAAAGGGTGGTTTTTATTAAATGACCTTTTAATCTACGGTTTGTTGTATTTGATTTAATGCATTTTTGAAGTTGATGTGTAACAACTTTAATTATTAATCCTTAGAAATAGGTTACAATGCATGTTTTTCATTTTAGTTTGGCTAATAAATTTTTCCAGTTACATTTATATATGTCTGTATCGTGTTGGTTATATCCTGTTAGTTTTATAAATTTAAAAAGTAAACTATATGTAAAAGTTTATCTTAATAATAAAAAGCAATGTCTGTCTGTGTGTCTTATGCAGTATTGCCGCGAGTCGCAGAGCTATTAAATTTGGCAATCGGAGACACGGGGGGGGGGGGGGGGGTGACACGTGAAACCGATTTTTAAAATTTGAATTATTTTTTTTTGTTATTTAATGTTTTATGCGATTTCGACCTTTTTCCCCCCTTTTCTCCACCATCCATACGTCGTAGAAAAAAACTAATCAGACGACCGGAAAGAACAGACAATTGCGAGTAAAAATATATCAATTTCAAATTTTAGGGACAAATTCTAATATGTTTTGAAGATTTTAAATCAAAAGTCAATTTCCGTTCTAAAAAACGAACTTTCGTTTTTAAATCCTCGCGTCGGGAAAAGTACCGACAATTTCAACTAATAATTTACATTTTTAGAAAGCACAAGGATAAAACTTTCTTACAAGACCAATCTGGTCAAGAAATAGTAAAAAGTAGCCGCACGGTCCGGATTTTAAGGAAGTAATGATTTCCAATTTCTCGACCAAACAGCGAAAGAAGTGATCAATTTTTCATTCACATGCGCGCGCAGACGCACGGTGATTCTATGGTGGAGGGGCGGTGGACGAGGTTATGACGTCACGGTTCTGATGAGATTCTGACCTCACGGTTCTGACAAGGTGGCGTCAGATACGCATAGCGAAATTGAATGGAACATTCGATATTTGTGCCTGCCAAATAATGAATATACGTCATTAAACTAAAACAAACCATCCATTTTATTTGAATAAATTATTCAAATAAAATGGATGGTTCCAATAAAATGGTTGAATAAATTATTCAACCATTTTATTGGAATAAATTATTATTTTCGAAATAAATCACTTTTCATTTTAAATTTCAATTTGCCTGAAATGCATTTATTATTTTTTTAAAAACGCAATTTTTTCTTACAACTCAACCCAAACCTTTCACTTTGTTGTGTTAGCTGTTTCTTTGGAGCGGTTTATCCGTATCAAGATAAGAAATTATTTTACTTCATTACTGTTATCTTAAGAACGTAAACTTCTCTTTGTCTTTTTATAACATTACGTATTAAGTGTATTTACACGTTTATAGTATATTTTATTTATATTGTTTTAAAATAGCTCTGATTTAAACAGGGGCTATATATTTTTCTGATTTAACAGGTTTTCGACTTTTATTCTAGAATTGTATTTATGGTTTTGTTGAATTTGTAACATTCTATTCAGTTTAGAATTTATTTTAGCAGTGGACTATCGGTATTATGGGTGTTTCTAATTTTGTTTCGTGTTTTTATTAAAAACGGCATGTTTTAAATGACGGAATTAAGACCTTAGCATATGGACATTATAAAATTTAAATTATTGAATTATGGGGGATTGAATTGTGGCGATGTATTGTATACATCGAGTGGTGGTAGGGTCCACAGTTAAAAACTTAAATACTGAAGAAATAAAAAATAAATAAGAAAGTTATGGGGATTGCCGCGGTGCATTTATGCATCGGGTAGTGGTGGGGGTCATTTTTTAAAAAAATAAAAACTTTTTTTCGCTGAACAGCATCGTTAAAGCAACATTGTTATTTCCTAAATACGAAATTCACATTCAACATCATCAGTCTCAAAAATACTATCATGTCATTTGCGATGCAATACTAAAAATGCACACAAACGGATACAATTTCATTTATGTAAAACAAAAAATAGAGGAGCATACCTCTATAAAAAAAACATAGGAGAAACTGATCCCGACTGTGAGTACACATCAAATGGATCCCTTTCCTAGGATTACATGTACAGAAATCCTCAGAATCTCACAGTTCACAAACATTAGAATAAATTCACTTTTCAAATCAAATTTCAAGTATCCCCTTCCCCCCCTTAGAACATTATTTTTCATCATAAAATTTCATTTTTAGTTTTAACGTCATTAAACTAAAACAAACTATGTTAACTTCACGAGGTTATGGCACCAGAGAGTTTGCCTCTGCCAGAATTTTCAAGAGTAGGGAACAGGCTAGTCGCCAAAGGCGGCTAGTATTAATCAAAATGCTAATATATTTTGATTGCATCAAATCAAACTGCTGCTTGTAAAAGCTTTTACAACTTCCTTAAGAAGACATGTGTAAGTAAGGTGACAGGCAGGCATATATCATGGTATGTGCCTGACTTTTTCAAGGAATTTTCTCAAGCATTTATATTTTCATTAGATTTAAGCATTCATATTTAGGCAATGAGAAACTTAAAAAATAAATGTTAAAGTTCACTGTATTATTAAATTTTGAAAATACGTATCTGCAATATATTGTTTTATATTTATCTTTCAAAGTAATTTAACTTCTTTCTTGTATAAAAACATATCCAACCGCTAATAGTAAAACTGCAGTATGACATGCTATTTTTATAGCAATATATTGAACATATATTTAATGCCGTTGAAAGCAAAACACTTCCGAGAAAAAAAAATATATATCCATGTACTGGATATAACGTATTTTAATACTTGAAAACTATTGAAAAACTTACCTTTTGTGTATGATTGTATGTTTGTAAGGTTTCGGAAGGTAAGTTCAAAATTGATTAAAGTATCCCTATAGCATTTTATTTCAGATAAATCTGAATATTATGAAGACTGTTAAAATGTGGTTCATTTAAGAATGATTTACGGTCTCAAATATCTAAGTATGCAAATTTTGCGAAACGTCTTATACATGTAGGTTTTGAATTTCAAACATAATCTGATGAAAACCGTGAGAAGAATTTCTTGGTTAGGAATTTAGTTAAACACCAGTTTCACCAAAGATCTTCTTTTACAGTGCGATACTAAGAAGATCGAATTTATAGTTCCACTTTCATATAACACTGTTTCATGCTAGTAATAGTTAGATTACATTCCTACGGCTAGTGTTAAATATTATGTAAGGAAATAATAACAAATTCTTGGCGTTAATCTTAAACTCAATTAAGCAAATGCAGAACACAAAGTCATGTGGATTCTTGGTGAGGCGAGATTAGCTATCAATCAGTGCCAAAGAATGCATTTGTTCATTGCACTTTCGTAAGAATGTGATTATTTTATGAACACATTTAATTAGAAATTTTCTCTTTTTACTCACTTTGCAATACATGATAATACATAAGGACAGTATTGGAATGATGTCGAAAATCGCAACTCCAGTTTCTGACGGACATAGACGTTTTGGGACCTCTAGAACACGACAAAAACTATTTTTAGGGTGATGGCTGTGTGTATATGTGTGTATGTGTTTGTGTGTGTATATCTGTGTCTGTTTGTGTGTGTGTATCTGTGTGTGTTTCTGTGTGTTTTTGTGTGTGTTTGAGTGTGTGTGTGTGAGTATGTGTGCGTGCGTGTGTGTGTGTGTGTGTGTGTATGTGTGTGTGTGTGGTGTGTGTGTGCCTATTTGAGCAAACCGCGTAACCACTTATCACTTGTGGACTACGCTGGTGCTGATTAAATTTAGGTACAACACGAGATAAAAGAACCTGCCTTGTCTTGCGAAATGGCCCGTAAAAATTGTATGTATCTGCGCTAGATAAAAGACTAAAATCAAATTTCACAAAATTTGGTAAATAAGTCACTTGCCGTTTACATTTGTGTTGATCAGATTTTGGTGTTATTCAGGAAAAAATAACCTGCCATTTTTGTGTGTATCTACTTTATCCGAGAAACTCATTAACCAAATTTAAAAAAAATGCTTTTGGATTTATGTGCTGTTGATTAGATTTTGGTGCGATTCGAAAAAAAAAACTTTCTGTTTTTTCTTGTGAAATGGTGCGCAAAAATCGCACAGGTATAAAATAAAATATTACAAATGCATTAATTAAAAGCATGCATATTTTACATACAATTTCTCAATTTCTTACGGTGAAGAGAATAAGACCAACCACATTGCTCTAAGATAAACCACTCTCAAGATATTGAAGTTTTGAAATTTGGAAACTGAAGATGTTTTTCACTGTATGTAAAAACTATGTAATTTAATTTATATATTTAGTAGTTACATCCATTGAGAGTTATTCCGATTGTGACATGATACATAAAATATATTACCAAACTTTTTTACGAAATCGCCAGTAAAAATCGTAAAAATGTAAAATAAATGACAACATTTCTTATACAGGATGTCCCAAAAACATTGACCTCGGCTTCTTATTCCTTAAATATTAATCTTAGGCATATATAATAATTTACAAACTTGCGTAAATAAAGGTACAGGATTTTATGAAATCGATTGAAATTTTCAAGGGAATTACATTTTAAGAAATACGAAATTTAAATTTTTATACGGCCCCCGTGCAAAAACATTTCAATTGAGTAAAATGTGTCTCACACAATAATAAGATGATGTACAAAATTTCAGCATTTTATCATAAAAAGTCCCAGAGATATGAAAAGGCAAAAATGCTGACTTAAACCACTTTTCGATGCATCGACATGGATTCTCAGTAGGGAAAAATCATGTCAGCAGATCGCGTTTCAGGTTATTTATTGATACAAAAGTATCTACACTGTGTAGAAATAATAATTTTACACAAATATTACAAAGCTTGTTCAAAATGTTTTCCATACATGCCAAAGATCCATTAAAGATAAGAGTCAGATATTATTTGCATATGATGCATTTCTGCGTTGTGTCATTTGCACTTTTGCTGTAAACATTTGCATTTTAATTTGTGATTAATCCCTCACCAACTTTGTTTAAACATATCTCTGTGATTTTTATGATAACATACTGAAATTTTGTACATCACTTTATTAGTGTATGGAGCATATTTCACTAATTGGAAATGTTTTTACACGGGATCGTATAAAAGTTTTATATTAATTCAAATTTAATCCCCTGAAAATTTTTATCGATTTCATAAAATTCTGTACCTTTTTTAACGGAAATTCGGAATTTGTTATATATGTCTAAGATCATAATTTAAGGAATAAAAGCTGAGGAAAATGTTTTTGGGACACCCTGTACATATTAAGTATTTGTTCTTTATGTACTTTTTCACAGTACAGCGAATAAGACTGACCAGATGACTCTAGGATTAATATTTCTCGAGATATATAAGTTTTATTGAATTTTGAAGAACTGACGATTTTGAAGTTCATTAAGTTGTCAAATGAAACGGACATACGTTAATACTGCAAATTGAATGCAATATGCACCCGCGTTATTTTTTTGCAATCAAACTAAATTTAATTATTCATGGAATAAAAAATGAGGAAATGCATTTAAATTTATTGGGAAAGTCATGTACTGCCCATATCAGATTTTTACTTGGTATCCTGGTAATACTAGAAAAAAAATCTGATGTGGGCAATACATGACCTTCCTTATATAATGCAATGAATTTACTACTTTTACAGTAAAAAATGGTTTTTCTTATAATAGATATTTATATTCTTTCCAAGATATTAAATTTTTGACAATTAGTTGTCATTTTCGTTGATTTAGCGTCATTTTAATCCATTTGGCAAGATTTTCGTAAAGTTGGCAACATTTCAAAAAGTCGCCAAGTGGCCAAATTCGTCACCAAAATCTCGCCAAACATTATGGGCAGAGAAATAAGTTATTCGTATAGAGCAGATAAATGACTATTGACGTTCAATTACAAAAGTATTATTCAACGTATCTTTTCTCATGAATGAAACGAGCTACATCCACGAAAATGATGTCACAAAATTATCGCACGATATTACATATGAAAAGTGAACATGCTTCTGAACAGTTTTTTTTTATTATTATTTTATGGGATTTTTTGAAATCCATTTGAAAAATGTGAAATATCTAGAGAACGGCTCATGCTAGAGTTTTAAAGTTTATATCAATAATTTTCTAAGAAAAAATACATAAGAAATGCTCATTTGCGTAACTTTATTAAAGGTTTTGATTTTATGATTTTTTCAAAATTTCTCTCGAAAATTTAGAGGGGTTCTGAACATTCGATTACGTTTAAAAACAATATGCTTCCAGTATTCATGGATTGCGATTTTTGAACTAAATTTCATTCGAGTCGCTCCATTCGTTCGTGAGATATAGTCTCCGCAGGCTCAATGACATACACATACACACATAGTTTTAAACACACACACACACATACTTACACAACACGCACAGCCATCACCTAAAAAATGTTCGATTTGTGATCAGGGATGCTAGAAACGTGCTCACCCGTCGAAAACTCGAATTCGAATTTTTGACCCCGTCACAATACTTTCCTTCTCCATTAAGCATATAAGGAAAGTAATAAATATACGCAACCCATTACCCGAAAACAGTTAATCTTAAATTTCTTGATAAATGTATTTAGTTTATTTTGAAAAACAAATAAAAATGTATGCTTAAAATATTTTTTTATATAAAAATGTAGTATCACAATATATTCTTTAATGAAGTGATTAAGGAAATCTAGAAATACTTTAAAATACACGTTACACCTATGTAAATAAATTAATACGTTTAATCAAGCAAATCACAAAGAAGCAGCATGCATGCTTTGCAGAAAGTCATTCCAGCATTTTCTGGTGTACCTGCTGTGCTTTTCTTTTCGTTAAGAAAATTAGCTTTACTCGCGACACATATTGATTTCATTTTAGTTTTTCTTCTATGCAATTTGCTTATTCAATATTTTTGCAGTTTTATTGAAAAACATATAAATGACAAATATAAGAATTACAAACAATAAAAGAAATGACATTAGAACAGTGAAATTGCCTTCATATATCATATACAGATAATTTTCATTATACCTAAATATGGAAACACATATTTTTTTTTCTCTACAAGCAATTTGTACAAGCAATTTTTCTATTTTCCAAGTAAAGCATTGTTGTTGTTGAGATCCAGACCGTTCGACCTACCAGAAAGGTGTAAGGTAATTGTTTGGATTGCCGGGAAGAGCCACCCAATTTAGACCGGAACCCAGTGGGGAAGGCATTCACAGGGACCATACCCTCCTTCCCCTACCACCAGCCTCTCGGAAGGACTTACGGATCCACATGTTTAACGTGATCATACTCCACGTGAACACGGATGCAGTTTTGGCAGTGGAGGGAATCGAATCCGGTCCAACCGAGGGCAACTCCCGCGCGCTAACCGCTGGGCTACTGCACCCTTCCAAGTAAAGCGTTGTTGTTGTTGTGACCCAGACCGTCCGACCTACCAGGAAGGTGTAAGGTAATTGTTTGGACGGCCGGGAAGAGCCACCCAATTTAGACCAGCACCCAGTGGGGGAGGTATCCACAGGGACCGTACTCTCCTTCCATTACCACCAACCTCTCGGAATGACTTACGGATCCACATGTTTAACGTGATCGTACTCCACGTGAACACGGATGCAGTTTTGGCAGTGGAGGGAATCGAATCCGGTCCAACCGAGGGCAACTCCCGCGCGCTAACCGCTGGGCTACTGCACCCTTCCAAGTAAAGCGTTGTTGTTGTTGTGACCCAGACCGTCCGACCTACCAGGAAGGTGTAAGGTAATTGTTTGGACGGCCGGGAAGAGCCACCCAATTTAGACCAGCACCCAGTGGGGGAGGTATCCACAGGGACCGTACTCTCCTTCCATTACCACCAACCTCTCGGAATGACTTACGGATCCACATGTTTAACGTGATCGTACTCCACGTGAACACGGATGCAGTTTTGGCAGTGGAGGGAATCGAATCCGGTCCAACCGAGGGCAACTCCCGCGCGCTAACCGCTGGGCTACTGCACCCTTCCAAGTAAAGCGTTGTTGTTGTTGTGACCCAGACCGTCCGACCTACCAGGAAGGTGTAAGGTAATTGTTTGGACGGCCGGGAAGAGCCACCCAATTTAGACCAGCACCCAGTGGGGGAGGTATCCACAGGGACCGTACTCTCCTTCCATTACCACCAACCTCTCGGAATGACTTACGGATCCACATGTTTAACGTGATCGTACTCCACGTGAACACGGATGCAGTTTTGGCAGTGGAGGGAATCGAATCCGGTCCAACCGAGGGCAACTCCCGCGCGCTAACCGCTGGGCTACTGCACCCTTCCAAGTAAAGCGTTGTTGTTGTTGTGACCCAGACCGTCCGACCTACCAGGAAGGTGTAAGGTAATTGTTTGGACGGCCGGGAAGAGCCACCCAATTTAGACCAGCACCCAGTGGGGGAGGTATCCACAGGGACCGTACTCTCCTTCCATTACCACCAACCTCTCGGAATGACTTACGGATCCACATGTTTAACGTGATCGTACTCCACGTGAACACGGATGCAGTTTTGGCAGTGGAGGGAATCGAATCCGGTCCAACCGAGGGCAACTCCCGCGCGCTAACCGCTGGGCTACTGCACCCTTCCAAGTAAAGCGTTGTTGTTGTTGTGACCCAGACCGTCCGACCTACCAGGAAGGTGTAAGGTAATTGTTTGGACGGCCGGGAAGAGCCACCCAATTTAGACCAGCACCCAGTGGGGGAGGTATCCACAGGGACCGTACTCTCCTTCCATTACCACCAACCTCTCGGAATGACTTACGGATCCACATGTTTAACGTGATCGTACTCCACGTGAACACGGATGCAGTTTTGGCAGTGGAGGGAATCGAATCCGGTCCAACCGAGGGAAACTCCCGCGCGCTAACCGCTGGGCTACTGCACCCTTCCAAGTAAAGCGTTGTTGTTGTTGTGACCCAGACCGTCCGACCTACCAGGAAGGTGTAAGGTAATTGTTTGGACGGCCGGGAAGAGCCACCCAATTTAGACCAGCACCCAGTGGGGGAGGTATCCACAGGGACCGTACTCTCCTTCCATTACCACCAACCTCTCGGAATGACTTACGGATCCACATGTTTAACGTGATCGTACTCCACGTGAACACGGATGCAGTTTTGGCAGTGGAGGGAATCGAATCCGGTCCAACCGAGGGCAACTCCCGCGCGCTAACCGCTGGGCTACTGCACCCTTCCAAGTAAAGCGTTGTTGTTGTTGTGACCCAGACCGTCCGACCTACCAGGAAGGTGTAAGGTAATTGTTTGGACGGCCGGGAAGAGCCACCCAATTTAGACCAGCACCCAGTGGGGGAGGTATCCACAGGGACCGTACTCTCCTTCCATTACCACCAACCTCTCGGAATGACTTACGGATCCACATGTTTAACGTGATCGTACTCCACGTGAACACGGATGCAGTTTTGGCAGTGGAGGGAATCGAATCCGGTCCAACCGAGGGAAACTCCCGCGCGCTAACCGCTGGGCTACTGCACCCTTCCAAGTAAAGCGTTGTTGTTGTTGTGACCCAGACCGTCCGACCTACCAGGAAGGTGTAAGGTAATTGTTTGGACGGCCGGGAAGAGCCACCCAATTTAGACCAGCACCCAGTGGGGGAGGTATCCACAGGGACCGTACTCTCCTTCCATTACCACCAACCTCTCGGAATGACTTACGGATCCACATGTTTAACGTGATCGTACTCCACGTGAACACGGATGCAGTTTTGGCAGTGGAGGGAATCGAATCCGGTCCAACCGAGGGCAACTCCCGCGCGCTAACCGCTGGGCTACTGCACCCTTCCAAGTAAAGCGTTGTTGTTGTTGTGACCCAGACCGTCCGACCTACCAGGAAGGTGTAAGGTAATTGTTTGGACGGCCGGGAAGAGCCACCCAATTTAGACCAGCACCCAGTGGGGGAGGTATCCACAGGGACCGTACTCTCCTTCCATTACCACCAACCTCTCGGAATGACTTACGGATCCACATGTTTAACGTGATCGTACTCCACGTGAACACGGATGCAGTTTTGGCAGTGGAGGGAATCGAATCCGGTCCAACCGAGGGCAACTCCCGCGCGCTAACCGCTGGGCTACTGCACCCTTCCAAGTAAAGCGTTGTTGTTGTTGTGACCCAGACCGTCCGACCTACCAGGAAGGTGTAAGGTAATTGTTTGGACGGCCGGGAAGAGCCACCCAATTTAGACCAGCACCCAGTGGGGGAGGTATCCACAGGGACCGTACTCTCCTTCCATTACCACCAACCTCTCGGAATGACTTACGGATCCACATGTTTAACGTGATCGTACTCCACGTGAACACGGATGCAGTTTTGGCAGTGGAGGGAATCGAATCCGGTCCAACCGAGGGAAACTCCCGCGCGCTAACCGCTGGGCTACTGCACCCTTCCAAGTAAAGCGTTGTTGTTGTTGTGACCCAGACCGTCCGACCTACCAGGAAGGTGTAAGGTAATTGTTTGGACGGCCGGGAAGAGCCACCCAATTTAGACCAGCACCCAGTGGGGGAGGTATCCACAGGGACCGTACTCTCCTTCCATTACCACCAACCTCTCGGAATGACTTACGGATCCACATGTTTAACGTGATCGTACTCCACGTGAACACGGATGCAGTTTTGGCAGTGGAGGGAATCGAATCCGGTCCAACCGAGGGCAACTCCCGCGCGCTAACCGCTGGGCTACTGCACCCTTCCAAGTAAAGCGTTGTTGTTGTTGTGACCCAGACCGTCCGACCTACCAGGAAGGTGTAAGGTAATTGTTTGGACGGCCGGGAAGAGCCACCCAATTTAGACCAGCACCCAGTGGGGGAGGTATCCACAGGGACCGTACTCTCCTTCCATTACCACCAACCTCTCGGAATGACTTACGGATCCACATGTTTAACGTGATCGTACTCCACGTGAACACGGATGCAGTTTTGGCAGTGGAGGGAATCGAATCCGGTCCAACCGAGGGAAACTCCCGCGCGCTAACCGCTGGGCTACTGCACCCTTCCAAGTAAAGCGTTGTTGTTGTTGTGACCCAGACCGTCCGACCTACCAGGAAGGTGTAAGGTAATTGTTTGGACGGCCGGGAAGAGCCACCCAATTTAGACCAGCACCCAGTGGGGGAGGTATCCACAGGGACCGTACTCTCCTTCCATTACCACCAACCTCTCGGAATGACTTACGGATCCACATGTTTAACGTGATCGTACTCCACGTGAACACGGATGCAGTTTTGGCAGTGGAGGGAATCGAATCCGGTCCAACCGAGGGCAACTCCCGCGCGCTAACCGCTGGGCTACTGCACCCTTCCAAGTAAAGCGTTGTTGTTGTTGTGACCCAGACCGTCCGACCTACCAGGAAGGTGTAAGGTAATTGTTTGGACGGCCGGGAAGAGCCACCCAATTTAGACCAGCACCCAGTGGGGGAGGTATCCACAGGGACCGTACTCTCCTTCCATTACCACCAACCTCTCGGAATGACTTACGGATCCACATGTTTAACGTGATCGTACTCCACGTGAACACGGATGCAGTTTTGGCAGTGGAGGGAATCGAATCCGGTCCAACCGAGTCCCCCGCGCGCTAACCGCTGGGCTACCGCACCCATCCAAGTAAGGCGTTGTTGATGTTGTTGTTGAGACCCAGACCGTCCGACCTACCAGAAAGGTGTAAGGTAACTGTCTGGACGGCCGGGAAGTGTCACCCAATTTATACCGGAACCCTGTGGGGGAGGCATCCACAGGGACCGTACCCTCCTTCCCCTACCACCAACCTCTAGGAAGGACTTACGGACCCACATGTTTAACGTGATCGCACTCTGCATGAACACGGCGGCAGTTGTGGCAGCGTGCAAAGCCAGCACGCAAACCACCGGGCAACCGCGCCCGAAATGTGCCAACAGCACGCGGTGTTTCCAGGTAGTCCCCTACCCAAGTACTAACCGCGTCCGATGCTGCCTGACTTCGGTGATCTTACGAGAACCGGTTTTTTCAGCACGGTACGGCTGTTGTCTCCAAGTAAAACGTGTAATTCACCAATCAATTCTCGAACCGATGTTTTTAAATTATCAAAAGTTTTTCCTTTACTTTATTTTGTTTGCCCAATTTATGGACGCGGTATTTAAAAGGGATTAAAATATTACTTTGAACCATCTTTGTGCTTTCGTGCACAATTGTACACGTGTTTCAATTGTTCTGAATTTTATTATTGACATTATCAAAATTCCCCTTTTTTACTCTCGAGTTCCTATTTTAACACTTTCCAACATAGTTCAAATGTGTTTACGACTTGTACATTTATTCTGTCTGTCTGTCCATTCGCACGATAACAGCCGTAAAAATGAGTTTATCAAAACGAAATTTTAGTATGTTGTTGAGACGGTCTGTGGAACATATGGGAGTGTAATTAAATAATATCACACAGTTAGTTTTGTATTGAACCCGGGTTGAAAACATGAAATACATTGAACCCTATGGAACGCGATTTTTGAAAACATGAAATACATTGAATCCTATGGGACGTAATTTTTCAAACATTTTTAAGCGAAGTTAAAATTCACAAATTGCTTCGAAATATTCAAATTACCATATACAATATATGAAAACAATTTCAGCAAAATATGTTGACCAGTTGTTTAAATAAAAATTAAAATATTAATTACACCCATATAATATGAAAAGATCACACGATTTACTTCGAAATAAAATATGGCATCCATCTTCTTTTCCTAGTATAAAAATCATGATTTCTAAAGTTTTTTTACATATATACTTAGTGTTTCATCTGTCCGAATTTTTGTGTATTTACTATGCATCTATATTCTGTGCAATTACAATATTTTTTTAGTTTAAATAATCAGCAAACTTTGATTATTTCTACAGCGAAGCCTGATTTTAATTGATGGAGAAGATAAACAAGTGATTGGAAGATGAGTTGTATAAGACTTGCTGATTTTTTCTCTCGAAAAATTATTTAACTATATAGTCTGGAATAAAAGTGTATGAATAAAATATCCATTGCTTTTACATAGAAAACCAGACGATTTACAGGGTGGCCATAATAAAAGTAGGGATGTTTAGAACCCGATTGTGAGAAAACTGTTGGGCCAAACTCAACCAAATTTGCAATAAATACTATTTAGTTCATGGAGTTTTGATTTTGAAAAGAAAAAAAAAATAGTTCAAATTTTTGCCACCGCAGTCCAAAGTGGCGCTGTAAGGTGCACTTTTTGGTTTGAAATACCCATAGGAAGTACAGAAAGTTCAGTCAATGCTGAGAGGTATCGAACATTGCTACTGAACTTTGTTATTCCGCAACTTCAACCGTGGATGCCTTGAATCTACGATATTTATGCAGGATGGAGCACCCCGCCATATTGAATTGAGCGTACAGGAAGTCCTGCGACAGCATTTTACCAACAATCGAATAATTAATTAGTCGATCGTTTCCTATGAAGTGGCCAGCGCGTTCATCTGATCTGACGCCTTGTGACTTTTGGCTGTGGGGTCATGTAAAAAGGTTGGTATACCAAGGGAATGGGGGTAATTTAGCTACTTTGAAGGGCCGAAGAGCACTGCACGTCAAACAAATCAATGGATATCTGTTGCATTCTGCAATTGATAATGCTGTTCAAATAATGCAGTTTTTGGAACATATGCAATAAAAACATATTGAAACACACATGTAAATGATGCCAATATAAAAATTAATGTCATACTATGGAAATATGAGATGCAAATGTAAATATAAAATGTACTAAATACGTATAAAATTTTAAACTCATCTCCTTTTCAAAATACATGTAAAATGTTAACTTTATGTACTTTCTGTGCCTATTTTACTCCAAAAATGGATCTTACAGCGCCACTTTGGCCCGCGGTGGCAAAAATTCGAACTATTTTTTTCTTTTAAAAATCGAAACTCCATGATCCAAATAGTATTTACTGCAAATTTGGTTGAGTTTGACCTAATAGTTTCCTCACTATCGGGCTCTATACACCACTAGTTTTTAATTGTGGACGCCCTGTATGTTTCGGTGATGTCATTTGAACAAATTTCATTTTTTATGAAGGGTGAATGTATCGCTATATAGAGATGTTTAAATAAAATTGCATTTCAGTTGGAAAGTGCTTCATAATCAATGCTTTATGAATGATTGATGTTTATTGTTATTATTTCTAGTAGAAGTATTTAACACTATGATCATTCGTCAATCAACCTGCATTATCGTGAACTAGTTAGCCGTCACATGACGTTGCCGTAGTGCACCAAAAGGGGCGAAGCGGAATACACTACGTCCAACGATCCAAAGACACATCATCCATACCCGCAAAGACTATACCCGCAGGATACTGTATTCAAACCCACAACTCGAGAGCTGAGCGTGCATGAAGAAACGCTTGTTTTGACCACTTAGCCAACACTTCAGCCGATTTCCATTATTTCTTAGATTTGTTTAGATCCGAAAATCGTCTTCAAGTCATGTTTGTGAAGCAGTGAATGCAGTAAAAATTCCAAATTCAATTATCGAGGAAATAAAATAACGGTCAAATATAACAATTCAAATGGGCGTCCGTAGCTAAAGAGATACATCGGCTTATAAGTTACTTTATTATCGGCTTTATTTAAAAAAAAAAAAAAACTTGAGCTTCATTACTATACAGCGTGTCAAAAAAGATTGAAACCCGCTTTAATGCTTTACCTGTTGGAGATAAGTGGGCAATGTAAATTGCAAAAATGTTGAAAGCAAGTTAGGAAATAAGACAACGTTAATGAAATAGTCCTCCCATATTTTTTTTAAAAAGTAACACATTTTAAATTTTTATACGACCGCCTTAGACAAATCTGGTCAATAAGAAAAGTATTATTTTTAATGCAACAAGATCATTAAAAATAAACATATCTATATCTTCAAAATCAACTGAATTATGATAATGGAAAAAATCTGACTTATGCAACTTTCCGTACCATGTGAAAGGTTGTTTCATCAGTGAAAATAGGGATGATAAACAAACTGAAGATGGGAATTGTTTAGATTAAAAATATGTTATTTTTTGTGTCAAAATTTTTTATTGGCATGTCTCAATGTGAAAAGTACTTAAGAATCCATGATTGCATCTTGAGCCTACGCGGAATACGCAAAAATGTCTCCTATGTATTATCATCCAGTTTTATATTTTTTGTTATATGTCACAAATTTACATTTCTAATTTGATATATGGTCCCCATTCATAATGCTCAATATTCAATTAAATATAACTTGCTCATTTTAAAGATACAGATATGCGGGTGTTTAATGATCTTGTTGAATTAAAAAAAAATTCTGATTGACCAAATATATGTAAGGGGGTCGTATAAAAATTTAAAAAGTGTAACTTTTTAAAAATGAATGGGAGGATTATTTCATTAACGTAATCTTATTTCCTACCTTACTTTCAACATTTTTGCAATTTACATTGCCCACTTATCTCCAGGTAAAGAATTGAAGCGTGTTTCAATCTTTTGGGGATACCCTGTATAGCACGTGACCATATCCGCAGACAATATAAGTTTCCAGTTTATGTCTTTTGTGGTCAGAAGAAATCAAAAAGCTTTAGGTGCATGTATTCGTTACAGATACACGCGCACCAGGGAAGTGTCAAATATAATAATAGTAACTAGATTCAAGTTTTGCATTTGCAGAGATTTGTCAATCCAATGTAATATTGCCATAATACAAATTTAAATGAAGATTCACCGTAAATAACTTCTGTACTTAAGGAGTCACAATCGTCAATTACTATAAACAGAACGAAATTCCATGGTTTCAGCATTATTTTGTGTCTTTTTTCTTATACATTGCAGTTTTATGGCTAATAAGTGAATAACTGTAGACTATATGGTAATTTTTTAAACATTATGAATCTGAGAATAATAATTTTAAAAATTCTTTAATTTTCACGGATTTATGAGACTTTTTATGTCATTCGCTGTGCATATAAATGTAACAAACTATCACTTCCAGAAACAAAAATATTATTTATTATGATGCAACAGCGTTTATGTTAGACGTTATACCTCAAAATAGAAACATTTGCGCAATTAAAGTTTAGAAAAACTGAATTTAAGCTTTATATTTCAAAATAAAACGTCATTTAATATAAAATACTAGGGGGCTCTGCCCCCTGTTAATTCCGCTCGAGCAACCCCCTTCGGGAGGCTTTGTCTCCTACTCGCTGTACTCGCAGAGCTCGCTTCATATCTATATTTCCTAAAATTTTTACTTTCAAAAATATCTTTTCTGTCCCTGTCTATTTTCCGCAGTACTGAAAAGCAGGGATTTTTCTTTGCTCCGGGAATCCAAAAATTGAATTCTATGATCAGGAGCTCGTTTCGCGAGCAATTTCATGCCAAACTAAAGTTTAAATCGATAACCGGTTTATTTCATCATGTTACCCTATTATTTCTTTATAAATGTACCGAATTTCATGTTTTTTACTATTACAGTTCTTACGGTACGGGACACATAAATCGATAGATGTGTCGATACGAAAAATTGTTTACTTCAGAAGTGCCCAAAAAGTAAAATACCACGAAAACTACATCGAAACTAAAAAATCTGATGTGGGCAGCACATGACTTTACCTGTAGACTTATATAAACATTCTCTTTATTTTAATTAAATTTAATTCACTATTCATTCAATTTTCGTTCTCATTTGGTAACTAGACTCATTTTCAAAGGTGGCGAAGAGAAAAAAACGAAAAAACGAAAATATCTAGAGAACGGCTAGTCCTAATGTAATGGGGTTAGTCTTATTATTTTCTTTATTAAAAATAACGTATAAAACAAGCATTTAATGGATATGTTTCAGCATACGTAGTTTTTTATTTTAGATTTTGCCGATTTTTGAGGGCCATTTTGCAAAAAAAGGCAGGTTACTTTTTTCCGAATCGTACCAAAACCTAATCAGCACCAGGTGACCCACAAGCGACTTATCTAACAACTTTTGTGAAATTCACTCCAATAAATTTTCAGCTAGATTGGATAAAAGATTTTGCGGGCCATTTCTCAAAAAAAGGCGGGTTCTGTTATTCCGAATCGTAGCCAAAACTAATCAGCACCAAATTCGCCAACAAGTGACTTACCTACGCAATTTTATGAAATTCGGTCAATTAGTTTTTTAGTTAGAGTGGATACAACATCTGCACAGGCAGACACTCAGACACACACACAGACGTCACGCTAAAAATGGATTTTTCGTATTCTAGATGTCTTGAAACGTGTAGAACCGTCGAAAACTCGAGTTGCGATTTTCGACATGATTCCAAAACTCTCCCTCTACATTACCATGCATTGTAGGGAAAGTAAAAAGAGGCTCCGCCCTGCAAAATTTCACTTATGTAGGTATCTGTCTTCATTCGTGGTCTTGCTATTGTCAGTCTATCCAGGCCGCGAGCTCGCAGCTCAAATATTATGTCTCTGATTTTGAGATTAAATATTTCTTAAACTACAATATATATATAAAAAAGATTTATTTCAGCGTATTTCTCAAAGCTTTTTCTATAAGTGTACCAAATTTTATATTTTTATATGCAATAGTTTTTGCAGTGCAAAGCAAAGAAACCCGAGAAACGAGAAATTTGTCAAACGGCGACAGGGATAGAAAATATATTTTTGAAAGTAGAATTTTTAGGAATGATAGATATGAAGTGAGGTCTGTGACCGTAGCGAGTAGGGGCTGAGCCTCCCGAATGGGGTTGTACGAGCACAGCGAGCAGGGATCAGAGCCCCCTACTTGAAAAATGAAACATATTTTTATATAAAATAAAACATGACTTTATACAAAATAAAATTATAAGAAAAAAATTGTTCAATTTTTTAGATTTAAGTTCTTCAAAACTACTAACCAAACAATTCTAGAAAGTTTCGTAAAGTTTCGTGTTTAAAGCGCAATTTCGTTCTGAGAAATACCGCTCGGTCGGGAAAGTGAATAAAAAAAATTTAATGTAAAATATGTCTGTAAAATGTCCAATAAAAATACCTCCCATTCCTAAATATTACAAAATGTAAAACTTACGTTTTTAAAAATATTTTATAAATAATAATATTAAAAAAGCATATGGGAGACGTTCAGATATAGTGTGGGTAGGCGCTATATATTTTGCCGCAGAAAATTGAAATGAATGATTTTCAGACAAACAATGACGGAAATTGATGACTTAGATGTTTCTTGCTTTACTACCATCTTAGAATGCTATTTGATATTCTGATCGACAGCCCACTTTGTCTGGCCGATGTAGGTTAAGTTCGGCTGACAACTAACATAATAAATACCACTTTCTCGTAAGCACGGAATAACAATTCAAACGGATGGAAACTGGAACTTAAGAACTGTACTTAAAACAACTTTAAAATTGAATCTTAATAGAACTCTAGAAATGTTGATGTTTAAAGTAGTGTAAAAAGGCAAAGTTATCAACTTTTCTGGAAAGAAAATTTTATCAGAACAGACTTGCAACTGTGCCCTACATGGTAAATTTTACCAGTCTGTGGTTAATTTACATTTTGAATTATTCATCGTTTACCTCTTCGCAGTACGTTCTTAGCTGTGGTTAAAAGCGTATACCGTTCAACCCGTTTCTTTTAGTTTGAAATAGGCCTATAAACGCACTCGAAACACATGAATACCCCGAAATACCAACGTAACATGCTCTTATATTTATCAAAGAAGCACTGCAAGTTCTGATCTTACAAACATCAGTTTGAATGTTTATGACACTTTCGTCACTTCACGTCTCGCTTATAGCTTTTAATATCGTTATAAGATACATAGTCTTTACAAAATAATGACATAGCATGCGTATCAGTTGTAAAGATGTCGGAATGAACACGCAGGCATCATTTGAAAAAAAAAAGTTTATTTAAAACTATATAAATCATAAAATAAATGCCATTAACGTAATTTACAAACATTAAATCAGAATTGCATGGTTCAACCTTTCTACCAACGTCTGCATCCACACACGCCACACTCTACGTACCTGATAACACCGGTTCTCGTTAGATCACCGAAGTCAAGCAGCATCGGGCGCGGTTAGTACTTGGTGGGTGACCACCTCGGAACACCGCGTGCTGTTGGCCATCTCGGGTGCGGTATCCCCGTGGTTTGCGCGCTAGATTTGCACGCTACCACAAATGCCGCCGTGTTCATGCGGAGTACGATCACGTTAAACATGTGGGTCCGTAAGTCCTTCCGAGAGGTTGGTGGTAGGGGAAGGAGGGTACGGTCCCTGTGGATGCCTCCCCCACTGGGTTCCGGTCTAAATTGGGTGGCACTTCCCGGCCGTCCATACAGTTACCTTACACCTTTCTGGTAGGTCGGACGGTCTGGGTCTCAACAACAACAACACTCTACGTACCAACTCGTATCATTCTTACTGTCCCGAACCATTCCTTCTCGCGCTTCGAACTCCCCCTTATTATAACCTGGTTACCAGCACACTCTACCGTCCGTACTCTGCGCGACGACTGCTATTTACATTTAGACTCGTATTTCGCAGGGAGAGACACTGCTTGAAAATGAGAAGTCGATAATAGAAATTGTTAATCCTTACACAGTCACCGTACCCGTATCATCCACAAATGCAGCACACACTTACACACACCAACTAACGAAGAATGACTCCGTGTCTACCAAGTTCTCGCTCCGCTCCGATTACTTTAATATCTGTATCTATACTATTTGCTTCAGCTCGATAATTTGTTGATTGCAGGAGCAAAATATTGGATTTAATTTGTGAAATCGAATCAACTTACTTATTTCCTTCACTTTCTAATATACTAAAAATTACCAAATCGCTCAAAAAATCAAAGTTTGACGATATAAGCAACTGGTGTGGTCCCATTAAATCCCAGATTGTCTCGTAACTAAAAAAAAGTGTTTTTTAACATTTTTACTCTTATTTTTGTATGGATAGAAAGCAATTTACGGAAGTTATATCAAAATGATCAGAATTAGTTAGAGTTTAATATATTACACAATTTAATAAATCAAAATTTATTCAGCTTTAAGTGTCTTGAAATCCATTGAAGAATACAATGAACATTTTTTATAACACTGAAAATATTATACTGGCATAATTATATTTTTCTACAAAAATACACGTTTATTTTTTAACAAACAAAATGTTCTGATTTGAATTTGTCTGTTATTAGCAGAAAGATGACTGAATTATCTTATACATCTTAACACCAGATTTTCCTCACAAACACACACACACACACACACACACACAGAAAATCTACAAATGTTGGGGGACTGAAAGGTATATTTCAAATTTACTGGTACCTGTTTCTGATACAAGCTACATATGAAAATTTCGGACTATATATCCATATCAATAGTTGTTATGTTTTCACTTTAATGTCCAGTCACATCAATCATAATGTGCATGATAAGAGTAAAGGGCGAAAATAATCTAAGTTCAATTGGAGAACTGCAGGTAATCGAAGAACCAATGTATTTAAACAGGATGATTCAAAATTGGTGGATCAAGCTTTACGAGGTGGTAATATACACCAAGCTAAGCATATTTCGTCACAGTTTATTGGGTCTTAATTGAAACGTAAAGGCGTTACAGGGCACTTAATAGTTGGTAATCGGCCGAGTTCCCAAACATGAAAGCGTCATCCTGGTTGTCATTTTCTGATTAAAAAGGAGAACCACGAATGTAAATTTTATTTGGGGAAGAAGAAGAATCCTTAAGCAAATTTTCATAACACTGAATGTACGGTCTTATCAGTTTGCAGCAATTATTCGCAGCTCCAACTTTGGAGACGATGGAGGATATAGGGCAAATAGGCTCCCATTTTTGAGACGATGGAGGATATGGGACAAATAGGGAAAAGACCGATATGCATTTCGTCTATGAAGCTGCAAATGGGAATGCCAGAGAGTCACAACCATTATCCGTGGAACGTTTCCACTATACGTGGTGGCACAGTCGTAAAACATCTGCGATCGACAGATTGGGCGAGGTGGTCCCATAGCTTAGCCCCCCACAATCTCCCAACCTGCCGTGTCTTGACTTTTTTGTGGGATCTCTCAAGAGTCTCATCTATAACACTCACTTTGAATCTGAAGAGGAACTCGTCACCCGAATTTCAGCCGCTCCTGCCAAAGTGCGCGACATGCCTGGTCTGTTCGAGAGACTTCGTCAATCTCTACACCGCTTCTATGAAACGAGCATTCAGATTGGCGGTATATTTTTTGAGCTATTACTGTAATTATTGTTTATTAAATGGCATTTTATAACTTCTAAGTCATTCTTGTGTTTTCACCTCACCTCATCAGTTTCATCATTACGCGCTCACTGGCGCCTTTACGTTCCATTTCCGACCCAGTAAACTATGGCGAAAAATGCTTGGTTTGATGTGTTCTACCACCTTGTAAAATTTAGCCCATATATCTTTAATCACCCTGTATAAGATGAAACAGTTCCTTTAATCTGCAGTGAATTTTCTTCATCTCTGTCTGTTTAACCTGACTGTCCAATCTACCTGAATGTTTATTGGCTTCTGTTTGGACGGCCGAGAAAAAGTCATCCAATTAAAATCAGAAAAAAATGGTCTTAACAACCATAGGGATCGCACCATACTTTCCTTAACCCCTACCACATTTTGGATGAGGTTTCCGCCTTACAGATTTGCCGCGCATGGGAATCCCAAATCTCTTTGTGTAGCTACGAATCTTCATCCTAGAGAACATGTGACCAGACAAACGGCTGTTTCGAAGTGTTATCGGTCTAATTTAATGTACAGCAAATTTGTTTTGGCAATCCATGTCTAATATAATGAGTATTTCAAAATTAAAATAAATCCAGTACGATTGTTTTCAATTTGGCGAATTTATTACGGGGGTTCATGTTTATATGGCGTACAAATATTTATGGTAAATCTCTCTTGACCCTTTAATATATTTATGTACTTTCATTAAGTAGGTCGTGAACATAAACTGTATGTGTCACGTAGTGCTATAGGAAATTGCCTGACTCTCATTTGTAGGCGGCTTGTAAAAGAGAAAGAGCCTAAATAAAATGTCTGCGGATGATCGTTTAAAGAGGTAAAATAAATATAAGGAAAGTATATAAAATATGGTTATACGCAACTTTCTATGCTATGTACTATAGTGTTTTAAATAAATTTTATAAAGTCAATAAACCTTCATAATTTGGTTATGAATACAGGTCATTTGATCATTTAACCTTGTTTGTTACTTCGTGTGAATTTAATTATTTCATTGGTTAATAGGTCATTCTGCTGTATTTACTACATTTGACAACTACATTTAAAATTTGCTAGTTTGCACTTAAAAAAAACTTCAGCTTTCTTCATGATAGAGAAAAAGTTGCAGAAACTTCATTATAATTATTCCGATAGCAGACTTTACCGCGAACTTTATGCACAACCTAGCAAAACGACTAAATATCCGGTCTGTTGAATATCAATGTGTTTACTTACATTCTCATAGTAGTTTGGGGATCCACTTAAACATTTAACTCATAAAGTATATATTTTGTGCATAAAAATAATAATGAATCACTATTTAATCTAATATTAAGCGTTCGACTGAAGAAAATTCTATGAAATCACCCATTTTAACGTGAAAATAATGTTTTTCTCGAAGCTATATCTGTTATTTTCTACCCAGACCGCCTGACCTACTTGAAGATATTTATATTACCTGGAGGTAACAACTACTAGGACGGCACTAACCTGGTCGTACCTAATCGCATCTAGGGTGGACTTTCGTACTTACCAATTTATCGTGCCCCTACTTCACAAAAACACTAGGACACTTTTTGGCTACGTCAAGCATCACACATGTCGTGTCAGCATTTTATAAATTCTCGACTCTGCAGAATTTAAATGTATCTTTATATTATTTGTACTTGTAAAACTATATTCTGATTTAAGTGTTTTTCTGTGAGTGAGAAACCGCATAATTCTTGAACTTTCGTGTCGCGGTTTTACTTCCGCTTTTAAAAGCGAACCGTTAATTCAAGATAGAGGTATTAGTTTTTTGTTTTGTTTATTGCCGCTGTGGGAAAACGAAAGTTCGGAGTTTTTGAGGCTCGTGATGTGAACCGTAGTTGGCGGCGAAAAGATGGTACGTGTCGTCGCCCTTTCCTAATTGGTAATTTTGGAAGGCGTGACGTTTTGCGGACATCACGGTAGTTGTGTTTGGCGTGGGAACGCTATATTTTGGTGAAGATGGAATAAAGAACTCAATAAAAATGGACGCACTTGCGCTCCAATCCAAATTTTATTATTTTTAAATTCCTATGAATTTAGATTTTGAAACCTTCTGCCATTAAATCTATGAAGACCAGGGGAATGGGAGATCATCTAACATAGACGGTGAATCGTTTGTAAGTAGAATTTAATGTTTTCGATATGACTAAGGATTTTGGCTCTGAAGCCCGAAACAGTCAGACATGGAAACCTATACTCCAGAATATACTTAAGATACTGTTTAATCTACTTTCTGGAAGAAAAACTGAAAATAGTTCCCAATAACATGTGCTTACAAATTTTAATATGAAATAGATCGAATTTGTGTAAAATTAAGTTTCGGAGATTTAAATATAATGGCTATTTAAATATGAAACAAGAGAGTGTGCCTTGTTATGAAATTGCTTGTATGGTTGTAAGGACTATTGTTATGGCATAATTTGAATATTATATATATATATATATATATATATATATATATATACATATATATATGTATGCATGTATATATATATATATATATATATATATATATATATATATATATATATATATATATATATATATATATATATATATATATATATATATATATATATATATATATATATATATATATACATATATATATGTATGTATGTATATATATATATATGTATATATACATATAAAAATAAGTATATCACGAAAGGAACTCCTATTTAAGTAAAGGAGAAAATAGAAACCTTACAGAGGATGTGGCGCTTAGCAGCTCTGCATCCAGAGAGGCATATAAGGATATAAACAAGAAGAAAAAATAAGAAAAGAAGAAAACAACCATACACGACAAGATAATTTCATACAATATCAAAATTAATAATATTATTGATTGGAATTCAAACCTCACTAAAAATATATTCAGACATACTATTATCGGATACTTCAGAAGAAACAGAAACTACAGTACTTTAAAAAAAGACTGCATTTATGAATGTAATAAAATAATAAATGATGCATTGAAAAGAAATTACCCTAGATATTTTTTACAACATTATTACTATTCCTTTTTCAAAAAAAGAAATTGTGCTTTGTTTGAATCTAAATGAGCATTCTTAATCATATATATATTCATATCTGCGATCCTATCATCATGAAGTCTTTTCGCGCATGCGCGACTTTCCCTTATAAAATGTTGTGTTTTCATGTTGGATTGCAGGGGGTATATCTTCCTTGCTTGGTTCCATCTTTGCTTTTGTGTCCGTTCAGGTGCTTCTGTCTTTACACATGTGGGAGATTGACCATTGAGTTACATTGGTGCCGTGAGCGTTGCCCGGGTCGTAAAAGCTGCTTTAAACAGGAAAGGGGTGTCGCAATCCACCCCTGCCATTCTATGAAAATCATATGGTCACTCCTGTTCTCTCTTATTTTTTCTTCTTGTTTATATCCTTATATGTTTATATATATATATATATATATATATATATATATATATATATATATATATATATATATATATATATGTATATATATATATATATATATATATATATATATATATATATATGTATGTATATGTATGTATATATATATATATATATGTATATATATATATATGTATAAATTATATATATATATATATATGTATGCTGGTATAAATCAACATCAAAGTGGTAGTACCAACTCAGTGGCTCCTCTTCCCTGGTGATGGGTGCAAGGCCCATCAATGGCTGTAATTTGAAAACATGGCAAGAAGGAGAAACATATACACTCCAAATGATTACTTAAAAATGATGGAATTAAAATAATTTTAGTATATATTCAAATTAGGTCATAACAATAGAAATTATATTCTTTCAATTTCATAACAAAACCCACTCTCTTGTTTCATATTTAAATATCCGCTATATTGAAATCTCCGAAACGTAATTTTACACAAATTCGATCCATTTCTTGTTAAAATGTTTAAGCACATGTTATTGGGAACTATTTTCAGTTCTCCTTCCGGAAAAAAAATAAACAGTATCTTAAGTATATTTTGTAGTATAGGTTTCCATGTCTGATTGGTGTCGGATTTGAGAGCCAAAATCCATAGCCATATCGAAAACATGAAATTCTACTTACAAACGCTTCATCGCCTATGTTAGTTGATCTGCCATTACCCTGGTCCTCATGGATTTACTAGCAGAGGGTTTCAAAATCTAAATTGATTGGAATTTAAAATTCATAAAATTTGGATTGGGCCGCCCGTTGGTCCATTTTATTGAGTTATTTATTCCATCTCCTCCAAAATATAGCGTTCCCATGCCAAACACAACTACCGTGACTTCAGCAAATCCCCAAGCCTTCCCAAATCACCAATTTGGAAAGGGCGACGGCACGTACCATCTTTTCACAGTCAACCACAATTCACATCACGGGCCTCAAAAACTCCGAACTTTAGCTTTTCCACAGCGGTAATAAACAAAACAATAAACAAATACATCTACTCTGAACTAACGGTCGCTTTTAAAAGCAGAAGTAAAACCGCGACATGAAAGATCAAGAATCTTGCTGCTTCTTGCACACAGCAAAACATTTAAATCAGTATATAGTTATACAAGTACAAATAATGTAAAAATACATTTAAATTCAGCAGAGTCGAGAATTTATAAAATTCCGACACGACACACACGAGATTCTCCGGCCTTAAACACTGGGCTACCCAGTCCCCCTACAATTGAACTTGATTTATTTCTGCTGTATAAAAATTGGGTCACATGCTTTACAGTGAACCTTTTCAGAATATGATTAAAAACTATTTTGTGTCTTATAGAGTCGTCTATAAAGGAATTATATTAAGTAAAGGATATTAATAGCGCAACTCTATCTAGAATAATCCTAACCATTTTCAAATAAAAATATAAATGAACTTTATAAATAAGTTTTATAAAAGGACATTTAAATAAGTTAACATTACATTTTACATCGTAATTGTTTTACAGCGATAGACTCTTCCGAATTATTCATCTGCTAACAATCTCAGTTACGCAGATATTCCACTTTAAATTATTTGGAAATGATTCAAAGAATTTCTCAAAGAAATTAGTTGCAAAATTTTAATTGCCCCACACTGCAAAAGCACAAATGGAAGGAACAGAAAAGTATATATATAACCATGTCTAGAATTAGTGCCCATATGACAGATACTCAGAAAGAAGATGGAACAGAGCAGCCAATTCGAAACTTAGAAATAAAATTGATTGATGTTCACCAAAACACAATAGAAATGGCTCCAACAAAATAAAACAAGTCAGAACAATATTAAACAAATCTCAGCAAGATGAAATGTATGTCAAAACGAGCACAGGATGAGTCATAAATATTAAGAAATTATCTAAAATGAAACTTCTATAAAGAGAAGAGATGAAATTACACAACAGTGTGCAACACCATCGACAAAAATGGTGTCCTGGATAAGTAATTAAATAAATTACTAGGAATTTTCGGAATATTGGAAGACTTAAAAAAATCGAAGTGAATTTTTAACACTTTACAACATGAAAAGTGTTTATGACTTTGTTCATTCTGTCTGTCTGTCTGCTGTCAGCACGATAACCGCCGTAAAAATGACTTTATCAAAATGAAATTTTAGTATGTTGTTCAGACTGTCTGTGTATGGGAATGTAAATGAATAATATTACCCAATTAGTTTTGGATTGAACCCGGGAGGAAAAAATAAAACACATTGAGCCCTATGGGACCTAATTATTCAAACATTTCTTAAGCGAATTTAAAATTCACAAGTTGCTTTAAAAGTTTTAGGAAATATTCAAATAATCCCCTAAAATAAAAAAATATCAGCAAAATATATTCAGTAGATTTTTAAATAAAAATTAAAATAATAATTATACCCTTTATATGAAGAGATCAGGTGACCATTATATGAATAGATCACGTGGTCATTATATGAAGAGATCACGTGGTCATTATATGAAGAGATCACGTGACCCCCTTCAAAATAAAATATGGCATTCATCTTGTGTCAAAATAGTTATTTTTTTAATTCATATTTAGTGTTGTATTCGTCCTAAAACCGGTTTTTTTTTGCTTAAAGTTTATGCATCTACGTACTGAAACAAAGCAATTTGAGCTTAAATGATCATCAAACTTTGATTATTTCTGCAATGAAGCCTAATTTTCATTTATGAAGAATTTAAATACCAAAAGATGTAGAATGAGTTTTATAAGAATTGCTGCATTTCCTTAATTCAAAATTATTTAGCCCATAGAGTCTGCAATATAGCTGATATGAATGAAACATTCATTGATTTTACAGAGAAGTAAACGATTTTTCCGATGAAGTTTTAAGCACGAAGTTATATTACTTGTACCTCCATGATTTCAAGCTTTTAAATAATATAAATTATTATAGTATTGTGTTGAATGAAAGAAATGGAGAAAGTTAATGGATGAAATGCTGTTTTTATAGAGAAAGACAGGCGATTTATTCCTTAATGAAGTCATTTGAATAAAGTTCATTTGTTTCCAATGAAGTTTTCAAATATAATAAATTACCTTAGTATTATGATAATTTTAAACATATTAACGCGGGATGTATCGCATTTTAGAGATGTTTAAACCAGGCAAATTATATTTCAATGCCGTCATTTAAATGAATTTCATTTTTTCGATGATATTTTAAGTTTTCAAATAAATTAAATTAATGTAGTATTGTGATAATTTTAAAAATATTATAGAGGAATGTATCGCATTTTAGAGGTGTTTAAATGAAACGGCATTTCAGTTGGAAAGTGTTTCGTAATCAATGCTTGATGCATGATTGATCTTTCTTGCTGTATAATTCTTACGGATCAAATACAAAACGGTATTTGAAATTAAAGCAAAGTTCAAGACTTGGAAATTTATTAGATTCATGTTTTTGACATACATTTCAACTTTAGTACAAAACGTAAAGTACTTAAAGCACTAACGTAAAGCAAGGTAAAAATACAGTGTTGTTAAAATTTCTTTCAGTGATATACATGTATTTCTACAAGGTAGATACATATGTTTCTGTGATTTCTAACAGGAATTAAAACAAATAAGTTTCAATTATATAAGTCTAATATGAATATTTCGAAACTAAAATAAATCTAATAATATCATTTCAAATTCAGCAAATTTATCACCAGTGTTAATATGTTATTACGCCAGGAAGTTATCGCAGGTCCCTTGACTCCTTGATACACTTATATAGTTTCATTAGCGGTATTAAGTAGGTCGTGAACATAAAGTCTCTGTGTCACGTATCTCTGTCGGAAATAGGAAGACTATCCTTCTTACGCTATGTGAAAGGGCAAGAGCGTTAATAAAATGGGACGATAATTCTTTATACAGAAAAGGTTTGCTCACCAGAAATGTTTAGAAAATATTATTATTAAAATCATACTATGTGATGTAATTTTATTGATTTAATTTCTATACCTACATTCTATGAAATTACACATTATTATCTTGTTTTTATTTTGTCTCCGTGGAGAAAATGTAATTGCATATCGCTTGTTTATTTTCAATTTTCTAGAAGCATGTGATAAAATCAAACCTTTATTTATGCAGAAAAAATTCACTAGAAACACATGTTGACAACTTATCTATATTTCGTATGTGCCTTCGAAAGTTTTTTTCTATCATTAAACTACAGTGGTATCTGTAATTCGAGATGAAACGACAAGTCATAGAAATAGAAATTCTAGTAGCATTCTGTGGTTCAAGTATATGCCGAATATCTTTCAATTGGATAAGCAAAGTATGCGATTTATTAATAGGAATGTAATGAAAATAAAACTAATGACTAAATTTTAGTAATTCAGAATGTGAAAAAAAAACAATTTTTCAAATTATATCCCTACACAGCAGTGGAGCATAAAAAAGTAGAAAATAAATGTTAACCACATACGAAATTGAAACAAATTGACGATGTAGACAGATGAAATCGTTTACACAGTTTTACATAATACCAATTTCGAATTATGATACGATTTATGTAGTATTTTAAAAATTCAGTCCAACCCTCAGTATATTTCAATTTCGTTGATAATTTGTATTCATTTTTTCACTTTTGCATGCGACACTGCTGCGTTAAGGAGGACATTGCAAAATCACGGTTTTTTACAATTTATTTTATACTCTCTAATTTGCCCTTTTAGTTTTAGTTTTTCATCATTCATACACACTTTATTATTTTTCTACATTATTTCTAAAATTATCAAATTATCGTAATTACATTAACGATGCTAGATTTTGGGAAAATTATTACAAGGTAACAAAATTATTACAAGCATGCTTTATGCCATGGCAACACTCCCGGCAGCTGATACTCTTACTATTAAGGCCGTCTATAGTAAAAGTATCGGCTTTCGGGAGTGTTGTCATGGCATAAAGCATTCTCAACAGGAGAGTGGGGATTTAAAACTCCCCCCGGCAAATTGGTGATATTTTTCATTGTTTACATTCAATTTTTACTTTCAAGTGTTTTCATTTTTCTCTCTCTCTCTCTCTCTCTATATATATATATATATATATATATATATATATATATAATTCGTTCGCCATTATTCGGACGGACAAACGTATATATATATATATATATATATATATATATATATATATATATATATATATATATATATATATATATATATATATATATATATATATATATATATATATATATATATATATATATATATATATACGTTTGTCCGTCCGAATAATGGCGAACGAATTGAATCTTCCTCGTGAAATTGTCCGAACAATATTGACGCAGGATTTGGGTAAACGGAAACTTTGTGCTACGTTTGTCCCTCATTACTTAAGCGATGAACAAAAACAGCAGCGAATGGACTCCTGTGGCGACTTCATCAATGCAGCAGATAAAGATGACACGTTTTAACAGTCCATCTTCACAGGCGATGAAACGTCTTTCTGGTAGGTCGGACGGTCTGGGTTTCAACAACAACAACAGGAGATGTAACGTGGTGTTTCGCGTATGATCCACACACGAAACGCCGAAGCATGGAGTGGCGCGGTCCCTCATCGCCGATATCGAGAAAGTTTCGTTTCGAAAAATCAAAGGTTAAGACAGTGTTGATTACCTTTGTCGACGCACAGGGAATTATCCCTAAAGAATTCGTACCGGAAGGTCAAACAGTTAATGCTGAATTTTATTGCCATGTTATGACGCGCCTCCCGGCTCGCATTCGTCGTGTTCGGCAACCTCATCTCGCTGCATCAGGCAAGTGGTTTCTCTTGCATGATAATGCACGCCCTCATACTGCATTGTGTGTTAGACGGTTCCTCGCGCAGCAACAGGTTACGGAGTTATTACACCCTCCTTATTCCCCTGATCCAACGCCAGCAGATTTTTTCCTCATTCCGCGATTGAAATTGGCGCTGAGGGGAAACCGATTTTCAAGCATCTCAGATATTCAAGCTTCTGTTACCAAGGAACTTAAGACAGTCTCAAAGGAGGACTTTTTCAAAAGTTTCAAGAACTTGTATGAACGTTGTCAGAAGTGTATTGTAGACGGCGGGAACTACTTCGACGGTGATCAATTTATCTGCAAATATAAAATACAGTGATTATTATCACACCAGTCACCTTACTTTTCGGTCATGAACGTTGTCAGAAGTGTATTGTAGACGGCGGGAACTACTTCGACGGTGATCAATTTATCTGCAAATATAAAATACAGTGATTATTATCACACCAGTCACCTTACTTTTCGGTCTCACCTTGTATATATATATATATATATATATATATATATATATATATATATATATGTATATATATATATATATATGTATATATATATATATGTATATATATATATATATATATATATATATATATATATATATATATATATATATATATATATATATATATATATATATATATATATATATATATATATATATATATATATATATATAAGTGCACATGATGCATACCATACCAGGGGGTATTAAAAAGTTATTTAAAAAATTAAATTTTAAGAAATAAAAGAATAGGAGTTGTGAGACAAAACCGGTTTAGCAATTTAGAATGTAGAGGCTTTTTTATGATGAAAACTTCCTTCATCTTTCAAGACAGCTAGCATTTTCCTTATATAATAAACTTATTCAGCTGAATTTTACAGCATAATTAATACGCCAGAAACAGTAAAATGAAGACCCAACGCTGTTGAAAATATAGACATACAGTAATTGGGGAGTCATATCACCATAATTAAGATTGAAAATATGAATGTTGGAAAATTTTAATAATTGTTAGTTTTGGGCCTTGCATGAAATATTAATGAAATGAGATGCTATTTAAATGACGCTATTTATTTAGAAATGTATAAATTCAAAATTTTTCACAACTTTTCAACACATTTAGATTTCTTGGAATAGCATTAATAGCAATAATGACATATTTATTTTTTGTTTTTGTGCTAAATGTACATGCATGTTGACACTTCGAAAATTTGAAAAATTGAAGAATTCGTTGCATTTATAATGGCCAGTTGAACAGAATACAGTGTACGTACTATAATGTTTACTATACAGTGTAAGTACTTTTATGTGCAGTGGATTTACTATTATCGCAGAATAGTCCCCATGCTTGATAGTTTCAAGTTTCTCCAAATTTATTGTAAAAATTGCTGTATTACCCAAATATGTTTCCCATTTTCTTAAAAATGAGAATTATTAATGTTCACTTTAAAAATGGGCATTTATTTATTTATATTTTAGTAATTAATGTTCATTTAATAAATGATCTTAAAAATGTTAATTTTCTCATTTTCATAAAAATTAAAAGAAATTGTATAATTAATTTACAAAACGTGAATATAATATTTTCTTATTTTCGTTGTTATGGCTATGTTTAACGACGGCAAATTGATATTTGCATAACTAAATTATCAAAGACATACATTTCATGAGTAAGACATGACGTCATAAATTATTATTTCATTGCACTTTGACGAGAGAAAATTCAACACATCAATATTATGTGACGAGTTGTTAATATCAGGGTCATGCTTCAACATAATGAAAATACGTTCAACATAGTTGTATAGTTTTAAGGTTATTTATAATATTTTTGTTGGCTGAAGGAATTTCGAAGGTAATTTTTTTCTAACTACTTCAATCTGTCTTCCAATTCCTTGAGCAATAAAAGCAGTGCAACCGGTCCAATGTTTGTAATGAATGAAAAAGCTTCTTATTTTTACACGTCATACATTCAGGAAGATATCGCACCATCGTTATAATATATTATATATATATATATATATATATATATATATATATATATATATATATATATATATATATATATATATATATATATATTATATATTTATATTATATATATATATATATTATAGTTATATATATATATATATATATATATATATAAATATATATATTTATATTTAAATATATATATATATATATATATATATATATATACACATATATATATATATATATATATATATATATATATATATATATATATATATATATATATATATATATATATATATATATATATATATACATATATATATATATACATATATATATATATATATATATATATATACATATATATATATATATATATATATATATATATATATATATATATATATATATATATATTATATATTTATATTATATATATATATATATTATAGTTATATATATATATATATATATATATAAATATATATATTTATATTTAAATATATATATATGTATATATATATATATATATACACATATATATATATATATATATATATATATATATATATATATATATATATATATATATATATATATACATATATATATATATATATACATATATATATATATATATATATATATATATATATATATATATATATATATATATATATATATATATATATATATATATATATATATATATATTATATATTTATATTATATATATATATATATTATAGTTATATATATATATATATATATATATATATAAATATATATATTTATATTTAAATATATATATATATATATATATATATATATATATATATATATACACATATATATATATATATATATATATATATATATATATATATATATATATATATATATATATATATATATATATATATATATATATATATATATATATATATATATATATATATATATATATATATATACATATATATATATATATATACATATATATATATATATGTATATATATATATATATATATATATATATATATATATATATATATATATATATATATATATATATATATATATATATATATATATATATATATATATATATATATATTTATATGTATGTATGTATTCTTGAATTGGCCTATGGGATTCTGCATTAAAAATATGTTTAATTTAAAAATGAATATAATTATTCATTAAACATAATTTTGTCATATTTCAACGCAGAGAAAGTTATAATAAATGGTTATGAGTTACGTATTTATTTATGTTGTGGCATATTACATTTTTTGTACAGGAATCTATGAATCTTTTGAGGGTGCAAGGAAAATAAATCTTCCGAAAAAGAGCAAATACCTCGTACCTAGCAGACATTCTTTTCAGACAGAGATTGATGAGCCCAAATCAGTTACACTACCTTTAGAAGAAGGAAGTAATTCAATTCTTTATAATACATTAAGAAGAAACTTATTAGAAGGTGTATGAATAAAAACAATAGACCGCAAATAAACAGTGTATGATTGATAGATGCTTACCAAAATTTTATTAATAAAGAAATGAATTTGCGTTTTTAATTTCCGTCAACATGAGGAAAATCACTGTTTTATTTGGATTGAATACATTATAACAGAAGTGTTTCTCATATTGAATAAAATTCTAGTTTTGAACAGAATGTATCTCAGTAAAACAAATATGATTTTTACCTCACATGACAGGTTTTTATGTTTGAAATCATGCAAAACATACTGAAGCGATGAGCACCCATGCAAGTCCCAAATGCCGAGTTTTGAGAAGAGCAAAGTATATGAATTGAAATATTTGGAGTTGTACTTAATTTAAATTACCAGTGTTATTGGAAATAAATACGCTAAATATTACTTACAATCATAAATTTTTCTTTTCATTTTTTAAATCAGAAGAAAATAAAACATTTGGGGTTACACTTATCTGACAATTGCACAGAAGTGAATAAATTATTACCTTTAATTTACCATATATAAAATAATCTTGGTAATTTCACTGCAATAAAGCAGCACATTGAGCAATATATTGTTTTATTGAAGTGTAACACACAGCAGTTTGATTGAAAACAACAAATGAATTACTCATCTAATTCGTAACTGATTAAATGATAGTATAAATGTGAATTTATTAACACTTTACAACAAAGTTGAAAAGTGTTTATGACTTTGTTCATTCTGTCTGTCTGTCTGTCTGTCTGTCTGTCTGTCTGTCTGTCCGTTAGCACGATAACTGCCGTAAAAATGACTTAATCAAAATGAAATTTTAGTATGTTGTTCAGACGGTCTGTAGGACCTATGGGAATATAAATGAATAATATCACACAATTAGTTTTGGATTGAACCCGGGTTGAAAAAATGAAATACATTGAGCCCTATGGGACCTAATTTTTCTAACATTTTTTAAGCGGATTTAAAATTCACAAATTGCTTCGAAAATTTTAGGTAATAGTCAAATTGTTCCATAAAATATATAAAAAAAAATTCAGCTAAATATATTCAGTAGTTTTTTAAATAAAAATTAAAATAATAATTACACATCTTATATGAAACGATCACGTGACCATGATATGAAACGATCACATGACCCACTTCAAAATGAGATATGGCATCCATCTTGTTTCAAATTCGTGATTTTTTAAAGTTCTTTTTAATTCATATTGAGTGTTGTATCCATCCTAAAACTACTTTATTTCTGCTTAAATTCTGTGCATCTACATACTAAAACAACACAATGACAATATATTTGAGTTTAAATTCTCATTCAAATTTGATTATTTCTACAATTAAGCCTATTTTTCACCTATGTAAAATGTAAACAGCAAAATATGTAGAATGAGTTGTATTAGAATTACTGTATTTCTTTAACACAAAATAATTCAGTCCATGGAGTCTGCATGGCTGATATGAATGAAATATTAATTGATTTTATAAACAGAAGGACGATATTTTTCGATGAAGTTTTAAGCATAAAGTTTATGAATTGTAGCTCCATGGTCTTAATTTTTAAATAAAATAAATTATTATAGTATTGTGATGAATGAATTGGAGAAAGTTATGAATGAAATCCTGCTTTTATAGAGAGATCCAGGCGTGTTATTTTTTCTATGACGTCATTTGAATTAATTTCAGTTGTTTTCGATGAAGTTTTCAAATATAATAAATTATCGTAGTATTATGATAGTTTTAAAAATATTACCGTGGAATGTATTGCATTTTAGAGATATTTAAACCAGGCAATTTATATTTCAATGCCGTCATTTGAATGAAGTTCATTTTTTTCAATGAAGGATTAAGTTTTCAAATATAATAAATTAATGTAGTATTGTGATAAGTTTTAAAATATTACCGAGGAATGTATTGCATTTTAGACTTTTTTCAATAAAATTGCATTGAAGTTGGAAAGTGTTTCATAATCAATGCTTTAAGCATGATTGATCTTTCTTGTTAAAATACAATTGCACAATTTCTACAATGGTTTGTCGTTATCATTTTCCGATGCTTGACAGCCGTCGTTTTGTGCTTCTGACCCAGCTGTGTACAAAACTAAATGTGAATTGAAGGTACATATTATGTGGCAAGTTTCATCAGATCTTTGTATTTCTGACACTTTACAACATATTTGAAAAGTGTTCATGACTTTGTTTATTCTGTCTGTCTGTCTGTCTGTCCGTTAGCATGATAACTGCCGTAAAAATGACTTTCCAAAAATGAAATTTTAGTATGTTGTTCAGACGGTCTGTGGGACCCATGGGAATATAAATAAATAATATCACACAATTAGTTTTTTATTGAACCCGGGTTGAAAAAATGAAATACATTGAACTCTATGGGACCTAATTTTACAAACATTTTTTAAACAAATTTAAAATTCACAAATTGCTTCGAAATTTTTAGAAAATATTCACATTATCCCCAAAAATATATAAAAAAATGTCAGTAAAATATATTAAGTAGTTTTTTAATTAAAAATTATTTAATGTAGGGAAAAAAACAAATTCAATTAAAATCTGACTTTTGGGATATCCTCCAGAAAGAAAAAAGAGATATATTATATAATAAATATCTTTCCAAGAGTTAAAGCATTTTGTGTATAAGAGAGGCTTCATATTTTAAAATAAATTTGGTAGATAACAATTTTTCAATTTTTTTTTTAATTTTATATAACTCTTCATAATATGCTTATTTGATGGCATTCACTTTCCTACGTCCTAGAGAGTTAAAATTTGGTACACAGCTTAAATTTGTTGAACATTTTATTCGACAAAAATTTGGTGGATCTTTAAATATAGATCATACATTTTTTTCGAAATGGCTTGCAAATAATCCTCGTTCACTTCTATAAATCATTGTTATAATATTGTTAAAAATTCTGATGCGGGCAGCACATGTGTTCCCCTGCAAACTCATATTCACGTTCTCTTCATTTCTTCAATAATAATTTGAGTTTATCTGCACAAAATAACAGCCATAAGTATTTTAAATGCCATTGAATTTGCACGTTAAACTTAAATTTGGTTCTCATTTGATAGCTGGCCTTATTGTCAAAGGTGGCGTAGCAAAAACGCGAAAAAACTAGAATATCTCAAGAACGTTTAGTCCTAGAGTAATGGGGTTAGTCTCATTATTTTTGTTGCCAAAAATCACGTATAAAGTAGAAATTTAATTGATATAATTGAGCACACGTAGTATTTTATTTTTATATTTAACGATTTTTGCGGGCCATGTCGCAAAAATAGCCCGTTCCTTTTTCCCGAATCGTACTAGAATAACCTACAAGTGATTTATATACCAAATTTTGTTAAATTTGGTATATAAATCACTTGTAGGTTATTGAAATATTATACACCAAATTTTGTTAAATTTGTTCCATTAGTTTTTAGCTAGAGGGGATAAAGGCAATTTCTGCCGGCCATTTCGCAAAGAAGGCAGATTATTTTATTACGAATCGTACTATAATCTAATGAATATCAGGATTTCATACGAAAAGGATACCTACCAAATTTTATGAAATTCGGAACATTAGTTTTTCAATTAGAGTGGATGTAATATCCTCACAGACACACAGAAACATACACAGATACACCCTTATACACACAGACGTCTTCCTAAAAATAGGTTTTTCGTGTTCTAGAAGTCCCCAAACGTATAGATCCTTCAAAAATTCGTGTTCCGATTTTCGGCACGATTCCAATACTTTGAATACATACACACACATATATATTATCTGCATATCTGTGTATTATCTGTGTATCTAAATTCCGTGCCTATGCAATTACAATAGTTGTGATTTTAAATGATCCCTAAACTTTTATTATTTCTTCAACGAAGCCTAATTTTAACTTATGCAGAATGCAAATGTCTTAAGCGATTGTAAATTGAGTTACATAAGATATGCTGAATTTTTTTCACACAAAATATTTTGCTCTGGTATCTGGAATACTAGTTATATGAATGAAATATTCATTGATTTTGCATAGAGAATCAGATGATTTATATTTCGATACAGTTTTAAATATTTAAGTATAATAAATTACTGTAGTACTGTGATAATGTAAAAGATATCACCACTGAATATATCACATTTTAGAAATTTTTAAATGAAATTGCATTTCAGTTGGAAAGTGTTTCATAATCAATGCTTATGCATGATTGATATTTCTTGTTCTATTTAATCGTGCGTTGTTTGTCACACAAGCCATTTAGTCAGTATTGTTACTCTTGTTTCACTAGCTTTGAGAAGTTGTTTCCGGTATGTATCTCAATATATACTACACGGATAGACACCGTTCTTGCGCCATATAAGAGGAAACATTTTTTCTATGTGTTAAAGTGAAAAACATTTAAAATCACGAAACATGGACTCACGTGATTCCTTCTCCCTGCTCAACATATAAAAATCGAGTCGATTTAACAACAATATATTCAGACGTACTACTATTACACGACATTGAAAATTATATCCCTATCCATATTAAAGGAATAGGGAAAACAAATAACACGTAGGAAGTAGAAAGTTTTTATTGCAATATTTTTATAAAAAAAAAATGAATTCTGTATTTGCTTACAGCTCATTGAATTAAGTGGATTGCCGAATTATGGAGCTCTACTATAATTCCCATGCACACCATAACTATTTATGCTAAGCCTATAGAATAAATTGAATTAACCAAACTATTACGGACATCTATACATACATAGAACTGTACATCCGTTCCAAGACGAAAACACAGATCCTTCGAATATAAAGTCCAGAGATATTGAGATGCATGGCCATAGATAGATCTTGCATCTTTCAGTGAGATGATCTCTCAGTACTCTCTCATGAGTCCCTCATGAGAAAAATGTATGGATTTGCGACATTAAGAAATTACTTGTTTAGTTTTCTTAACTTCTAAACAGTTATGTTTCCTAAAAAAATTGATTTTTTAGTTCTTTTCTTGTGCTTCTTGTTCAAGCTATTTAAATTAAGTTAATCAAATAAATGTTTTGCAGTGTTCATAAAACCGATTTCATTAAATTTTACACCAAAAATAAATTACAGACATACGGTCTATAATTAATTATAGACATAGAGTTCAAAAATTAGTTATAGACATAGTGTCATTATTTTAATATATTACATACAATTAATTACATTTATTCTAAAAGTGCAACGTAAATCAATTTGAAATTTACTTTTTAAAAATTCACATTTGCACGCGTAATTTAACAAATAAATTTCATAAATGAAATATAGGAAATATCTGCGCATTTTAGAGTTTTGTGCTGATGGACCCAACAGTGAAAATGTCGTAATCTGACTCGCGTCAGAAATCATTTTTTAGTTTAAAACCCAGTCCTAACAACCTTTTAGTTTCGGCTCGATTCGAATCGATATATTAGGACCCGTCTGAAATTCCAAATCCAAAAAAGTTGCCATGCATATAATTATGTAAAACTGTGCTTATAAGAAGTTTATGCCTGTACTGTGTGTGTAAAATAATGATATTTCGTATACGTTTCACAAATATTTATTTATAATTCCTCCTAGCATGTGTACGTACTATATTTCCTAGTCCAGAATGACATCTTTCAAGCAAAAATGGATTCGTCCCAAAGTATTGAAACGGAAATATAACTAGACCCAGTCAGCATGTGGCGTTAACGTTTATTAAGCAGTCATTAGACACAAAAGACTAATCCAATCACGTACAAACCTCATAACAAGGTCAGAAGAATGGTTTTAATATAAAATCACTACTGTATTCACCACGAAACATACGTCAAGCACAACACACTTTGTTTCGTGACGTACGACAAACGCTACAAAGAGAATGAGTAATCTGTCGTTCAAAATACCTTTTTATTAAATATTTTTATGAGTTCTTCAATTTAGCACAAGATTTTTAAACGACACTTTTATACGCCATATTAGAATGTAACTATTTATTATGCCAATTTACATTTCTCATCAAAATCAAAGTGTTTGGGTTGAAAATATTCCCTTGCAAAACTTATTTTTTCAAATCCCAGATCACTGTAGTTGTTAACACATTCATGGAAGTTTTTGTATTAAATCAATCATACTGTGACTGATTTTGCACTGCACATATGTGCTTATACCATGATCAGCATCGTCAGACTTTTTTTCTAATAAATAAGATGTGCTACCTATTGTTATTTGAATATTTCCTGTGAGGTGTTTTCTACTAGGTTAATTTACATTTTAGAAGGTAGGTTTACTAGCCTGAATCCGCGTGTAAAGCTAACATTATTTTTTTAAAATATTTATATAATTTCTATATGAGTCTTCAAATTTTTTACTGTATATATCCTTATTTTTTAAATATTGTAACTAGTTTTTATGCTTTTAACATATTTTTATTATTTTTCAACAGCTAACTGCAACTAAATGTACTTTGTTCCAAAAATCCTAAATGACAACACATTTTACTTTACTTAATTAATTTTACCAAAAATTCCGCGGTTAAAATATGCACTATTATGTAATTATTAAGTGTGCAAAGTTTCAAACTATTCACAGCAATAGTTTTCGAAAAAATGTCTCTTTTATGGTAAAAAACGATGGTTTGAGAAAATCAAAATTTAGCGAAACACTTACTCGTACTTAGTGCTTACTTGCACTTTTTAAGAAAGTTGTCAAAATATTTTTAGTGCTGCTAAATAACAATTTTAAAGTTATCAGAAGCACAACTCCGTACTTTTTAAAAATGCAAAAATTTAAAATGTGTTATTTTGTTGAAATTCGTGAAACTACCTCTTAAAGTTTTTTTTTTAACTGAAAGCAAATTAGTTACTCAATTCTCTGGTAATGGATACATTAGTATAGTAACCACGTAAATGCAAAAATGATTTAAAATAGTTAAAATTATTTTATATCCTGTTTACAAGAAATATAATAATGCATTGCTCGATTATAAGAAACTGGGATACTTTAAGTGTCATATACATGCATTGAGTGAGATTGAATAACTTAGGAACAATTACATAACCGAAACTTCTCCGGCCGTCCAAACTGCTGCACAAGTCCTAGGACGAGTCTGACGATCTGGGTCTTCCACAACCCAAACTACTGAATGTAGAAACTTGAAAGTTTGCATACACGTAGGACTTGGCCTATAAACTTGGAGAAATTTCTAAATCTAAAGTTTTGTACGAAAATTATATAAATCGCTGAACTTGTTTGCTATTATAACTAGAGAACAGTTCAAAACACAAATTCAGTTTTCATACCATCATGCGCGAATAAATATCCTCTCTTCTGATTTAATTAATTCTATTGATGTGTTTGATTTTGAGGTATTTACATTTGTTGTTGCAGCAAATTGTTTTATTATATCTATAATAATAAAGGAATATGTCTGTGTGTCTGTTCGTATGTATGTATGTATACAGGGTGTACCAAAAAGATTGAAACGCGCTTTAATTCTTTACCTGTTGGAGATAAGTGGGCAATGCAATTTGCAAAAATGTTGAAAGTAAGGTAGGAAATAAGACTACGTTAATAAAATAGTCCTCCCATTAATTTTCAAAAAGTTACACTTTTAAAATTTTTATACGACCCCTTTAGACAAATTTGGTCAATCAGAAAATTTTTATTTTTAATGCAACAAGATTATTAAAAAAACACATATCTGTATCTTTAAAATTGAGAGAGTTATACTTACTTGATAATTATGAATGGGGACCATATATCAAAATAGAAATGTAAATTTGTGACATATCACAAAAATATACAACCGGGTGTGTGGTACAATATTTGTACTACATGTTACACTCCCAATTACAAATGCCAAGAAAGATAATGAGCTATCTAAATGCAGCAGAAGGAACCAATTGCAAAACAATCATAAACAGCGGTCATCCCCTTCTGCATCAATGACAAATGGGAGAAGTGGTATGAAACCAAAGGGGGAAATAAAAAAGTGCCCCAAAGTTTTGTTCCAGAGAGTTCAGAAGACTTGAATTTTCGAACGAACCAACACCATGTCTTTTGGTTTTGTGCAAAAAATATCTACAGTGAGCATGCAAAAAAAACGCGGCTCAGATACGTGATGTGCAATAGTATCTTACAGCATAGTGATTGCGCGAGTAAGTGTTGAATCTAAGAGAGAAGAGGTATTTATATGTTTCACTTGTAACTAATTAGCACGGAAGGCACACATTTAACGGTTATTCTAATAATAAACAATCAGTTCGTACGAGTCTCGGTTGTAACAACGAGTTCTTGTATTTTAAACTAATAGAACTATTTTGAGTTTCAGTAGATTAAAAGAAAGTGTCTAAATATATATGTCAATTATAGTATGTGTGTAAATATGTTTATTAATGAAATATTGTCAGTGCCAGATTTATTATAATGATGGATTTATGAATAGTATTATTAATCAAGTCCTAAATGGATATCTATAACTTAAATATTAAATAAATTGGTCAATTTAGATAAGTGTGTTTATTTATATATTGTGTATTTGTCTCTCCGGCTTGAAAACCGGGATTTTACATGCTCCACCCTTAGTGAAGGCATCATAGGTAAGTCCTAGTGTAGTAATTTTTGATAAAGACAATTTTACGTTATTGCAGGGTGATAATATGTAGGATATCCAACCGGGTAGCCACTGCTTTATATGTTCTCTGTCTGTGTAATGCTTTATTTAGATGCATTTGTGATAAAGCATTTTGACACATATTAACGTATTTTTGATCTAAACATTTTCCATCGTTTGTTTATGATTCCTATTTTCACTGTTGAAAGAGCCTTTCACATGATACGGAAAAGTGGCATAAGTCAGATGTTTTCCTTTATCATAATTCAGTTGATTTTAAAGATACATATATGCGGGGTTTTTTATTGATCTTGTTACATTAAAAATAAAAAAATTCTAATTGATACAATTTGTCTAAGGGATCGAATAAAAGTTTAAAAAGTGTAACATTTTGAAAATTAATGGGAAGATTATTTCATTAATGTAGTTTTATTTCCTACCTTACTTTCAATATTTTTGCAATTTACATTGCCACTTATCACCAACAGGTAAAGGATTAAAGCGCGTTTCAATCTTTTTGGGACACTCTGTATATGTCTGTCTGTGCCGCCTGTAATATCAAAGGATTGCACGGTTATGAAATTGGGAGCGGAGATAATTTAGGACGTGTGAAAATACTCCTAGGCGATATTTGAAATTCGAATCAGATTTTTGATTATTTTATGTTTTAGCACGATTTGGGGAGATTTTCGCATAAGTTGGTTCCATACGGAAAAATTCTCTTTCAAACAAATTTTAAATGCAATCCGTACCACAAATAGACAATTTTCGTGAATTAAAAAAATATGCATAATTTTCGTGCGTTGAAAACGTGATCTATCTTCTATTTGTAGTAATAAAGGAATATGTTTGTCTGTGTGTCTGTTTATGTCGTCTGTAACTGAAAACCCTAGGGCAGTACGGCCATAAAATTTAGTTTAGAGATATCTTGACTCCTGAGGAGAGTTATAGATATCAAAGATATTCTTACAGAATATCCAATTTAACACCATAGGTTCAGCGTGTTTTGTTGTTTTAAGCGGACGTATTGTAAAAGAGTTCTTTGGATTTTCTTAATTCGCCGTGAGTTACTGCGTGCTTTTAATCAATGCTTTGCGTTTTAAATCCCGGGGAAAGACCGGTACGATTTCTAGTTTCATCAATTAATGTATTTATAGGTTTTGATTCAATTGTTGAAACTAGGGTAACCGAGTTACGTTTTAAATATCGGAGTCGTTTGTTGGATATTCTTTAAATCAAAATATTGAAATATAAAGTTATAATTAATTAAATATTGATCAAAACTCTGAAAACATACAATGATTGGTGATGACATATAGTTCTGATAACAACATACCGCAATTTCCAAGTTGATGGACCTCTTAAATATGTGTCGTTTTCATGCTTAAATTTAAAACTGTTTTTGATAATCTGAACATATATATATATAGTATGCAGGTGTCACGGTTAGTGATCCCTAATCTTTTTCCCCGCGGGAAGAGTGGTTGGAAATGGTAATTTTTGCATAATAAAGTACTGATTGCAAGATGTAATTTCAAGTAGAGCAAGAAAGATCAATTATGCATAAAGAATTGATTATGAAACACTTTCCAGCTTCAATGCAATTTTATATAAACATCTCTGAAAGGCGATACATTCCTCGGTAATATTTTTAAAATTATCACAATAATACATTAATTTATTATATTTGAAATCATTAACGACGAAAATGAACTTCATTCAAATGATGGCATTGAATTATAAATTGCCTGGTTTAAACATCTCTAAAGTGCGATACATTCCTCGGTAATATTTTTAAAATTATCATAATACTACAATAATTTATTATATTTGAAAACTTCATCGAAAACAAATGAACTTTATTCAAATGACGTCATCGAAATATAAATCGACTGTGTATAAAAGCAGCATTTCATTCATAAACATTTTTCCAATCGTTTCATTCATCACAATACTATAATAATTTATTTTATTTAAAAATTTGAAAATTGTTATCTACCATATTTATTTTAAAATGTGAAACCTCTCTTTCATATAAATAATTCAACTCTTGGAAAGATATTTATTATGAAATATATCTCTTTTTTCTCTCAGGAGGATATAGTGACAGTCAGAATTTAATTGAATTTATTTTTCTCCCTATATTAAATAATTTTTATTTAAAAAACTACTTGACATATTTTACTGAAATTTTTTTTATATATTTTATGGGATAATTAAAATATTTCCTAAAAGTTTCGAAGCAATTTGTGAACTTTAAATTCTCTTAAAAAATGTTTCAAAAATTATGTCCCATAGGATTCAATGTATTTCATTTTTTCAACCGAGGTTCATTCCAAACCGAATTGGGTGATATTATTCATTTATATTCCCATAGGTCCCACGGACAGTCTGAAAAACATTCTAAAATTTCATTTTGATAAAGTCATTTTACGGAAGTTATCGTGCTAACGGACAGACAGACAGACAGACATAATGAACAAAGTCATAAACACTTTTCAACTATGTTGTAAAGTTTTAAAAATACACTTTGAATATTGAAGCAGCAACTATATTTAAGAATAAAAAATATAATGCATTACGAAAATAGATATAATGATACAATATCGATTTCGACGTAAGAATGAATAAAGTTACTTCTGATGATAACAGAAAACAAAATCCGAAATAATACGGACAAATCCTGCTTGACATGTTTGGAAACGGATTTTTCTCGTCAGGTAGCGTTCTTGCTCAGCTTGTCGGAAACGGAGACTGAAGTAGAAGATATAATACTTAGACAATGATTGATTAGTGGGATGGACCATCATCTGAACTACTATGTATTCCTCCGAATGTGACGATGAACTACTATGAACTACTATGTATTCCTGTCATCGTTGGCGACATCGGATGGAAGATCATCGAGAGTGTATAAAAATATATACATTTTAAAATAACTTAGACTTAATCTGGTTTTTATGAGTGTTTTTAATAATATCTTCGGTTAAGATGATTTATTGTTTGTAGCTTGTTCTATAACCAAATTAATGAGTCAAAGGCCAAAAGAAATAAAAAATGAGAGAAATCTAGGCACAAAAGGTAATTTTTGGTTAAAAAAGGTACGGTATTTCAGTGAAATTGAAAAAACCGTTTCGTTCGTTAATTTTTAATAAGAAAAAGCAACACTTTTATTTATCAAACAATGCTTTCTGTAACTGCATAATTCAACATTTTGTATAGTGACGGAAGAGTGGTAAGAACATTGTATGTTCTATTGCAAATGGAATCTATTATAAAAATATTATAAAATGGGTGAGAATTCATTGATATTTTAAGAATTGAAATTGATGAAGAAATAAAAGGTCTGCATGCCATTCATATACTCTCCGGCGTCCTATTATTTTTATGAACAACGAGTTTTATTTTGGATGAACCGCAACAAATTTGATTAGGATGTAAATATATTCCACCTAGAAAGTTATTGTGTTCTTACAACAATTTGTTTATATGAAGCTGTGATGTCAGAACTAGCAATGTTTTAGTAATGAAAATCCATACCGTAAAGTGTATTGTGCGAGAAATCCTCAATATAAGTAAACAATAATAAAATACTAAAAGCAAATAAATCGATATGTATATATATATATATATATATATATATATATATATATATATATATATATATATATATATATATATATATATATATATATATATATATATATATATATATATATATATATATAACATTGAAACTATTTTGAGAAATAAAAATGTAAGGTTAATTTATGGCCAAAGATTTTTATCTGTACAAGAAAGCATTTGTCAGTGTTATATCATAAATTAACAAGACAGATAAATAATACATAAAGCATTGATTATGAAACACTTTCCAACTGAACTGTAATGTTATTTAAACATCTCTAAAATGCGATACATTCAGCGGTAACATTTTTAAAATTATCACATTATTACAATAATTTATTATATTTGAAAACTTGGAAATTCATTGAAAACCATGGAGAAAATGTATTTTAACTCTATACTTAAAACTTCACCGCAAAAGTATCAATAAAATCAATAAAATAATCTGCTTCTCTATATAAAATCAATGAGTGTTTCATCCATATCAGCTATATTGTAAAACTTCACCGCACTTAAAACTTCACCGCAAAAGTATCAATAAAATCAATAAAATCATCTGCTTCTCTATATAAAATCAATGAATGTTTCATCCATATCAGCTATATTGTAGACTCCAAAGCTAAATTATTTTAGCGTTAAAGAAATTCCGCAATTCTTATACAACTCATCTTAAGCGTTGTGTGTTTACATTCTCCATAAGTAAAAATTAGACTTCGTTGTAAAAATAATCAAAGTTTGATGATCATTTAAACTCAAATATATTGTAACTGCATTGTTTCAGAAATTAGATGCACAGAAACTAAGCAAAAATGAAGCAGTTTAAGGACGGATACAACACTAATAAGAATTTAAAAATAACTTTAAAAATCACGATTTCGACACAAGATGGATGCCATTGATAATTTAAACTCATATATATTGTAATTCCGTTGTTTCAGTATATAGATGAACATAAATTAATAAAAATGAAGCAGTTTTTGATCGGATACAACACTAAATATAAATTAAAAGGAACGTAAAAAATCACGATTTTGACACAAGCTGGATGCCATATTTCATTTTGAAGTGGATCACGTGATCTCTTCATATAATATGGGTGTAATTATTATTTAAATTTTTATTTAAAAAACTACCAAATATATTTTGCTGAAATGTTTTTTATAGTTTCTATGGGATAATTTGAATATTTCCTAAAACTTTCGAAGCAATTTGCAAATTTTAAATTTGCTTTAAAAATGCTTCAAAAATTAGGTCCCATAGTCTTCAATGCATTTCAGTTTTTCAACCCAGGTTTAATCCAAAACTAACTAGGCGATATTATTAATTTATATTACCATTGGTCCGACGAACCGTCTGAATAACATACTAAAATTTCATATTTCATTTATGAAACCATTAAATTTTCACCAATTTAAAATTTCTCTAACACCATCATCAAATTTGAACCTCTTGAATCCTCCTTCAAAATTAAAGAATCCAGATATTTATAACAGAAACTTTCTAACACAAACCAAACCCTTCTTTCCTTTTCGAAAACATAAGACAGATGTCTAAACTTTCTCATCTTCATTAGGCCGACAGAATGGGCAACATACTCCTGCTGCTCTTTCCGGCAATTAACTTTGAGGAGAAATTAATTATGACAAACTTTGGTAAAAGCTGTCCCTGCTACAGCTGTTACAATATTCTTGATAATTAAATATCAAACTTTGTATCAATCTCTGTGATGGGTGAAAGGTCAAAATATAACGGCTTGTTTTAAATTTATTGAAATTTAATGGTATTAAAGGATGAAAAATGGTCTTAATTTCACATAATAATTATAATGATTATCATTACTTATCTCGAATTGTACTGCATCAATTGAATTTTTCCTTATCAATCAGCAACTATACTCTGATTTTATAATTTTACATAATAGAGACACCATTTAAATTTATTTATTGCAGCACATAACGTAATATGCATGCACAGATATATATGTTTTCTAAATATACACAATTAACTTTAAAAGATCACAATTAACTTAAGGGGAGTGATGTCAGTCGCCTACACGTGCTGCCCCTGTTCTCGCTAAACGACTGACTACTTGTCGCCTTGAAATATCGTATTTTTTGTAGATTCCAGGGCGGTAATTATAATCTTAAATGAGCTGCCAGATTTATTGGTTAAGAATGGATCTTAAATGATGCAATCGGATCCTCCCTTGCCTGTGCGGCATATAAAATGATATATATCCTTCTCCATTAAAGCTAACCGTTTCAGTCTGTACAGGGGGAGAGCTTCTGGTGAAAAGTAGAACTCCCTGTAAATAAGTCGGCAAGAATAACCAGTTTCTTGCATAGAGCAGTTGGCGTGGCATGCTTTAGACTTGCCACGGGTTATGATTACTTTCAGAGTAACATGTATCGAATTGGACTGATAGATACAGATGTCTGGTCTCTTTGCGACTATGGCGTTCCCATGACTGGAGACCACCTCAACATATGCCCAGCTGTTCTTGATTGTTTTCCTGTATGTGTTACTGACAGGGCTTTTAGTGACTAATTTATCGCCCTTCTTTGGATTGGGCTGTTCGTCGACTTATGACCGAGAGGTTGAAGACGGGCATAGGATAAAAAAAACTTTAAAAGAGGCAACTAGACTTAAAACTGCAGAAACAGGTATTTTTGGAGCAATTTTGCATTGGTTTTAGTTTAACAGCAATCATTCTAGATGAACCAAGATTTCTTTTTTCATAAACTGAAATTTGACAAGCGTCAGTGATGACCAAAATAGTTCCATGAACAATTCCTTAAATTGTGATTTGTAGCAAGTGTTTCTTACTTTCACTGAAGTGACGGTTTTTCGGTATTGATGGTCATTAAAAGCAGAAATTACCGGCCCACATATGGTAGATGTTGCAGCTAGAGCATTAGTTCATCTTTGAAATAATTTTATCATCGATTATTGTTGATTATCTCTAGAGATATCAATCGTTAAAAAATTTTTATGACTGAAAATATCTCTGTAAATTTGTGAGAAGCTGTACCACGATTTCTTTTTTCATAAACTGCAATTTGGCAAGCGTCAGTGATGACCAAAATAGTTCCATGAACAATTACTTAAATTGTGATTTGTAGCAAGTGTTTCTTACTTTCACTGACGTGACGTGTTTTCGGTATTGATGGTCATTAAAAGCAGAAATTACCGACCCACATATGGTAGATGATGCAGCTAGAGCATTATTTCATCTTTGAAATAATTGTATTGACAATTATTGTTGATTATCTCTAGAGATATCTATCGTTAATAGAGTTTTATGACTGAAAATATCTCTGTAAATTTGTGAAATTTCTCAAGTCTTACTCCGCAATTACTGAATTGGATATCAAATCGAAGGAGTTTAACATATTTTTTGAATTGCCACAAAATATTTATGCAAAATATGTTGTTTAATTAACTACTAAAACTAAAACTTTAACACGTTTTATATTATATACTATTTTCAAATAGTTGAGATATCATATATATTTATAGCAATCTAATCAATATTAATGTATTATTATTGATGGTAAACCGTTAAATATAATGATTAGGATAAAGTAATATATGAAAAAATAACAATATATATTAGTATTGGAATTAAATGAAATTTTACGCGAAAAAGTGTATTTATCAAAACATCATATCGCGATTCTTATGTTCTTTAACTGTATATATTTAACGAAGTGTAATTACTTCATTGGAAACACCAGAAAAATATAGAATGATTTGAAAAGTCGTGATAATGATGACCTACAACTTAAAACCATTAATGTACCATATGAAAGGTTACAACGAAATTATATATTTTTATAATGACAGAAATGTCCAAAAATGTTTTACATTTGTATCGTATTTTATAATGAACGATAAATTTATGAAGGAGTATTCATATTGTGATAAATGGTATATATGCTTAATTTTTGTCTCTTTTGCATACTTATTCCGTACAAATCATACGAATTTTCAGAAAATAGGAAGTCGTTTTCTTTTAACCGGAAATATAAATTTTGAGTCAACAGCCAACAGCTTTTGGAATTTGATGTTGAATTCTCATATCATAATATATGCTCTATCTATAACGAATATGTGATGAAAGAAGAAAAAACGTTTAAGTTGGTTTACTTTTTAAATCATTAATAAATATTTGGATTGAATTATTATTCTTAATTAATAATGATCGTGAATCATATACTTCGAACATTACTATCGTGGCCGCACTAAACCATCATTATTTTTTGCGGGAGTTCCTAAAATCTAATCATTAATTAAGACTCTACACATTAATTTCCACATTTTTAACTTTGAAAATAAATATTATTTATTCACACATATTATTGTTATGATTAAAATTAATTTAATTTCAATAAACGTTTAGATAGGAGAAAATGCACCGTGTGAGACTAGTTCTTAGAATATTATTCCAAAATCATTAATTGAACTAATACTCCTATATACAGCTGTTTGTTGGGCTGTTGCCCAGCATGCATGGAATATTCTCCACTTCTTGTTCTGGCATTTGGAGTCAGTTTTGTCTTTTCCTGAAACATTTTAATATTTAACATAACGGCTTGCTACATTGCTTGAAAACACGACTTTCTGAATCCTTAGATAACCATCACTGTAGAATACCTGAATGCTTATGCTTAGGAACAACACTGCTTGAATTCCATGACTGCTCTCCCTCGCTTTAGGACAATCATTCTTGTTGAATATCTCTATGCTTCTGTCCCACCATATCATATGAAACGCACTTTTGGACATCCATAGCTTCTGGGCAGGCATTCCTGTTGACTATCTCATTGATTTTCTGCACTGTCATTGCCTATTATATTCACTGAATTATCTCCTTGTTGGCATATCATTTTGTCTGAGGTCCAGATAAGCCCTCCGCATTTACTCCTCAGTGCGATATAGCAACATTTCTTCATTGGGTATCTGATTTTTCAGTGAAGCTTGGTTTAAGTCTTGGCCCTAGGAGATATTTGCCCCAACCACACCTGCAATTTGTGTGAAGTAAATTCATTGGGGTCATGACCCTCCGGGACAAGACTGTCGTAAAACAGCGGCTACAAATTCGCGTCTTGTTTCGTTGTAAATATTCGTAAATATTAAAACTGCCTCCTGATCTCACAAAATCCTTAGAAATATATGCTTCAAGGAATTTCATTTTGAACCGAAGTTGAAAAGAAAGTAGACTAAACTACTCTATCTCCTTCCGAATGTGTTTCTAAATTCATACCGTTTTATCATCTAAGCTATAATTACAGCCAATCTTGTGGCATATATGTTTCAAGTAAAATATTTTTTTTTATTATAAATGGAAATCCTTAGTGAACACACTACTAGCTCCTCAGGAATTTGAGGACGAATATATACCACACCTCACTGTATGTATATTTAGAGTAGATCTTGAGAAATAAATGTGTCTGAGAAAAGATTTAATAAAAACAATAGTATGTCAAAATGCTAACCACCAATTGCAGAAATTTCAATATGTTTTTTATATGATTTTTCTTAAAAGTAATTGTCTTAATATGCATCACGGGATAGTAAATTACGACAATAAATATAATTGATAAAAACATGTATATATTTCAGTATGTATACATACCTTGAAGTATGTAGCTGCATATTTTAAAGCATTTCTCAGATTAAGAATGTTAGCGACTTTAAATAATTCTCAGTGCATCGAAAGTAATAATGCCAATGCAATATAAGCAAAATGCTGATATATTTTACTGACGATAGCCTGCTATAAGCAAAATCACTGAACTTTCAAGTGGCTATTCTGGGAAATATGATAACCATTACCTATGCCTTACTTACTTCAAGTAAAATAGCAAAATTTCAAGCAAAACATCATTAACCTCTGCGAATAACTTAATGCTGCAGAAGAGAATACATTAATACATTGAAAGTCATTTTGAAAATGTTTCTCGTAACGTGTACTTTCTGTTTAAAGCTACGTATCCAGAACCTCTTATATGATTTTGGCATATTTCGAATAATGAGAAACATTTTAAAATTGCTGCCTTACTGGACATTATTTAATAATAAATAAATGAAATTTTGTATATGGCATTTTTTTGCTAAAATATTTATTTTTTATGAAAAAGAAAACTTTTATTTAATAATGCGGAATATAGATTGAATGCAAAAAACAATTATGCAGTTATACTTTTTTATATACAGGGTTAGCAAGAAATAAGTTTCCAACTTCAGAGGGCTCTAGAATGCGTTCTATTGGTCCAAATGAGATAAAATTTGAAATACAGATAATTCAAATGATGCACTTGACATTTATTAAATTAAAAATTTTAGTATCAACATTCACCTATAGATGGCGCTATAACACAAATGGTAATGATTTGCATATATTGAAAATGTGAAACATTATTTGCGTTACAGCGCATGCCTAGTAGCATTATTCTTTGGATCAAAAGAAGGCGGATTCTGCACGAGCATTAGTTACTTCTCAGCACATCATGCCAACGTTGCAAGAAAAAGCGCTACTGGTGTAATTGTTCTACCAGAACCAGCAGAACTCCGTTGCAGCTGTAAAAAATTTCCGTCGTATGAAGTAGATACTACGAAGAGGTCCAATGTCCCCATGTGCCCTACGCAAGATGATAAAGAAAGTTGAAACAACTGGGCAACTTGGCATTCTTCCAGGTAGAGGACGAAAGCCAATCCAGCCTTTTAGCGTCAAAAATGTGGCTACCGCGGTAGTTGAAGCTAGCAGTCATTAGCCGCATGGTAGTGTGAGTGTGCCAGTTGTTTCCCGTGTATTTGATAGGCCGTACTCCACTGTACGAAAAATCTTACGGCGGATTTTGAATTTTTATCCCTACAAAATCAAGCCTGCGCACCTATTGCAAGACGGAGACTCAGAGGTTCGTAAAACTTTTGCACTTCAGTTCCTTGCTCGAATGGTGGTTGACGTCAATTGGCTATGGAAAATCCTGTGGGCTGACGGAGCCCACTTTTGCCTCAATGGACATGTTAACACCCGCAGTTGTCGAATTTGGGCAGCGAAAAACCCTCACGCTATCCAGGAACAACCCTTGCATCCTGAAAAAGTGACAGTATGGTGTGGTTTTACTGCTCCTTTATCATTGGACCGTATTTTTGAAGAGGTAACTGTAACTTGAATCAAAACCTGTTCCGTCACAGGACTACGGTACCGTGATATGCTGAGGGATTTTGTAATCAAACAACTTCAACAGCGTGGATGTCTTCAGGACATCATTTTCATGCAGGATGACGCGCCTCCTCACATTGAGCGTAGTGTAAAGCAATTGCTAACATATCATTTCACAGCTGAACGGGTGATCAGCCGGTATTTTCCGACAGCATGGCCTCCTCGTTCGCCGGATATCAACCCCTGCGTCTCTTGGTTGTGGGGTTTCCTCAATGACAATATCTACCGTAAAAGGCCAGCATCTGTGCCAGATCTGAAGGACAGCATTCGGCACCATGTTCTTGATATTCCGGCAGACTCACTCCGTTCAGCTGTGGAAAATATGGTTCTGCGATTAGAACACATTGTTGAATATGAAGGGGGACATATTGAGCAGTTTTAATGCTATTTTTTGAAATATTATTTAACATTTACAAAGTCTATTAAATGTTGTTATGTGTATTACAGCGCCACCTACCGGCGGATTTATGTACTAAAATTTTTATTTAATAAATGTCAAGCGCATCATTTGAACTATCTGTATTTCAAATTGTATCTCATTTGGACCAATAGAACGCATTCTAGAGCCCTCTGAATTGGGAAACTTATTTCTTGCTAACCCTGTATTTACGATATTTCACTCTTTCATGCTATTATATAATTTATTGATTTTTGGAAAATTTATGTAAAATCATAATTTAAGAAGTAAACCATGTTTATATTTTCGTTATAAATACGTTCCTTATCTTGATTTTAATTCATTATTATATCGTACTTTCATTCTAACCACCCGATATATAATATATATACATATATATATATATATATATATATATATATATATATATATATATATAACAAATTGTGCTTGGTCAGTAATATTAAATGCATTTTTCGAAAATTTTATTAATTACTTTTGTGTTGTTCACCATAGATTTAAAAAGTTTCTACCATCTAGAAACCATTTGAGGATCATGGCTGCATGTGGGACCTACATGGGTCACATTAAGGCATGCAGGCAGGTATTATGAGTACCACGTGTATTAGAACAACTTTATCATGTACTTGTTCCATAGTTGAAGTCTTGACGAATTATAGCATTCTTATACTCATAGTTGGCCCAAGAGGGTTTTGTCCCATATTATTTAGGTGCATATAAAATATATAAATAGTCCAAATGCCATTTTAATAGGCAGCAATAAAATACGCAATACTTTTGAGAATATTCCTGATGAACAACAAAATTAGTTATAAAACTAATAAAACTTCGCTTAAAGCAATCTCCAACATAAAATTAAACGCGTCAAATGATCAAGGCAGATATCAGCTGTTTTCGTTAGAACTAGTTTAAGCAATTTTCGTTCATTAAGACTAAATTAACGAAATGGTGTTGCCAACCTAGAGAGTAGAAAATATCTAGATGACAATCGATAGGAAATGAGTAGTAGAATTCTATGAATGAACGGTAAAATACTAAAAGGGAAATAAACGTACGGCATAAAGAATCAAAACACTTGTTGTATGAGTGTCCTACTAAACGTACGGCATAAAGAATCAAAACACTTGTTGTATGAGTGTCCTACTAAATTAAACTAAACTAAACTAGGAAGATCAGTCATGCATGAAGCATCGCTTATGAAACACTTTCCAACAGAAATGAAATTTTATTTAATTAAATTTTATCTATTATATTTAAACAACATAATCACAGTACTACACTAGTTTATTATGTTTGAAAATCTTAATCTAAAAACTGAACTTGATTCAAATGACATCATCGAAATATAAATCTCTGGCTCTCTATGTAAAAACAATGAATATTTCATTCTTATCACATATATTCCAGACGCCATAGCTAAATAATTTTGCCTTAAAAATCAGCGATTCTTATACATCTTATCTTAGAGCTTAATGTTAACATTTTGCATACATTAAAATTAGGCTTCGTTGTAAAAGTAATCTAAGTTTAATGATCATTTAAATGCAAACCGTTGTAATTAAACTCTAAAATTTTGTCAAAAATAATGCATCATTGTCCGCCATCCGGACACAGGAAGCACCTTTACTACGTGTCCTTGTGTCTGCAACTGCATTTGGTATTGTGGCGTCCATTACGTGTACTGCCAATGACACCCACCCACCGTCGCTTCCGTTTGGAGTGGTGTCGCGTTCGACGGGATTAGATCGCAACCGAATGAAACTATGTCGTCTTCATAGACAAACAGAGACTCATTTTTGGCAGTGTTGACAATCGTGTACGTGTGTGGAGGCCCCGTGGGGAACACCTGAATCCTGCCTTTGTTTATTGGCCTTCGTCAAACTTTTCCCACAGCTGGTGTGATGGTACGGAGTGACGTCGCATACGACACTCGGTCACCTCTAATATATATCCATGACAGCCCAACGGTACGTTAGTGACATCCTTCAGCCACATGTGTTTCCACTCATGGTAGTTCCCCCAGGAGTCATTTTTTAACAGGGTAGTTCTCCGCCACACACAGCAAAGGTGTCACAGGTGGCCTCCGCCACATTACCACCCTTCCCAAGCCTGCCCGATCCCCAGATTTGACACCGATCGAGCATGTGTGGGATCACTTGGGACGGCAAGTTGGACAGCCTACGAGTTTGGTCGAACTAGAGGCGCGCTTATAACAACTGTGGAATGAGATGAAGCAAGACAGGATACGGGACCTGTATGCCTCAATGTCTGCCTGTATTACATCGTGAATTTAAGCTAGAGGTGACCCAACAGGGTACTAGATTCTCCATGCATTTGTAGTTTTTTTCTGTAATCAACGATCCGTTCACTATGATTTTGTAATCACTTACTTATCTCAACGTTGCACTTACATATATAAAATTTCGTTCGATTTTGGCAGCTCTGCCTTGGTGCGCAAACTTTTATGGCAATGAGTGTATTTCACTTCTTAAACTCAGGTTCAATCCAAACCTAATTGGGTGATATTATTCCTTTACATTTCTACATGTCCCACAGACTGTCTCAACAGTATACTAACATTTTATTTTGATAAAGTCATTTATAAGGCATTATAAGTCATTTATTATGCAAACAACAGACAGACAGAATGAACAAAGTCATAAACACTTTGAACTATGTTGGGCAATGTTAAAAACAGCTAACCAGATTTAATTTTACTTTTAACGAACTTTTATTCGTTTTATCGCATCAACAACAGTTTGAGTTTTAAAGAATAAAAGTAATTCTATAAGTCATATTCGTCCTCAAAAGAAATGTGAGTATGAGTTTCTTTTGAGTACGAATATGCTTTTTAAGTGATGTCATTGTATTTTGTGCCAAAGAAGCTAGTGAAAGATATTAAATCTGTAAATTATTAGATTTACCTATAAATTAGTAGCTTTACAAAATTTATGAAAATAGTTAAGTGTCTGCTATTAATTTTTTTTCGGATAAGTATTTACATTCGTATAATGAGGAAACACGCAGAAAAACGTCTGAACAGATAGATTCGATAAACACTAACATGCTTTCCCACTCCCTCTTTCATTTTCATCTTAGACAGAAGTTTGTAGTAAGAACCGTTTAGTTGGAAATATTTTTTTACCAATACTTTAGCAATTAACTAAGTATACTCAAGAATTAAACTGGGATGCTACAAAAATTTCTCAAAAATCATGAAATGGAAAAACTATTCAGATGAAGTATTTTATTCAAACCTAACTAAAAGATTCGGATGAAAAGAATCATTACATCCCATATAGATTTATTTACAGTACTAGAGTAAATTTATCTCAATTACTAAGAGGACTTTAGAAACCTTTAATTGCAAACTCTTGAGAGACTTTACATACGAAGTTAAAAGCATTTAATTAGAAATACAAAATAAGAGAAAAAATAAAAGCAATTGCAAATATAAATTCTTCGTATTTTAAATATATAATAATCAGCGATTTGTTAAAACACCGCTTACATATAATAATATACTACACACATATTGTGCGTAGCAAATATATAATTTTTTTATGCAGAACTAAATTAGGAGTTAGAAACAAAGATCCTTATGTGTTAGTGTTATGACATCTAGAAAATCACAATATGTTCCAATGGAATTTTGAATACACTGTAGAAATATATGATTTCAATTTCCATTACTACATATTTTATATGGCTATATTTTATTATCTAAAAAAGTACTATTTAATAGTACGAAAAAACCACTTTAAAAAGCAATTACTTTTAAGTGAAATGAATGAAAAGAAATTAATGAGTATATTTATTGAAAATTAAATATGAGTCAGAAACCTTTATAAATATAATATTTTTAAATGTATCAATTTTGAACTATTTAAATATTTTTTAATACTTTCCAATATAGTTGTAAAGTGTTTATGACTTTATTCATTCTGTTATGTCTATCTGTCTGCCTGTTTGTCCATTTGCACGATAACTGCCATAAAAATGACTTTTTGAAATTAAGATTTTAGTATGTTGTTGAGACGGTCTGTGGGATATATGGGAATGTAAAAAAATAATATCACCCAATTAGTTTTGGATTCCACCTGGATTGAAAAAATTAAATGCATTGAACCCTATGGGAAATAAGTTTTCAAATAATTTTTAAGCGGAGTTAAAATTCACAAATGGCTTTGAAAATTTCAGGAGATATTCAAATTATCACGTAAAATGTGTAAAAAAAATCATAAATATGTTAAATAGTTTATTTAAATAAAAGTTGAAATAATAATTACCCCCATATTGTATAAAGAGATCACGTGACTCATTGCAAAAATAAAATATGGCAACCATTTTTTTTTTTCGTTTTGTGAAAAATAGTGATTTTTATGGAACACTTATATTTAGATTTGCATCCGTCCTAAAACCACTTTATTTTTGCATATTATCGGGGTATTTAAATTATGTGTCTATGGAATTCCAATATTTTTTATTCTAGGTAATCACCAAACTTTGATTATTTCTATAACGAAGAATAATTTTTACGTAGACAGAACAAATCAAGCGATTGTAACATAGACATAAACAAATCAAGCGATTGTAAGATGAGCTGTATAATAATAGCTGATATTTTAACGCAAAATTATTTATCTCTGGAGTCTCGAATATAAGTTATATGAATGAAATATTCATTGATGTTACATCGAGAAGCTGACGATTTTATAGCATTGCCTTTTTTGATGAATTTCTAAGTGTACAAATAAAATAAATTATTGTAGTACTGTGATAACTTTAAAAAAATATCACAGCTGAATTTATCGCATTTTAGAGATGTTTAAATAAAATGGCATTTCAGTTGGAAAGTGTTTCGTAATCAATGTTTTATGCATGATTTATCTTTTTTGTAACTATTTATAACCTTTTTCTTATAAACTACGAGTACACATATCTTTTTAAACATTTTAAACCACTTTTTTCCTTTACAAAATTTTTAAATCTAAATTTCGATTATTAAATGCTGTCATTTATATTTAAATGCTTTAACATTAAAATATTTCAATTTTTTTAAAAATCTGTGAAATTTACCAATACTTTAATAATAATAGTAATAAAAGTATCAATAGCAATAAAATTCAATAGCAATAGTTTCAAAAAATGGTTTTTAAATACTCACTCACTCAAGGAATTATGGCGAAAATACAAATCGCGTCAGCAGCATCGAAAATGTAACAGTAAGTTGAAATATATTATCTATTTAGAAGTAATTATATAAGCCGATCAGGTAGTCGAGCAGTCAGGGGCATGCGTTTCCGTCTGATCGACGGGCTGTGGGTTTGAATCATGCCAGCGGACATGGATGGTGTGTAGTCGAGGCAAAGTCAGACTCTCGACCACGAGGAGGCTCAATAAAAGTGAATCTGCATATTCTCCTCTTCGCCAAGGGATCACGTGTCTATTGGACGTGGTGCTAGGCGCTTCCTCACCACGGGGGATCAGCCACAACAACACACAGAAGCAATTATAAATAAATACCAATTTATGCAAAATACAGGCATTCGTATGAGAGAATATGAAGTGAAATATATTTTCATTTTACAAAATGAATATATTTTTCATGGGATTAAAAATAACTGTGGAGTTCAAAGTTTTCAACACAATGCGTTTGAATTTGTAGAGCTAAGTAGCTCAAAAGAAGCTCAAAAGTTACGAAGTCAATTATGCATTTTAGAAAAACATATCTACAGTTATCTATTACAGCATATTTGACCATTTTAGAAATAATTGGCATTGTTATTGACTTAAGTTATTATTAGTCAGACCGTATTTGTAGCTGACAGCCAGAGACCAAGCTCAAATCAATGGTTTTGTTCCTACACATAATAGAAAGTTCGCGGCGACCGCAGATTTTATCCTATCAATGAACTCGAACTGTAAAACAATAACTCTATAATTTACATCAAATAAGCAAATTAAAAAGATATTATACGTATTCGAAGTTATGGTAGGGAGGTATATACAGGGCAGAGAAACAGATATACAGAAGAAAAAAAAACCTCTTCTAACTCATGTGCAAATGTTATATGTAATGGTTTACAAGAAAATGGCCGAGTTCTATAATTTCTCATCAGAGAGATAACGTGGTATTTATTCCTAATACTGACAACTGTACTTATTTTCTTTTCAATGAAGCATGTGCAAAGTCCACTTCGACTATAAGAACTTGCAATATCATCCCAATACCTCAACGGTAGATCATCGGCTGCACAGTTCGGAGATCCAGGGTTCAACTCCCGGTTGGGACAGCGGCTCTTTACAATGGTGCCCGAACAAATCAGCCCTACATGTTAGTGCAAAAACGATTTCGGAGGTCTAAAGACCCCAGGCCGTGCGACTCACATAGTGGGTTTAGAGTAGATCTGCACGCTCAGGAAAGGATACCTCCTGCACTCAGGAGGCACCCAAGGTCTACCATCCCGCCAAACAAATATTTATTTAGATCTAAAAAGATAACAATTGATGAAAAATATTGTGATTAAACAGACAGTTTTACATTATATTTGAACTTGACAAGTACATCCATTTTTCAAAAACGTGAAAAGGGTTATTGCGAATATAGATAAAAAGATAATTGAAAAATAAAATGCAGAGTGAGGTATAATGACTTAATGAAAAATAGATTAAAATTAAAGAAAATAATGAAATTTTAAAAGTAACATTTAGAAAATATATAAAACGAGAATTTATGAAAAGGAAAAAAAAATAAGCACATGAAAAACCAAAACAGAAATTTAGAATAAAATTTAGAAAAGAAAAATTAGAAAAAATACAAATAAAAAGATGTCGGTGGTCTGAAAGTGACCCTAGTATGATTAGTGCATATTCAGTGGACTCTGGAAGACTGGGCTTTGATTTCAAATTGAGAGGATAACGACCACGCAGGATACAAACCTGGGTAAAAATAGTAATAGTAGGAAGCTAACTTGAGGTAAAAATAGCAGGAGGTGGCCAGTCAGACTGTCACTTGCTCTCCAATCTCACAGTAGAGAAGGCAGAGTCCACTTCGACGATAAAAGCTTGCAATTTCGTCCCAGTATCTCAACGGTAGAGTGTTGGCTGGCCAGTTTGGAGATAGCAGGGTTCGATTCCAGGTTGGGAGAGCAAGGCTCTTTCACATATTTCTCAAATACGAGAAACGATTTCATTATGCTCTAAGTGTTGCTAATGCAGATAAACTATTTTTTTTCTATCAGCCGAGGTTGGTAAAAAAGGAGTTTCACTTCCCTAATTATACAATATACTAAATATGGAAAGTATTGTGACAGAGTCGAAAATTCAAATTTCACTTTTCGACGAAAGATATCGTTCTAAGGCTCTCTGAACTCAAATCAAACGTTTTTGAATTGATATATATGTGTTAGTGTTTGTCTCAGTGAACCCGTGTATGCTATATACCATGACAGAATGGAGAGTTTCGAACGGTATTTGGTACGACTATTACAATCAGTAAATACTGAAGCCCTATTGATTCACACGCGATCAAAAGTTCGAAAGACTAATAAGAGAATACATTTTCGAATGAAATTTTGAAAAAATAATAATAAAATTAAGACATTCAATAATATTAAATAAATATTCGTATTATAAGTAATTTTTTATTCGAAAATGAATGACAAAAACTTAAGAACGATATTTTGAACAGTTATCGTGATGTTACCCGTTTTCAAAAGAAATGTATTTGAAATAATTATATAACAAGAAAGATCAATCATGCTTAAAGCATTGATTATGAAACACTTTCCAACTTCAATTCAATTTTATTTAAACATCTCAAAAATGCGATACATTCCTAGGTAATATTTTTTAAATTATCTCAATACTACATTAATTTATTATATTTGAAAACTTAAACCTGTGTCGAAAAAAATGAACTTCATTCAAATGACGGCATTAAAATATAAATTTCCTGGTTTAAACATCTCTAAAATGTTATACATTCCTCGGTAATATTTTTAAAATTATAATAATCCTACAATAATTTATTATATTTGAAAACTTCATCATTTAAGCAAAAATAAAGCGGTTTTAGGACGGATAAACACTCAATATGAATTAAAAAGAACTTTAAAAATCACGATTTTGTGACAAGATGGATGCCATATTTCATTTTGAAGTGGGTTACGTGAACTCTTCATAAAATGGTCGCGTGTTCGTTTCATATAAGAGGTGTAATTATTATTTTAATTTTTATTTAAAAAACTACTGAATATATTTTGCTGAAATTCCTTTTATATATTTTATGGGATAATTTGAATATTACCTAAAATTTTCGAAGCAATTTCAGAATTTTAAATCCGCTTAAAAAATGTTTGAAAAATTATGTCCCAAAGGATTCAATGTATTTCAATTATTTTAACCCGGGTTCAATCCAAAACTAATTGGGTGATATTATTCATTTATATTCCCATAGATTCTACAGATCGTCTGAACAACATACTAAAATTTCATTTTGATAAAGTCATTTTTACGTTAGTTATCGTGCTAACGGACAGACAGACAGAATGAATGAACAAAGTCATAAACACTTTTCAACTTTGTGGTAAAGTGTTAAAAAGCCAATTACATAAAAATCAAGGAAGTCCAGGTTAAACTTGAACACAACTTATGTTCAATGTTCAACCTGTACATTTTAGTATTCTTTTGACCAGTTTATATCTATATAAATAAAAATGAAAATCTGTCTGTCTGTCTGTCTGTCTGTCTGTTTGTCACACCCTCACGGGAGAACGGCTGAACCGAATTTGATGAAATTTTGTGGGTGGCCCAGAAATAGTCACACTTAAAATTATATCCGTGTTTTTAGTTTCTACGTCCAGTGGTTCTCGAGATATTAGTAAAAAACGAAATTTTCGTTTGTCTCATCATCACGGAAAAACGGCTGAACCGAATTTAATGAAATTTGGTGAATAGCCTTGAAATATCCCCCCATAAATTTTGTTTAAGTTTCGAGTTTCTAAGACCTGGGGTTGTCGAGATATTAATGAAAAACGGAACTTTTTCCTAGGAGTTCTACTCCCTAACTCCGTGGTTTATCCATACGAAAAGCTTGAAAATCGTTTGAGAGTGAATTAAAATTTAATCTCTGAGTTTGATGGAAGATTTTTTGCGTTAATTAGTCACTTTCTGAAAACATGAATTGTTTGAAACATGATTTAAAGGGGAAATCTATCTCCATGGTTCATGGTTCATTTAAAACAAGCTTTTACGGAACAATCTATATAAATAAAAATGAAAATTTGTCTGTCTGTCTGTCTGTCTGTCGGTTTGTCCCATCATCACAGGAGAACGGCTAAACCGAATTTGATGAAATTTTGTGGATAGCCTAGAAATAGCCCCACTTAAAATTTAGTCCGTGTTTTGAGTTTTTACGACGAGTGGTTCTCGAGATATTAGTAAAAAACGAAATTTTCGTTTGTCTCATCATCACGGGAAAACGGCTGAACCGAATTTAATGAAATTTTGTGGATTGCCTTGAAATAGCCCCCGATAAATTTTGTCCAAGTTTCGAGTTTCTAAGACCAGGGGTTGTCGAGATATTAATGAAAAACGGAACTTTTTCTTAGGAGATCTACTCTCCAACTCCGTGGTTTATCCAAACGGAAAGGATGAAAATCGTTTGTTTAAAACGCCAAAATGAAATAAAACTTTATTTAAAAGTTTGGTGCAGGTATTTTTGCATTAATTAGTCACTTTAGGAAAGCATGAATTGTTTGAAACATGAATTTAAATGGAAAAATCTACCTCCATGGTTCATCTTTCACAAATTTTTACTCAACGATGAAAAGTATAAAGAAATCAAAATGGCTATTTAATTTCGCATTTTATGAGGAAGATTCTATCTTATATCATGTTGTTCGGCAATGGAATGAAATTAAATGTGTTGGTAATATTTATTATTATTTTTTCTATTTGTATAATAAATAAATGGATGTAAAAATATATTTTATAAATGAACGGTTTGATTGTTATTTTAATTATATATATTGCGGACTGCGTACATCACTTTCATTTATTTAAGCAAAGAGGTTTCAAGCTCATATATTGTGTTTTGCTAATAAACTCATATATTGTGTTTAGCTAATAAACTCATATATATATTGTGTTTACCCAATAAATTCATATAGCCGACTGTTGAAGCAGAAAAAGAGTAGAACGGGTGTATGTATCCTCTAATACAATTTTAGTGTTTTCATTTATATATACAAACGGGATCAGGATATTTTATTCTTCAGATCTGCAAATTCAGAGCTACGAATTTAGCGGAATATCTCTAAATAACTTGGTAACTTTTCTTAAACTTTATCAAATTAGTGGAAATGTCTCCAAATTGATAAAAATGGCCCAAATCAATGAAATTAAATTTGTTTTTTGGAATAGAGTACTGAAATGATGTTTCTGTAGCATTTGTCGGTCAGTCCATCTATCCTACTTAGTAACACATTTAAGGAATTTTTTTAATATCACCAAATTGGTAAAAATATTTTTAAATCCATAAAAATATTATCATGAAATTGATAAAATCGCGCTTAATAAATGAAATTAATTGTGTTTTGTTAGGGGATAGTATTGTGATGATGTTTCGTCAATTTGTCGCAAAATGGGACTATCAGTTCTACAGTCCCACTTGGCGATAAATTTGGCGATTTTTTAAGTTATCGCTAAATTGACGAAAATGTCACCAAACCTTCCATAGAGATTGCATTATTCAGATGATATGATTTCTATCAATTTATTCGAAGCAAATGATATCATGTCGCTTAGCAACGGACCCAATATGTTATGCGGCATACGATTTTTATTAAATCTTTTCCGATTTGAATAATAAAAATATGTATATAAAATAAATTTCATTGACATTGCATTTTTGACTGGATAATATCAATTACGGTCTTCAGATTTAAACATCATTATTATTGGTATTTTCGGGGACTGTTGATTCAGGGATTATTTATATTTTCAAATTATTATGGAATTGTTTTATTATGACTAAAATTGTTGAAACTCATATATAGTACGTTGTACGAGTAATCTTCTACAAATGCATGGGTATATCTTCTAATCTACGAGAATATAAGTAGTACAGGTATATTGGCATATATATATATTTTGATATATATTGGCATGTATTGGAATCAATTACGACCTTCTGGTTACGGGGATTTTTGATACTTTCAATTTATTACGTCATCTTTTTTAATTTCTCAAATATTTTTGAGACTCATATTGCAATACGGGTAAGCTTCACACACTGACATATTTTCTAATCTGCGACAATATAAGTAGTACGGGGTTGCATATATTGATACAATTCCTTTTTTTTTGTAAATTTACTTACAAAAGGGGCCAGGATGTTTTATTCTTCAGATCTGCCCGTGAATATAATTTTGCATAGTGAGAACAGATATTCTTAAACTTATCTTTATGAGCAATAAATTTAATATTTTAACAGAATTTGCACATGATTGCGAATTATAAATTTCTTTATATTATATACTCCGTACGAAGAACGGGTATGCTGCTAGTGAGAAGTATAGAGAAATCAAATTTAATTTCGCAGTTTATGTTATAAGACATGACATATTTAATATGTTATAAGATTCTATCTTATATCATGTTACTCAGAAACGCAATTAAATTAAATCTGTCTGTTAATTTAAATAATTATTTTTTCGATTTGAATAATAAATAAATGGATATAAAAATATATTTTAGAAAAGAACGATTTGATTTTTCTTATAGCATTTTTGACTGGATAATATCAATTACGGTCTTCAGGTTTAAAAATTATTATTATTTATATTTTCGGGGATTATTGATTCAAGGATTATTGATATTTTCAAGTTATTATGCAATTATTTTATTATGACAAAAATTGTTTAAACTCATATATTGTATGTTGTACGAATCTTCTACAAATACACGTGTATATCTTTTAATCTACGAGAATATAAGTAGTACAGGTATATTGACATATGTTTTGATATATATTGGCATATATTGGAATCAATTACGACCTTCTGGTATAAAGAGTACGGATATTATTGATGTATTCAGTTTATTACGTCGTCTCTTTTATTTTGGCAAATATTTTTGAGACGCATATTGTAATACGGGTAATCTTCTACTAACACATTGGCATATTTTCTGATCTGCGACAATATAATTAGTACGGGGTTGCATATATTCATTCAATTCCTATTTTTTCTTCTGTGAATTTGCTTACAAAAGGGGGCAGGATGTTTTATTCTTCAGATCTGATCGTGAAGATAATTTTGCATAGTGAGAACATATATTCTTAAACTTCTCTTTAGGAGCAATAAATTTAATATTTTAACAGAATTTGCACATGATTGCGAACATTAAGTTTCTTTAAATTATACACTCCGTACGAATAACGGGTGTGCTGTTAGTGGTTAATAAATTTTAACATTTTAGGAGGATATATCATGTTGCTCGGCATCGCAATTAAATTAAATGTGTTTGTTAATGTTTTTATTATTTTTTTTCGATTTAAATAATAAATAAATGGATAAATGGATATAAAAGTATATCTTATGAATGGACGGTTTGATTTTTCTTTTTATTATATTAATTGCTGACTGCGTACATCAATTTCATTTATTTTGGCAAAGAGTTTTCAAGCTTATATCGTATTTAGCTACTAAACTCATATATTGTGTTTAGCCAATAAATTCATATAGCCGATTGTTGAAACAGAAAAAGAGTAGAGCGGGTATATCTTCTAATACAATTGTAGTGTTTTCATTTAGTATATTGAAACGGGATAAGAATGTTTCATTCAGATCTGCAAATTCAAAGCTACGAATTTGGAGGGATATTGCTAATTTGACAACTTTTCTTAAACTTTGCCAAATTGACGGAAATGTCGCCAAATGGATATAAACGACACACAAACAGCTGCCATAAACCTTCGGGTTGGTCGTGTGGCTTGGGTCTTCTACATATCAATGAAATTTTTTTTTGTTTTGTTAGAAGAGAGTACTGAAATGATGTTTGGTTAGCATTTATCTGTCAGACCAACCATCCTACTTAGTAATACATTTAGCGAATTTTTAAAATGTCACCAAATGGATAAAAATGTTTTCAAATCTATAAAAATATCTTGAAATTGATAAAATTGCGCTACATAAATGATATTAATTGTTTTTTGTTAGGGGATAGTATTGTGATGATATTTCGTCAATTTGTCGCAAAGTGGAACTGTCAGTTCTACAGTCCCACTTGGCGATAAATTTGGCGATTTTTTCAAATGTCGCTAATTTGACGAAACTGTCGCCAAATGTTCCATAGAAATATAACTATTTAGACGATATTTTTTCTACCAATTTATTTGAAGCAAATGATATCATGTCGCTTATCAACGGATTTAAATCCAATGTGTTTATGCGGCAGACGATTTTTATTAAATCCTTTCCGATTTGAATAATGAAGATATGTATATAAAATAAATTTCATTGCCATTTCATTTTGGACAGGATAATATCAATTATACTCTTCAGGTTTAAACATTATTATTATTGATATTTTCCGGAATTATTGATTCAGTGATTATTGATATTTTTAAGTTATTACGCCATTGTTTTATTGCGGCAAAAATTGCTGACACACGCATATTGTACGTTGCACGAGTAATCTTCTAGAAATGCACGGGTATATCTTCTAACCTACGAGAATATAAGTAGTACAGGTATATTGGCATATATTTTGACATATATTGGCATATATATTGGAATCAAGTACAGTCTTCTGAAGTATGAAGATTACGGGGATTAATTATATATTCAATTTATTACGTCGTCTGTTGTATTTTACCAAAAAACATTTGAGACTCATATTGAAAAACGGGTAATATTCTACTAATAATCGGACATTATAAGTAGTACGTGTATATCTTCCCATATAATTTTAGCACTTTAATTTTGACATATATTGGAATAAATGACTGTCTTCAGATTTAAAGATTACGGGTTTATTAATATTTTCAATTTATACATGTAATCTAATAATACAGGTTATATTTTCTAATATTCGCGTATATAATTAGTACGGGTCCCATACAATTTTAACGCTTTTATTTTGCATATATTGATTCAATTCCATATTTTTTTTTATATTTGCTTACATAAGGGGTCCAAGATATTTTATTCTTCAGATATGTCCATGAATATAATTTTATATAGCGAGAACAGAGATTCTTAAACTTCTTTTTAGGAGCATTATATTAAATATTTTAACAGAATATTTTGATTAAACATGTCATTTAGTATACTATAAGAATTTGGACATGATTATGAATTTCAAGTTTCTTTATATTATATACTCCGTACGAAGAACGGGTATGCTGCTAGTTATGAATACTAGAGAGATCAATCATGCTTAAAGCATTGATTATGAAACACTTTCCAACTTCAATGCAATTTTATTTAAACATATCTAAAATGCAATGCATTACTCGGTAATATTTCAAAACTTATCACAATACTACATTAATTTATTATATTTGAAAACTTAAACCTTCATCGAAAGAAACGTACTTCATTCAAATGACGGCATTGAAATATAAATTGCCTGGTTTAAACAGCTCTAAAATGTGATACATTACTCGGTAATAATTTTAGAAATATCATAATACTGCGATAATTTATTATATTTGAAAACTTCATCGAAAACAACAGAAATTCATTCAAATGACGTCATAGAAAAAATAACACGCCTGGCTCGCTCTATAAAAGCAGCATTTCATTCATAAATAATTTCCCATTCATGCCATTCATCACAATACTATAATAACACAATACTATAATAACACAATACTATAATATTATTTTATTTAAAAATTAAGACCATGGAGCTACAAGTAATTAAACTCAATGCGTAAAACTTCATCGAAAAAAATCGTCCTGCTCTTTGTAAAATCAATGAATATTTCATTCATATCAGCTATGCATACTCCATGAACTAAATGATTTTGTGTAAAAGAAATACAGCAATTCTAATGCAACTCATTCTACATATTTTGCTGTTTACATTTTACATAGGTGAAAAATAGGCTTCGTTGTAGAAATAATCAAATTTGGATGAGCATTTAAACTCAAATATATTGTCATTGAGTTGTTTCAGTATGTAGATGCACATAATTTAGGCAAAAATAAAGTGGTTTTAGGACGGATACAACACTCAATATGAACTATGAAGAACTTTAAAAATCACAATTTTGAGACAAGATGGATACCATATATCATTTTGAAGTGGGTCACGAGATCTTTTCATATCATGGTTACGTGATCGCTTCATATAAGTTGTGTTATTATTAATTAATTTTTATTTAAAAAACTTCCGAATATATTTCGCTGAATTTTTTTTTATTAATTTTATGGAACAATTTGAATATTACCTAAAATTTTCGAAGCGATTTGTGGATTTTAAATCCGCTTAAAAACGTTTGAAAAATTGGGTCCCATAGGGCTCAATGTATTTCATGTTTTCAACCCGTGTTCTATCCAAAACTAATTGGGTGATATTATTCATTTAAATTCCCATAGGTCCTACAGACCGTCTGAACAACATAATAAAATTTCATTTTGATTAAGTCATTTTTACGGCAGTTATCGTGCTAACGTACAGACAGACAGACAGACAGACAGAATGAATGAACAAAGTCATAAATACTTTTCAACTTTGTTGTAAAGTGTTAAAAATGAATAGTAGTAAGTATCGTCAAATATGTAACACTTATCTATACATTTGGCGACCATGGGGACGAATTTAGAAAAATATCGTCAAATTTGCAAAAATGACGCCAAATTGATGAATGAATAATTAACATATTTTAATATAATGGATAATATTGCTTAGATGATGTTAACAATATATGCAATTGTCAAGCTAAATTTGTGCGAAATATAAGTTAATTTGTAACTTAAAAATCATGTTACAGGTTTTCATCTCGAAAAGTGCCACAGTGTACTTTTCAACGTTAAAAACATTGTGCGGCGATGATTTCTCCAGCATTATGTCGGACTGAAAGAAGTTCGTTCATTATTAATACCCCGTGATGAAGGGGCGCCTACGCACCACTTCCACAAGACCCCAGGTTTTCCCATGGCGAAGGGGAGAGGATTTGCAGCTTTGCTTTTATAGAGGCTCCCCGAAGGGCAGAAGTCTGACTTGGTCTCGACATGACAACATCCATGCCCGCTGGCGGGATTCGAACCCGCAAACCGGCAATCCAGCGATCAGACGGAAACGCATGCGCCTGACCACTCGACCACCGGATCGGTTTGAAAGGAGTACTTGCATTATGTAAGGAAAGTCATGTACTGTCCACATCATATTTCTTTTTATAAAAACCGAAAGACCGTGGCCAAAATAAAACAGTGGTTTAAACTCAAACTCATGGTTTAAAATTAAACAAAACATCGTTTAAACAATTTTTGAACCGTTGGATATTAAACCAGTCAAACCTGTGCTTAACCCTGAAAACATTTAAGCATTTTTTCTCTGTTTTAAGGCCCTCACGTAATTAATGACTCAAAATTTGTAAAATAAGTTGTAACTATCATAAATACGTGCAATTTTCTTTTGTAAAATCAATATGAAAAACCAATATGGAAATTTTCGACAATGGGGTACTTTTCTTGTAAACCATCACGTAAGACTTACTCAAATGCAAGAAACTCAGTCACCTCTCATTAATATAGTTTGATCAATTAAAATGAATAAAATCCTTATGTAACTAATCAAATTATCATAGAATATTAAAAAATATTGCCAAAGGACTATCATAAAGAAAATACGAGTATATATACTAAGTGTTATCTAAGTGTTAGAGTATACTAAGTGTTAGAGTGACAGTACGAGTATATATACTAAGTATATCTAAATGTTAGATTGGATTATGTGACTTTCTTATATATACCTGTTCAAAGGTACTTTTAAATTTAATGCTTTTTAAAGGTGTTTTCGTACAATAATTCTTGCCTAAGAAGCATCTTATGATGAATATAGCAATCCATATTTCGTTACCGGATAATATCTTCTAAATTCACTCGACAATCAAGATATTGGTCATAACGGAGGAATGACCACGACTCTTTTTCAAAGAAATAGGATGGAAGTATAAGAGAATTATAGTCTAGATAAATGTATCTACATTTTTTCTTTCTTGTCAATAAATCATTTTGCCTCTAGAGATGTATATATGTAGCATAATCTTAAGATGTTTAAATTGATTACCCAGAAATATATTTAGGATCAATTTAATGAAAAGCAATTCCGCATAAACATATATTTATCAGTTTAAATACCAGAGAAATAGGTGTTTTCCAACCAGTATTTTCAGACTTAATAAAAAAGGTTTTCTGTATTTATGAAGAATTTACATGGCGGAAAAGTTTATATAACCAAAATATTTTTATGTATTCTATATATAGATAAGTGGATGCAAAATATTCGTTAAATTATGTTTTATATAACAGCAACGTTTCACTACTTAATTCTTAGGTTTTGCAAAATAAAAGTTTATTTTCCAATTCGAATTGACATGAATATAATAAAGTCTGATATTTTACAAGGAAACAGCAGTACCATAAACAATTATAAATGTCTACAATCCGCTATACTTAGCAGTTATCATTGAAAACTATATTTTGACTATCACATATATATTGACTTCTTTAGTTAAATGAAAATACGGTAAAAGAATATTACTGTCACATCAATGTAAATCAAATGATTTACGAGGCTGTTGAAGGAGAAATCAATAAGATCTTTCAAACAATCAGCATCGGGTTACTATCGATTAGAATTAATTTAAAATATCTTAAAAAGTTTATCTTTATCGCCCCGTGTCTTTTAAGAAATACTAACTTTCAAAGTGAAAATTTGAAACAAAAGAGAAATGTGCAAAAACTGTTGTAGTAAAATATTACATTATTTTTAATTTGATTATATTTTATGCTGATTGAACATATATCTTTAAACAATAATTATATGAAATACTTTAAGTAACAGTGAGAAATCGTGTAGGAAAATAAATTCCAGAATAATGTAAAAGTTGAGGATAACTAGCAGGCCTTCCCTGCTATCCGCCACTAAATATAGTAACCAGTTTTAATAGTAATTAATTGTTCAGCTACCGCAGCGCGGATACAAAATTCGCAAAGCAACAGAAAAATTAAAGTTTAGTTTGAGCATGTAGAGTGGGCCCATTGAAGAGTAGAAAATAAAATGTGAAAATTGCCTCAAAATAAGAGCAAATGTCGCTAAAATAAAAAATAAAATTTCTAAACGGAGCACCTTCTCCTCTCTATCACGGTCGATTCCCTCGACGAAGAGTTATGAAACAGAATTGAGCTCCCCTCTTTACCGCAATCGATCCTCTCTACTAAGAGTACAAATAAAAACAGAAAATTCCCTTAATAGAAATACCTAGTCCCACCTCAACGATAATCAGCTTAAAACTCTAAAACAGACAGGAGTCAATGAAATACATTCATTCGGCCCACCTCTTTTGAAAAACGGAACCCATACTGCAGCAGTACGGATGAAACCTGCTGCCCTAGACGTCTACTATGCGAGTTTAAAATGAAATTTACTGAATCCTCAATTTAATTGTAACCATTTAACAATTAAATTGAAGACGAAAAGAATTGAACTTTTCCAAATCTATGGAAGGGATTTTCCCGGATGTCAAACTTTGCAGACAATACCTCGAAAACGCGTCCTTTGGTGTTAATTTTTGTATAAATAATACGGAGATGGGTTTCAGCGACTTTTTTTGAGATTTTTAGAAATCTGTCTAGAAAAACACTATCGACAATTTTTGAGGTTTTTCCAAATTTTTCTGTCTATCGAGATTACATTTATTTTTGAATCGAGATTCTAAATTTACTTTTTAAAAGAGGAGATGTAATTTAACGTAGCTCTTGTTTTTACTCTAAACAATACGCATTTTTTACCCATATTTAAATATTTATTAAATTTTTTGGAAGTTAGATCTGACGTTACAAATCTTTCGATCGATAGCTACTTTTCATAGTACGCAAAATTCTAGACCAGGTGGAGGCTAGGATGAGATGGAAATGTCGCCACATGCTCTGTTTTGCGCCATTTTTTAAAACTTCCCCCCCCCCTCACAAATATTTCAAAATACTCTAAATGTTTCGATCTTTCGATACGTAGCTTTTGTTTTTACTCTAAAAATAAAGGTACTTTTTACACATATTTAAATATTTATTAGATTTCTCGAATGTTAGATGCGACGTTAAAAATCTTTCGATCGATAGCTACTTTTCATAGCACCCAAATTTCTAGACCAAGTGGAGGCTAGGATGAGATGGAAATGTCGGCACATACTCCGTTTTGTGCCATTTTTAAAAGTTTTTTTCCCCCACAAATATTTCAAAATATTCTAAATGTTTCGATATGACGTTGCAAATCTCCGGATCAACAGCTACATTTTACAGAAAAATTCGAGCTTCAGGGAAAAGTAGGGGCTTTGGACATACGCAATCACGTTTTAATAGCAAGGTGGTGAAAGAAATGAGGAAGAATTGTGGGTATTATGAAAATGCATTTTCTAACGTAGCTAATATGGTATTCGAAGAGCAGTAGTAAGCAAAATTGATATATTTTTACTTTTCCTACATAAATAGTATAATAATAATGTATAGGGGAAATATTGTGACGGAGTCGAAAGTTTAAATTTAAGTTTTCAAAGAGAAAGTTTCAAACTTGAATCGAACATTTGCAGATGCATGTGTGGTGTGGAGTGCAGTGTATGGTGTGTTTATTTATGTAAGTATGAGTCGAATAAATAAATTTTCATTTCGAAAAATATTTTTGGTACGATTTTCACAATCAGTGAATACTAATACCTTATTGATTTTAAATGTAATCTATTGTTGGGTAAAATCCAAATTTCAAATGCAATTTCGAAAAAATTAAAAAAAATATCAGAACGCTCATTAATCCTTTAAGCGTGTCATTTATTTCCCTTGGCTCGCATTGCAGTGGAGAGTTTTGTTTATCCCATACCCTTTTCTCCATTGACTGCGCGTTGAATGAGAAGGTATTTTGCTGAAATAAGTATTAAGTAAATAAACATGTATAATAACATATAAGTAAATAATAAAACATACAATTCCAATTTTGAATAGTTCCTCTTAGTGCGATAAATTTTAAAACATGGAATGTAACAAAGAGCAACCTCACAGTCTAGAGACCATGTCCTGGTTTCTTTCCTAAACTGCTTGCCAGTTTTATTGCATGCATAACATACAACACATCGCCTAGTTGGTCCTTTTTCTGCAGGATGTAAGATAACTTACACTTTGCTGAAATAAGATTGGAATCAATTGAGGTCGCCATTGCGAATGTGATATCCCAACAAAACTACTTTTATTTTAAGCCCGTTTACGAAATACTGCTTCTGATGAAATTTAGTTTATAGGACTACTACTGCCATCTAGTGTAAAAGATTGTAAACACAGTTAATATCTCATGAAAAAATCACCTGACGCGTTATTTCCGCCAAACACACAGTCTCAGCTTTAAAAGTGCATGACGTGTCTAGCTCGCCAAACCCATTTACCGGTAGTGCAATGCATGACCAGTTGAACTCGTCAACAACACTTAAAGGGTTAATGAGAAATAAATATTCATTTCCAATATAATTTTTCATTCGAAAACGAATGCAGACAATTGCACATTGCAGAACGCTTGCATGTGAACTTTTATCAAATATTGAATGTTTTTCAAATAATTTTGTCAAAAAATTACACAAAATTAGAAAAAGTAGTAAGTATCAAATATATATACTTCACACACGACAGCATATGCAACAAATCGGTTAGTTTCATTCCTTTGGTTCCAGTTTATTCTATTCAGGAGTAAAGATTATTTATGTAATACTTTTGTATGTTGAAGCAAAAAAAATTGCCAATACTCATTTATTTCATAGGATATTCATCAAAAGTCAATTTCATTTTGATGACTATTTCTTTTCATAACCTAGACCGTCCACCCGAGGATTTGGAACAACAATGTGGATAATGGTCAAAAGACTTCAGACCTTAGCCCTGGACCGTCTGGTTGACGAAGATTTTGCACATGAGTCAAAGTTATTTTGTTTGGACTAATAGGTTGCCAAAAAGACAAATTGCAATTTACGTGTTTGTGGTAACTATTTAAAAAATTAATATATATTATTATATGTATTAATGCTAATTCACATGGTCGTAAGTTGCTCGCATAAGTGGACTTATTATTATTGTACATTGCTTTGTTGTGCCGCTATTAACCCTCCTATTATTTAACTTTCGTGCAAGTTCTGTAAAGAATTATTAATTTATATAGAACTAAATGGATCACACCATTTAAACTTTAACAATAAAACATTTGTTAAAACATAAATACTTAAGTATTCAATTACAACAATTAATCATATTATTTCAGCGGAGGGAACATGTGAGACCACTTAAATTGCTTAAAATATGTTTAGACCAAGACATCTTTTTGAGGAACACATACCTTCAAGTCCGTCTTGGACTTTGTTAGCAGCACGTACTTGAAGTCGCCCTTATTACTAGCATAAACTCGTAGTGTAATGCAGTTATACGTAAATTCGTCGATCATATTTGTACTGCTGGCCGAAACACTCGCACTTATTTCATTCTCTTAGGCATATTTATCCACATATCTAGTCGTCGTGCTATATTTTCTAAGTCATCGTTCCTATTGTCAGGATTTCGAACTCATATCCTCTAAGTCATTATGTCGCGCACGTATATATGAGAACAAGTGGTGTTCTTAAGTCACATGTTGTGGCTTTCTTTTTCTCGGGGGTGTCACTCCCCCTTTTCTTTGATTTGCAGTATTTAGGGTGACACAACAAGCAATTTCTCCATTGTCTTGCTTTTCCATCGAGTGTCGTGTTACTTCACATTTTAAGGGTTCGACCCCTCTTCTGTTTTGAAACCCCTTAATTTATGGTTTTATCTGACCTCTTGGTTCACATGCTGTAATTCCTGGCATCATCTAGACTGGCAGTATTGTCCTAAGTTTCAGATCAATAAATATTGTACATAAAACTGCCTCACCAAAGTGTGAGAGCTATTTATGGTCTCACAGTGTTATTAATTCAATGCCAAATATATTGTCATGTCGATCTAGTACACTACTGTATTGCCGTCGCGAAGGATATAAACATATTGTATTATGTAGGGAAAGTCATGTATTGCCCACATCAGCCTTTTTATATTTTAATGTCGGGAACATTATATAGGTTATGTATAACTATTGTACATTACATAGATTATGTATGAATACGCTTCACAAATAATTGAAATTCTCATTAATCGAAGATATCACCCAGATATGTTGTAATTATATAACATTTAAAACGTATATTCTTGCTATATCATCTTTAAAGGAAAAACGTTGAATGTGTATTAAAATTTGATTTTGATAAGAGCCAAAAAGTGATGAAAAATACAATTAACGCTTATATTGGCCAGGACATTTCCTGGTGAATTCGATTACTTTTAGCACTTTGTCATAACATGGGTTCAATAATTAATATGGCCTTTCCTTCGTATTTTTGTTCTGAATGAGGTGAGAAACATTTAATATTTTATTAAAAGTCTTAGAAAGGGTTTACAAGGAATATAATATTACTTTAGTTTTCTTTAAGTTTTTCAGTTAACGTTTTTTAAGTTTCGTAATTGAAGTGATTTTAGTTTTCAGTTTTAAATTTTTCAGTTAAAATTAAAAGTTTTACACTTAATGATTTCACGTTTTTCAGTTGACAATAAATAGTGAAATTTTGCTATTGGATTTATTTAGTTTTCCAGTTAAGTCATTCAAGATTTTCAGTTAAAGTTATTAAGGTTCCAAAACGTTAGTATGTTTATAATTTTAGTCAGCAATGCAAGTTTCAAAATTCAAAGTGTGAACAATATTGGGAATTACATTTGGTAAAATAATGACACATATTTATTGCATTGAAAGATTCATATTAATGCAACGAACTTTAATATTCAACTTTCTATTGCATCATTAAAACTTCAATACTGCGCTTTTTATTCATTTTGGTCTTCAACATCCCATTTTCCTTTATAAATGATATCGATTTTTAACTGTGTTTATGTTTAACTCTCTGCAAAACTGTCGCGAAGCAGAAGAAGTGGGTCCAAATGCAGTGCAGGTAGGTCAATGGGTCAATTGAAGAGTAGTGATGTGCAACATAAAAATTGTGCATCAACATCGGAACAAGAGAAGCTAAGAGAGATAAAGACAAAAATTTGATAAAGCCCCGTCTCCCATACATTCCAGCCATCCACCCCTTCTACCACGGATAAATAAAGATAAATAAAATCAATAAATGTAAAATAAACCCACCCCTGACTCCCCACAGCTCACTTATTTAACGCGGCTCAACTCTTTAATGCGCTGGCGCAAAAGACGCAGAGTAACTAAATGATCTGCAAGTTTAGGTTGAGTGCATCCATTGCAGAGTAAACAAGAAAAATCAATCATGCTTAAAGCATTGATTATGAAACACTTTCCAACTTCAATGCAATTTTATTTAAACAAGTCTAAAATGCAATACATTCCTCGGGAATATTTTGAAACTTATCACAATACTGCATTAATTTATAATATTTGAAAATTTAAACCTTCATCGAAAAAAATGAACTTCATTCAAATGACAGCATTGAAATATAAATTGCCTGGTTTAAACATCTCTAAAATGTTATACATACCTCGGTAATAGTTTTAGAATTATCATAATACTACGATAATTTATTATATTTGAAAACTTCATCGAAAACAACTGAAATTAATTCAAATGACGTCATAGAAAAAATAACATGCCTGGATCTCTGTATAAAAACAGGATTCCATTCATTTCATTCATCACAATACTATAATAATTTATTTTATATAAACATTTTGTTTAAGACCATGGAGCTACAAAAAATTAAACTCTATGCTTGAAACTTCATCGAAAAAAATCGTCCTTCTCTTTATGAAATCAATTAATATTTCATTCATATCAGCCATGCAGACTCCATGGACTAAATTATTTTGTGTTAAAAAAATACAGGAATTCTAATACAACTCATTCTATATATTTTGCTGTTTACATTTTACATAGGTGAAAAATAGGCTTAGTTGTAGAAATAATCAAATTTAGAAGAGCATTTAAACTCAAATATATTGTCATTGCGTTGTTTCAGTATGTAGATGCACAGAATTTAAGCAAAAATAAAGTAGTTTCAGGACGGATACAACACTCAATATGAATTAAAAAATCACGATTTTGAAACAAGATGGATGCCATATATCATTTAGTAGTGGGTCACGTGATCGTTTCATATCATGGTCACGTGATCGCTTCATATAAGAGGTGTAATTATTATTTTAATTTTTATTTTAAAAACTACTGAATATATTTCGCTGAATTTTTTTTCATATATTTCATGGAACAATTTGAATATTACTAAAAATTTTCGAAGCAATTTGTGAATTTTAAATCCGCTTAAAAAATGTTTGAAAAAAAATTAGGTCCCATAGGGCACAATGTATTTCATTTTTTCGACCCGAGTTCAATCCAAAACTAATTGGGTAATATTATTCATTTATATTCCCATATGTTCTACAGACCGTCTGAACAACATACTAAAATTGCATTTGGATTAAGTCATTTTACGGCAGTTATCGTGTTAACGGACAGACAGACAGACAGAGAGAATGAACAAAGTCATAAACACTTTTCAACTTTGTTGTAAAGTGTTAAAAATACAATGTAAGAATTGTATAAGAATAGGAGTAAGCATCACTGAACAATTAATTTTTAAATTCTAAGATCCATCCACTCCCCTGTCACAGACCACTTATTAACATTTTAAAAAAGACGATTTATAAAAGCCCCTGCCCCTCTTACTGCTACTTTATTTTGGAAAATACAATAATGCCCTTCCTCTTGTACCACAGTCACCCCTTTACTAAGTGTAAAAATACCACACGGAATTATAAAACAGAAATTCCTGTAATAGAAAATCATACTCCTCTCCACAACACAGAAGAAGACAGAGTGATAAATTTTGTGAAATTTGTCTATTAGATTTTTAGCGTAGTGGATAAAGGTAAGTTTTGCGGGTCATTTTGCAAATAAAAAGGCATATTTTTATCCCGAATAGTACCAAAATCTAATCAGCACCAGAGTTGTTCACAAGGGACTTACCGGTAAATTTTTATGAAATTCGGTCCGTTAGTTTTTGTGTTAGAGTGTACATTTCACATACATACACACATTCAGACATACACACAGACGTCACGCTAAAGTAGTTTTTTATTGTTCTAGAGGTCCTTAAACGTGTAGATTCATCGAAAACTCATGTTACAATTTTCGGCACGATTCCAATACTTTCCCTACGCATTACCGTGTACTACAGGGAAAGTAGAAAAATATTGCAAGCTTTTAGACCCAGTTGGAGATTTAGAATAGAAGAGACATACATACTTGATTACATTTCAATGGTATAAATGTATAAAACATTTGTATTGTCAAGTGTTCAATTTTCCTCAAAGAACGAATCTTCGTGATAAATCAGATTACACGTGTTCCTAAAGTCTGTATAAACAATCAAGATAACCAGCGTTATAGTTTTAAAATTAATGTAGTTGTTTTATTATATTTACTTTCGCATACTGTTGTTGGGAGAAAATAGATTTTATCATTTTTACTTTTCTTATATACAACAATGTATAAGGAAAGTATTGTGACGGGGTCGAAAATTCGAAATCGAGTTTTCGACGGAAGACACGTTTCAAGCATCCCTGATCACGAATCGATCATCTTTGAGGTGATGTATGTGCGTGTGTGTGAAAGTATGTATGTGTGTGTGTGTGTGTGTGTGTGTGTGTGTGTCAGTGAATTTCAGGAGACGACAACTGACGAACGAATGGACCGATTCGAGAGAAAATTTGGTACAAAAATCACAATATCTAAACACTGGAGGCCTATTGTTTTTATACGCAATCGAATGTTCAGAACTCCCCTAAATTTTCGAGTGAAATTTTGAGAAATCGTAAAAAAATCAAAACCGCTAATAAAGTTACACAAATAGATATTTCTTATTTAATTTTTCATTAGAAAACGACTGACATACATTTTAGAACGCTAACATGAACCGTTCTTGAGATATTGCACATTTTTCAAAAAAATTATCAAAAAGTTATATAAAATAAAAAAAAAATATTTCCTATTCAGAAACACGTTCAGTTTTCATATGTAATATCATGCGATAAATTTAGTGACGTCATTCTCGTGGATCTAGCTCGTTCCATTCATGAAAAAATATACTTTGAGTAATATTTTTGTATTTGAATTCCAATAGTAATCTGCTATAAGAATAAATTATTTCTCCGTCCATAGCGCTGAGCGAGATTTTGGCGGCGAATTTGGCGGAATGTCGCCAACTTGGCGACGTTTTAAATGTTACCAAATCAAAGAAAATCTCGCCAAATGGATAAAAGTGACGCTAAATCAATTAAAATAACGACTATTTCACGAAAATGCAATATCTTGGAAAAATATAAATATAAACTATAAGAATAACCTATTTTGTGATTAAAATGATTAACCTATTTTGTGATTTTTGTGATTATTTTTGTGTGTATGTAAAAGTAGTAAATACTTTATAGAAGGAAAGTCATGTTCTGCCCACATCAGATTTTTTTTTAATTTCAATCTTTTGTGAAAACTCTAGAAACTCCCGAATACTTTACAAAACTTTCGTAAATATTTCTCTCGGTGTAAATGTATGTATTTTCGCATTTTTAATTAGCACGTTCCTACAAAACTAATGCATATATCGCTATAGCATGTTATTGAAGATAAATGTAATTATAACAAGAAAGAGCAATCATGCTTAAAGCATTGATTATGAAACACTTTCCAACTTCAATGCAATTTTATTTAAATATCTCTAAAATGCAATACATTCCTCGGTAATATTTTTAAATTTATCACAATACTACATTAATTTATTATATTTGAGAACTTAAACCTTCATCGAAAAAAATGAACTTCATCAAAATGACGGCATTGAAATATAAATTGCCTGGTTTAAACATCTCTAAAATGCGATACATTCCTCGGTAATATTTTTAAAATCATCATAATACTGAAATAATTTATTATATTTGAAAACTTCATCGAAAACAACTGAAATTCATTCAAATGACATCATAGAAAAAATAACACGCCTGGCTCTCTATAAAAGCAGCATTTCATTCATAAACATTTTCTTATTCATGTCATTCATCACAGTACTAAAATAATTTATTTTATTTAAAAACTTAAGACCAGGGAGCTACAAGTAATTAAACTCTATGCTTAAAACGTCAGCGAAAAAAATTGGTCTTCTCTCTGTAAAATATTTCATTCATATCAGCTATGCAGACTCCATGAGCTAAATAATTTTGCTTAAATGTATGCAGCAATTCTTATACAACTCATTCTACATATTTTGCTGTTTACATTTTACATAAGTGAAAAATAGACGTTGTTTCAATATGTGGATGCACAGAATGTAAGCAAAAATAAAGCGGTGTTAGGACGGATACAACATTCAATACGCATTAAAAAGAACTTTAAAAATCATGATTTTGAGACAAGATGGATGCCATATTTTATTTTGAAGTGTGTCAAGTGATCTTTTCATATCATGGTCACGTGATCGCTTCATATAAGCGGTGCAATTAATATTTTAATTTTTATTTAAAAAACTACTGAATATATTTTGCTGATTTTTTTTATATATTTTATGGAATAATTTGAATATTACCTAAAATTTTCGAAACAATTTTTGAATTTTAAATCCGCTTAAAAAATGTTTGAAAAATTAGGTCCCTTTGGGTTCAATGTATTTAATTTTTTCAAACCGGGTTCAATCCAAAACTAATTGGGTGATATTATTCATTTATATTCCCATAGGTCCTACAGACCATCTGAACGACATACTAAAATTTCATTTTGATTAAATTATTTTTACGGCAGTTATCGTGCTAACGGACAGACAGACAGAATGAACAAAATCATAAACACTTTTCAACTTTGTTGTAAAGTGTTAAAAAAAGCTTATGTAGATATATTTGTACTTCAACTAATTTATAGTCTTAAATATCCATGATTGCAAATTGTAAATAACAACATTGTAAAATTTTTTTAAAGCATTTAACTCTTGAAAAACTGGGAAAATAATTTGTCCCTGTAAAATTTAATTATCCGTTCATATTGAGTAAACAAATACCTATCATATTTTCACATTCATATGACTGTGTTTTATGCTAGTAATATATAAATTATATTCCTACTTCTCACTGGTAAACTTTCTGAATAAATATAATAAAAAATATTGGAGTTGATCCTTAAAATTAATTAAGCAAATTTTTCAGACAAAGCCAGAAGACTCCGAAATAAAAGAAAATTGGCTATCAATCAGTGTCACGGAATTCATTTGTTCTTTGCACTCGTTAAAGATTGTGATTATTTTGGCAGCAACTTTAACTAGATATTTCTGTTAATAAGATGATTTTGATATAATAGGAAAATGTATATGTTAAAACTATAGAGAACAGTTATATTCTTAGAGTAAATATCTTCTTATTCTTCCATATTGAATTTAATGTTACTATCTGGTATTTATTGTTATTAACGAAATAGTTTCTGGTTTAAATAAATATGGTTAAATTAATTGTAAAACTTCTAAAAGATAGTAATTTACATAAATAAACCTAGAACTTTTCTTTTGCCAATCTTTAGCAACGTTAGCCAGCAAGATATTGTTTATCAAGTTAGCAATAAAGATGATCGTCATATGGTTAATGAGTAATGTTCAGTTTTATTAATTATAGAAATTAATTTTGCTGCTTTTAAATAATTTCGAATTTATAATGCATGCGCAGCATAAACATATTCCTGTTACTTCGGAAATTTAATTATAATTCAAGCAAAATTACGCTACCAGCTGTTAATGTTTTACTAGCAGATAGAAATTGATAACATTTTGTACAGGAGTAAATTCCCGTATATATTCAGAAAGCTGTCCCAGAACAACACAAATATTTAAATCCTATTTCCAAAATAATATCGGTCATCCCTGAACAACCTGTATACGAAGGTTATAAGTCTCATGGTTTTTGTAAAACTCATGCCTGATGCATGCTGGACATATGGAAGTTTTTAACAAGTCTATGCTTTATAACAAGTGCTGTGAAACTTTGAAGTGCAATAACTGAACACCTTGAAGATATGCATCCATGTTATATGGAAGCCCATTGTTGTATATTTGAATATAATGCAAGCGAATAAAATACTTTCAAAAGAAACTACGAACGCAATTTAGTGTAACAATGTTCTACATCAGCCCTGCAAGCCATTGGACGATGGAGAATCAATGGGAAATAAGGGGAACTCACAGATTACAAATTACAGTAAGTCTGGGAAAAGAGGCCACGCCAAAGGCGGTGCAAAAAAGTGAACAGATAGCATTTTATATATATATTAATATATTTAAGGAAGTAGCTTAAACCTAACTATAAGTCAGAAACAAATCTCTACTGAATCACAACCGCAGCTTTTCAGCAGGATAATATGCAAATATATGTAACTGATAATTTGTAAGACATTTAATCATGAAAGTATTCAACATTAGTCGTAATTAAAATGAAATTCAAATTTAACAAAATAGGTCACTTCATTGTGCTAATTGCAAATTATTATGTTAATCAATTGATTTTTAGATAAAATTGGGCAACATAACATAATAGCGGGCTATCACCACGGCAATTACTATTTTAAATTCATGATCATTTTATAAGGAAAACCACTATAATGATGATTACAATAAATTATACAATATTTAAATTTTGCCACATTTGGGTGCATTTCCGTCACTAACAAATGTATCACTACATTTTAGTGCGTGACTTTTCCTTAATAATTAATAATATAAATTAAACGCCGCACATAGGAATAATATGCGTAAGAAGTACCTTCAGAACGGCATCATAACTGTATTATACAATATTTAAATTTTGCCACATTTGGGTGCATTTCCGTCACTCTAACAAATGTATCACTACATTTTAGTGCGTGACTTTTCCTTAACAATTAATAATATAAATTAAACGCCGCACATAGGAATAATATGCGTAAGAAGTACCTTCAGAACGGCATCATAACTGTATTATACAATATTTAAATTTTGCCACATTTGGGTGCATTTCCGTCACTCTAACAAATGTATCACTACATTTTAGTGCGTGACTTTTCCTTAACAATTAATAATATAAATTAAACGCCGCACATAGGAATAATATGCGTAAGAAGTACCTTCAGAACGGCATCATAACTGTATTATACAATATTTAAATTTTGCCACATTTGGGTGCATTTCCGTCACTCTAACAAATGTATCACTACATTTTAGTGCGTGACTTTTCCTTAACAATTAATAATATGAATTAAACGCCGCACATAGGAATCAAATGCGTAAGAAGTACCTTCAGAACGGCATCATAACTGTATTATACAATATTTAAATTTTGCCACATTTGGGTGCATTTCCGTCACTCTAACAAATGTATCACTACATTTTAGTGCGTGACTTTTCCTTAACAATTAATAATATAAATTAAACGCCGCACATAGGAATAATATGCGTAAGAAGTACCTTCAGAACGGCATCATAACTGTATTATACAATATTTAAATTTTGCCACATTTGGGTGCATTTCCGTCACTCTATAACAAATGTATCACTACATTTTAGTGCGTGACTTTTCCTTAACAATTAATAATATAAATTAAACGCCGCTCATAGGAATAATATGCGTAAGAAGTACCTTCAGAACGGCATCATAACTGTATTATACAATATTTAAATTTTGCCACATTTGGGTGCATTTCCGTCACTCTAACAAATGTATCACTACATTTTAGTGCGTGACTTTTCCTTAACAATTAATAATATGAATTAAACGCCGCACATAGGAATCAAATGCGTAAGAAGTACCTTCAGAACGGCATCATAACTGTATTATACAATATTTAAATTTTGCCACATTTGGGTGCATTTCCGTCACTCTAACAAATGTATCACTACATTTTAGTGCGTGACTTTTCCTTAACAATTAATAATATAAATTAAACGCCGCACATAGGAATAATATGCGTAAGAAGTACCTTCAGAACGGCATCATAACTGTATTATACAATATTTAAATTTTGCCACATTTGGGTGCATTTCCGTCACTCTAACAAATGTATCACTACATTTTAGTGCGTGACTTTTCCTTAACAATTAATAATATAAATTAAACGCCGCACATAGGAATCAAATGCGTAAGAAGTACCTTCAGAACGGCATCATAACTGTATTATACAATATTTAAATTTTGCCACATTTGGGTGCATTTCCGTCACTCTAACAAATGTATCACTACATTTTAGTGCGTGACTTTTCCTTAATAATTAATAATATGAATTAAACGCCGCACATAGGAATCAAATGCGTAAGAAGTACCTTCAGAACGGCATCATAACTGTATTATACAATATTTAAATTTTGCCACATTTGGGTGCATTTCCGTCACACTAACAAATGTATCACTACATTTTAGTGCGTGACTTTTCCTTAATAATTAATAATATGAATTAAACGCCGCACATAGGAATCAAATGCGTAAGAAGTACCTTCAGAACGGCATCATAACTGTATTATACAATATTTAAATTTTGCCACATTTGGGTGCATTTCCGTCACTCTAACAAATGTATTACTACATTTTAGTGCGTGACTTTTCCTTAATAATTAATAATATGAATTAAACGCCGCACATAGGAATCAAATGCGTAAGAAGTACCTTCAAAACGGCATCATAACTGTATTATACAATATTTAAATTTTGCCACATTTGGGTGCATTTCCGTCACTCTAACAAATGTATCACTACATTTTAGTGCGTGACTTTTCCTTAATAATTAATAATAAGAATTAAACGCCGCACATAGGAATCAAATGCGTAAGAAGAACCTTCAGAACGGCATCATAACTGTATTATACAATATTTAAATTTTGCCACATTTGGGTGTATTTCCGTCACTCTAACAAATGTATCACTACATTTTAGTGCGTGACTTTTCCTTAACAATTAATAATATAAATTAAACGCCGCACATAGGAATCAAATGCGTAAGAAGTACCTTCAGAACGGCATCATAACTGTATTATACAATATTTAAATTTTGCCACATTTGGGTGCATTTCCGTCACTCTAACAAATGTATCACTACATTTTAGTGCGTGACTTTTCCTTAACAATTAATAATATAAATTAAACGCCGCACATAGGAATCAAATGCGTAAGAAGTACCTTCAGAACGGCATCATAACTGTATTATACAATATTTAAATTTTGCCACATTTGGGTGCATTTCCGTCACTCTAACAAATGTATCACTGCATTTTAGTGCGTGACTTTTCCTTAATAATTAATAATATGAATTAAACGCCGCACATAGGAATCAAATGCGTAAGAAGTACCTTCAGAACGGCATCATAACTGTATTATACAATATTTAAATTTTGCCACATTTGGGTGCATTTCCGTCACTCTAACAAATGTATCACTACATTTTAGTGCGTGACTTTTCCTTAATAATTAATAATATGAATTAAACGCCGCACATAGGAATCAAATGCGTAAGAAGTACCTTCAGAACGGCATCATAACTGTATTATACAATATTTAAATTTTGCCACATTTGGGTGCATTTCCGTCACTCTAACAAATGTATTACTACATTTTAGTGCGTGACTTTTCCTTAATAATTAATAATATGAATTAAACGCCGCACATAGGAATCAAATGCGTAAGAAGTACCTTCAAAACGGCATCATAACTGTATTATACAATATTTAAATTTTGCCACATTTGGGTGCATTTCCGTCACTCTAACAAATGTATCACTACATTTTAGTGCGTGACTTTTCCTTAATAATTAATAATATGAATTAAACGCCGCACATAGGAATCAAATGCGTAAGAAGTACCTTCAGAACGGCATCATAACTGTATTATACAATATTTAAATTTTGCCACATTTGGGTGCATTTCCGTCACTCTAACAAATGTATCACTACATTTTAGTGCGTGACTTTTCCTTAACAATTAATAATTTAAATTAAACGTCGCACATAGGAATCAAATGCGTAAGAAGTACCTTCAGAACGGCATCATAACTGTATTATACAATATTTAAATTTTGCCACATTTGGGTGCATTTCCGTCACTCTAACAAATGTATCACTACATTTTAGTGCGTGACTTTTCCTTAACAATTAATAATTTAAATTAAACGTCGCACATAGGAATCAAATGCGTAAGAAGTACCTTCAGAACGGCATCATAACTGTATTATACAATATTTAAATTTTGCCACATTTGGGTGCATTTCCGTCACTCTAACAAATGTATCACCTCATTTTAGTGCGTGACTTTTCCTTAATAATTAATAATATGAATTAAACGCCGCACATAGGAATCAAATGCGTAAGAAGTACTTTCAGAACGGCATCATAACTGTATTATACAATATTTAAATTTTGCCACATTTGGGTGCATTTCCGTCACTCTAACAAATGTATCACTACATTTTCGTCCGTGACTTTCCCTTAATAATTAATAATATAAATTAAACGCCGCACATAGGAATCAAATGCGTAAGAAGTACCTTCAGAACGGCATCATTACTGTATTATACAATATTTAAATTCTGCCACATTTGGGTGCATTTACGTCACTCTAACAAATGTATCACTACATTTTAGTGCGTGACTTTTCCTTAATAATTAATAATATGAATTAAACGCCGCACATAGGAATCAAATGCGTAATAAGTACCTTCAGAACGGCATCATTACTGTATTATACAATATTTAAATTTTGCCACATTTGGGTGCATTTCCGTCACTCTAACAAATGTATCACTACATTTTCGTCCGTGACTTTCCTTTAATAATTAATAATATAAATTACACGCCGCACATAGGAATCAAATGCGTAAGAAGTACCTTCAGAACGGCATCATTACTGTAAAAATATTCCTTCGTACAAATTTCTTATTAAAAAGGAAAAATTATATTTCCTGAAAGGAGACAATCATATTTTTGATGTGAGGAATCCCTTAACAAGAAATTCTTTATAAACGCTAAAACAGCAACCCAAAAGTTTTAAATGACTAATATGAACTATTAGCCGAAAGCAGATTTCAGATTCAAAGGAGATGTATTCGAGTTTCTGTTCCGGATTGCGAGTTACAGTATATATGCATACACATGGTGATTTGGGATTTAATTTAAAATGTAGACACTATTTTATTACTCCTCTGCGCATAGAAAACCACATAGAGGCAAAATAAACTATTCGCTCCCTATTTTAGAATTGAATTAATATATAGAATCCTAATCTCCCTATTTAATTAAAGCATTTACTTCATTGCACAGTACAGTGCAGCTGTAATTATTATTACTACCCCATAGCTGGGTGCATGCGTTTTGCAGTGTATTGGTTCTGCATCAGATGTTAACATCAAACACTCATGTATTCACACAATATTTTGAATATTATAAAATTAAATTAAATCAAATAAATTACAAAACTGAATTAAATCAAATTGCAAAATTAAATTAAATCAGATAATAATTTGAAACGTCGCTCTAACTGCCATCAGAAAGAATCTGAAAATTAAAATATCATTGGAACTCAGCACACTAGGGTTAACGAAAGTGACAGATAGCATACTTTCATGCACTCTATGCATTTTTTCAACACTTACATACTGTGATCTAATGTTTTCTTTTAATTTTCAGATAAGCTAATTATCTAAAATAGGATATAATCTGGACTTTTTTTTCTTCTCTTATATTACGAAGTTTAAGGATGCTTTCTCTTTGACAACTTATATAGTTTCAACAATGATGTTTCGTAAAATGGGTTCCCAGTTCTCATCACGCAGCGTTATTGCAAACGGACCGCTAGTCATTCTTATGTAATAGTAAAGAATAACTGAATTTATAAAATGGGACGATATATTTTTAGGTAAAAATTGAATTATAGTAATAGCAAATAAAAGGCCGTATACAAGATTTTTACAATATTAAAGTATTTAATAATTTACAGAAAGGTAAATTTATGCTAATCCATTATGAACTCATAATATTTGGTTTTTATTCATGGCAATCTACAAATAGAATTTGCAATTTGTTTATTTACGTTTTCTATGTCTTCACTTGCATGTTATGTCAATACGATAATGTGTGACGTAGAAATTCTTCCAGTGATGTATATTGACAGTTTAGATAATATATGCCTCAGAAATGCACGTAGCATATGCCTCAGAAATGTGTGCCGATTGTTCCTCATAAACGGGTGTAGTGTGTGTTCCGAATGTGTGTTATGTATGCCTTATAAATATGTGTTATGTATGCCTTAAAAAAATGTGTAAATGTTATTCCTCATAAATGTGTGTAGTATGTGCCCCCAAATGTGTGTAGTATATGCCTTAGAAACGTGTGTTGTATATATGCCTTAGAAATGTGTGTAGTATATGACTTAAAAATGTGTGTAGCATGTGACTCAAATATGTGTGTATTATGTACCTCAGAAGCGTGTATATTGTATGTAGCTTAGAAGTGTGCATATTAATTGACCATTTAATTAAAGCTTCTATCTACAGTTGTATAAGTTGCTGTTTTTGTACAACTTATATTCACAATTACACGAGAAATTCAACTTTATTTTTCAGAACAGTCTATGATCTTGAGGAAATTAAGCGACATCTTTGCTCCACATTGCAAAAATTATACTCAAAATTTATTAGCAAGGTTTTATTATATTTACGCAAGAAATAATTTGTTTCAAATAAGTTACCTGTGTCAATACAAACTAAGATTTTCCTCTTAACATGAAATTGTCTAATAAGTGAAAAACACATAAAATCCACTCATTCATCGGAACGCATAAACTGAAAAGGGTACCTTTGTCTAAACATTTAATACTCTTGCCCTAACAATCAGTGGTGGCTGATAGTGATACTTATTCTGCAGGGGACTGCTTTTTATATACGGATATTTTTAATGAATCTGAACATACTTTACTTCTTAATATCCTACTCAAAGTAGCCATCATACGTGCGATAAAAAAAATAGTAGAACACAATAAAAGTCCAATACAGATTCATTATATAACTTCCTAGGGTCATATTATGTAACTCAATGTTTTTCACACAAAAAGTGCATTTACCCTACTGACTGAAAATTTTCATTCTGCATAACAGATGGCATTTTTTGTGTAGCTGTGTACTTATCATAATAAGAAATACATTAAATATATTTCATCTATCCACGCCTAATATAAATATATTGAAATTAAAATTAATCTAATAAGATATTATCAAATAATGCACTACAATTACTGGCATTAAGTATATTACGTCATAGAGTTTACAGTAGGTTCCTCTTGATACCTCGGTGAACGTATGCAATTTCATCAACGATATTAAGTATGCTGTGAACATGAATTATTTGTCTCATGCAGCACAGACAGAAATGAGATTTCTCTCAATGCGCTACATGAAATGGCAGGAAAATCAATAGTCTGTAATAAAACGCTAAATATATATTGAATGTAAAACCTGGATTTTTGCTATTAAGAAAAAGCTTCTTAACACTGTTTATAATGTCTTCATTAATTTAAATTTGTCAAGCTCTCACTTCTCCCACTTATTCTTTGTTTAATTGTCACTCGTGCGCATTACATCAAACGTAGCTTAATGCCTGCTAATGTTCAACCAGGTATCCCTCCCTCTAACTCTTATTGTGTTATTAACTTTTCAAACCGAATCATTGATTCCTTCAACCTCACCAAACTTTTCCATCACCTATCACTTGAATTTCCAATAAAAAACATCAATATTGTTAAATCATATAAATATAATATCCCATTCGGTAGACTTATTTTTAACTATAACCAGATTTCAAAATCTACCGATCCATCGTCCTCCACTCCGATAGATAAAAATAATCTTTGTAATTGTCATTCACCTGCATTGAAACCTTTTATAAATACCCATTTTGGTCATGTACTAACGGGTAACTTAGATATAATCACCGACCCTTCCTTAAAACTCATTATGTCATATGGAACAAAATATAGACTACCTTCTAAAAATCATCCTTATTCTATCCTTAACACTCTCTCTCTTGATATTGATAAATTCATATATAAAATGTCCATTACACATTCTCTACCAATGGAAGCCTTTTGTATCTGGAAATCTAAAATTTTATCCCATGTTCAATTTAAGCTATCACATTCGAATATTCCACAGTCTAATTTCCAATTATCAAAACTAAAGCAAAGTATTACACATATGCAGAAATTCCTAGTTTTTACGTATGTAGACAAAGCTTCATCAAACTATGCTATTTTCTGCAAATTTTTCTACATTAAAACATTATTATCCAATTTAAATCAAATTAATACCTTCAAATTGCAAAAAACAACCATACATGATTTAAAACGCAAACTTATTTCCAAGTATAAACAATTTTTTGATACTCATCAAAATTTAAACCTTCCATATTTAGTAATCATACCAAAATTTCACAAGGACCCAGTAAAATTTAGAACCGTTACCAGTGGACACAACTCTTATGCATCAAAAGCTAATAAAAAACTTCTCAAAGTCTTAAATATTCTTTTTCATGCTATTTCCCTTGAGCCACATTGCATTATCCGAAATAGCTATGAACTTATTCAAAAACTGAAATCCTTTTCTGCCATTGATTCATTCCAAACATTAGATTTTAAAGATCTTTTTAATAACATCGACATCAAAGATTTATTTTCTGTCATTAAACAACTCTTCGATCAATTCAAATTAAATACTCTTACTAAATATGACTCGTCCACCTTCAATAATTTATTGCATTTTGTGCTTTTTCACAACTATCTTGTACATGGCAATGCTGTATACCTCCAAACGATTGGAGTACCGCAAGGATCCACTAGTAGCTCCATGCTCGCCAATATTTATCTTTACTTCTACGAAAGAAAATCCACTCTGTTCACTCGTAACATTTCTATTTTTCGATACATTGATGATGTTTTTCTTTGTTTTCATACTGCACACGATTCTTTACCCACACTTAATATATATCCATCCAATCTTGAATTAATACCGAATGAATCCCACCCTTCCAAATCTGTAAATTATCTTGACATCACCATTGATATACATTGTAACTCTTTCACTACTACTATTTATGATAAGAGACATCAATTTAAATTTAATGTAAAATTCTTCCCACATTTCTCTTCTTGCCTTAGCAACCAAGTTTTTAGAAATCTAATCACTAGCTATCTGCTCCGCATTAAACGCCTGGATAGTAATAAGTGTACACTAACACACATTAATCGTCTCAAAAATCTTTGCTTTATGTACAATTTCCCCCCCTTATTTATAGATCGCAGTATAAGTACAGTATTCTAAAGTCGAGGAAACACCATAAAATAAACACCGCCCCGGCGGGCAAAAATAAAAATGTAAAAATATTAAAAATCAGTAATTTCGATTACACTAAAAACAAAATTTTTTTAAAAAAACCGCCTCGGCGGGTAAAGAAAAAAGTTTAAAACACTCTTAAAACCGTTAAGGCGGATATCTAAAAAGCTAATAAAACAAAAAACAGGCTACGGCTCCAAAAAACAGTGTTATCCATTCTTTCAAAGTTTTCGATAATCGTGGTCACATCTCGGTCAGTTTCTAAACTCTTGGGTTTATCTCTCCGAAAGTATGTACTGCCACTTCCACTGGTCTGGATTATTCCCACGTGGTAGTAAGCGAGGTAAGCGTTCAAATTGTAGCATGTGGTGGACTCATTTGAAGATTTTTCACGGTGACAACCTTTCGACATGTGAGTTGCTCTTTTTTGCAAATTCGTATATTTGTGCGCTATATTTTTCATGTTCATGTCTATGTGGTATTTTATATTTCATGTTTATGTGGTATTTTATATTCTATTATTGAATTTTATCCTATTTGTTTTTTTTCTGTTATTCCGTTGTTGGGCACAGATTGCATAATATTAAACCACGTGTTTTTATGCAATCATAGAAACAACGGATTTTAGTATATCTGTCTAGAATGTGCCCCTGAAGACGTTTCTGGCAGATATACTATTCTTTAATATGTTTTCCTTGTCCTGGCCTCTCCGTGCTCTACTTTTTCGGCCCTTCCTCGTTGCTTTTTGCTTTTCACAACACGCTTTATTTTGCTCGCGGTTTGATACTGTGGTTACTGATTCACACTCTTGCACTTTAGTTTTTGTTATTTTAATATATATATATATATATATATATATATATATATATATATATATATATATATATATATTTACTACCCACCAAACTTAATTTTGAAAGAAAATCCTGCTGCACTTAAAAATGTAGTGGAATTTTTAGATTTAAGTATAGATTTCAGTACATTACCTGTAAGTTCTACTATATATGATAAAAGAAAGAGTTTTAATATACCTATAAACGGCCTGATCAATTGGAATTCCAATCTTCACTTGAATATATTTAGGAATGTATTCTTGGGGGGATTGGCTAGAATTCAGAGAATCATCTACAGTGAAGACATCCGTATTGATTTTGATCGGACATTTCTACAGCAAGCATATCTACAGCAATACCCCATTCCTTTTATGCTACATTATATTGATAATTTATACAGTAACAATAATGCTTATTGTTCAAAGTTAAAATCTATTTTATATCATTTAGCAGAAGAAGGTTCGCATACTATGCATAACAGGACCGCAGAACGATAATACGAAGTTATATACAGGTCATTGTGGTCTAAAGGACTAGTTGCTCATCCAGTGATGGTCTTCATATTACCAACGGTCTTGTGATAATTGTTATTGTCACTTGGGTTGGCTTCAGCCAAGGCTGGCGTCCAGGAGTGCAATGCCGCGGCATTTATGACAAGCTTGTTGACAACTGGGGTGTAAGGTCACTAAGTAAGGTCACTAAGTCCGCCATTAAGTAAGCTTCTCGCTAAGCCTTCCTTCTTTTTTCAATTCAAAAATTCTTTTTATACTATTTATATATATATATATATATATATATATATATATATATATATATATATATATATATATATATATATACATACACATATATATATATATATATATATATATATATATATATATATATATATATATATATATATATATATATATTTGAATTTACATTACAGAGTGCCGCTGAAAAGCAATTTTATTTACATTTGTTAGCTTAAATTAAAAAAATTAAATTGATATTTCTTTATTAGATAGAAACAGTTAGACAAAGTAATATATTACTGAATATGATACACAAATATTTAGTGCCAAAAATCTTTTAGCAAGACATATCTTTATAGTAAAACAAGAAAGATCACTCATGCACAACGCAATAATTATGAAACACATTTCGACTGCAATGCAATTTTATTTAAATATCTCAAAAATACCATATATTCAGCGGTAATATTTTTAAAATCATCACAATACTGCATTAATATATTATATTTCAAAATTTAAAACTTCATCGAAAAAATTGTACTTTATTCAAATGACATCATTGAAATATACATCGGCTGGCTCTCTATGTAAAAGTTGTAAATATTTCATTCATAAACTTTTTATTCCAATCCTTTCATTCATCACACTACTATAATAATTTATTTTATTTAAAAACTTAAAACCAAGGAGGTAAAAGTAATTTAACTCTATGCTATAACTAAACTTCATCGAAAAAGACTGTTATAAGATCGTCTGCTTCTCTATATAAAATCAATGAATGTTTCATTCATATCAGCTATATTGAAGACTCCAGAGTTGAATAATTTTGCTTTAAAGAAATTCAGCATTTCTTATGCAACTCATCTTGCATTTTTATGTGTTTACATTCTCCATAAATGAAAATTAGGGTTCGTTGTAGAAATATTCAGAGTTTGATGATCATTTAAACTCAAATATATTGTAATTGCGTTGTTTCAGAATGTAGATGCACAGAAATTAATCAAAAATAAAGCTGTTTTTGGACAGATACAACACTAAATATAAATTAAAATGCATTTTAAAAATCACGATTTTGACACAAGATGGATGGCATCGATCATTTAAACTTAAATATATTGTAAATGTGCTGTTTCAGAATATAGATGTACAGAAATTAAGTAACAATAAAGCGGTTTTACGACGGATACAACACAAAATATAAATTAAACAGAACATTAAACATCACGATTTTGACACAAGATGGACGCCATATTTTATTTTGTAGTCTGCCACGTGATCTCTTCATAAAATGGTCGCGTGATCTCTCCATGTAAAGGGTGTAATTATTATTTTAATTTTTATTTTAAAATCTACTGACTATATTTTGCTGAAATTTTTTCATATTTTTATAGGAAAATTTGATGATATCCTAAAACTTTCGAAGCAATTTCTGAATTTTAAATTCGCATAAAACTTTTTGAAAAATTAGGTCCCATAAGGTTCAATATATTTCATTTTTTCAATCCGGGTTCAGTCCAAAATTAATTGGGTGTTATTATTCATTTATATTCCCATAGATCCCACAGACCGCCTGAACAACATACTAAAATTTCATTGTGATAACGTCATTTTTACGGCACTTATCGTGCGAACGAACAGACAGACATACAGAATGAACAAAGTCATAAACACTTTTCGATTATGTTGTAAAGTGTTAAAAAAGCCGCCGCTTGACAAATTTCTCGTTTCTTGAGATCCTTTGCTTCGTACATCAAAAACTATTGCATATAAAAACTTGAAATTCTGTATACTTGTAGAGAAAGCTTTGGAGAAGATGCTGAAATAAACCATTTCTTAACACTTTAGAACATAGTTGAAAAATGTGTATGTCGTTTTTTAAACTGTCTGTCTGTCTTTTTTAACACTCTACGGTTTTTTAACACTTTACAACATAATTAAAAAATGTTTATGACTTTGTTCATTTTGTATGGTTTGTCTGTTTGTTCCCACGATAACTGCCGTAAAAATGACTTTTTCAAAATGCAATTTTAGTATGTTGTTCAGACGGTCTGCGGCACTAACGGGAATATAAATGAGTAATATTGCCCAATTAGTTTTGAACTGAAGCCGGGTTGAAGAAATTAAGTACATTGAACGCTATGAAATCTAATTTTTCGAACACTTTTTAAGCGCATTTATAATTCACAAATTGCTTCGAAAGTTTTAGGCAATATTCAAATTATCCCATAAAAATATGAAAAAAGTTTCAGTAAAATATATTTGATAGTGTTTTAAATAAAAATTAAAATAATACTTACATCCATATTATATAAATATATAACATGACCCACCGCAAAATAAAATATGGCATCCACCTTGTGTCAAAATCGTGATTTTTTTAGTTCTTTTTAATTTATATTTAGTGTTGTATCCGCCTAAAATATCTTTATTTTTGCTTACTTTCTGAGCATCTACATTCTGAAATAACGGAATTACAATATGTTTGAGCTTAAATGATCATCAAGCTTTGATTATTTTAGCAACCGAGCCTAATTTGTACTTATGGAGTATGTAAACTCATAAAGATGTAGGATGGGTGTTATAAGAATTGCTGAATTCCTTTAACACAAAATTATTTAGCTCGGGAGTCTGCAATATAGCTGATATGAATGAAATATTTATTGATTTTACATAGAGAACTGACTATATTATAGCAGACTTTTTCAATGAAATTTTAAGTATAAATTACTTTTACCACTGTAACACAATATTTGTATTACATGTTACACCCAATTACAAATGCCAACCTAGCCATTTTGCAATTCCAATTGCGGATGCCAACCTAGCTAATGAGCTATTTAAATGCTGCAGAGGGAGCCAATGGCAATACAAACATAAATAAGCAGCGCATCCCCTTCTTCACCTCAACGAATCAACAACGACACTACAATGTGAAAAGAAAAAGGTTTGAGAGAATGTTCTAGAACTTTCCAGGAGATGCAATTTTTCGACAGCGTCCTAGACGCACCTGAGGTTTTTTAGTCGACTTAAAACTTTCGAACGAGTCAGCATCATGTTTTCTTGGGTTTGTGAAAAGTGTCTATAGAATGTGAGCAATAAAATGGTAGCGAGTACAGTTAGATGTGTAACGGTGTTCCTACATCATTGAAATAGCACGAATATGCACGTAACACAAAGAGAAAAGGTAACCAACTTTCAATTGTCACTATTAGCACGGAAGGCACACCTTTAACAATTATTTAATTAATTGACTACCAGTTCGTATGAGTAGACCATATGAACGAGTTCGTAATATTGAACTATAAGAACTATTCTTTATCGATTGTTTAAAGGAAACTGTTTTAAAGAAATTTAAGTCAAAGTTATTATGTGTGTAAATATATATATATATTAATGTAATATTGTTAGTATTATGTGTCTTTTAATAATTGATTTAATTATAGCATAGTTACTCCAGATACAATAGATAACTATTAAGTAAAATATTAAAATAAATTGAGCAATTAAGCTTGTGTATTTCTTTATGTTTTGTGTGTTCGTAGTCCGAGCTTGAGAACCGGGAGCTTACATGCTCCACCCTTAGTGGCGGCATCATAGGTAAGTCCTATACAGGTAATTTTTGATAAGGACAATTTTACCTTATGACAACCTCCATGGTTTTATGTTTCAAAATAAAATAAATTATTGTAGTATTGTGCTGAATGGAAGGAATGGAATAAAAGTGTATGAATGAAATATTTACAGCTTTTACATAGAGAGCCTGGCGATTTATATTTCAATGACGTCATTTGAATAAAGTTTATTTTTTAGATGAAGTTTTAAGTTTTCAAATGTAATTATTTATTGTATTATTGTGATAAAATAAAAAATTTACCGTTGAATGTATCGCGTTCTAGATATGTTTATACCATGCGAATTGTAATTCAAAGCCGTCATTTCAATAAAGTTCATCTTTATCGATGAAGTTTTAAGTTTACAAATATAATAAATAAATGTAGTATTGTGATAATTTTAAAAATATTACCGCTGAATGTATCGCATTTTAGAGAGGTTTAAATAAAATTGCATTGCAGTTGGAAAATGTTTTATAATCAATGCTTTAGGCATGATTGATATTTCTTGTTGATATATAGTGTAATTTAAGAAATATTTAATGTCAAAGTCAAAGACAAAATATTTGAGATGCGAGATCGCGTCCTTGATATACTAACAATAGCAAGACCACGAATGTTTTCAGACAGATACCTACATGGGTGAATTCTTGCAGGACAGAGCCCCTTTTTTTAATGTCTATGTAATTTTGAGACAATTTACTTTTTATTCACTTCTGAAGTGAACTTTTTGTTTCGTATCGGCACGTTTAGCAAATTCTCTGTCTCGTAGTTTTAAAACTATAGCATACAAAAATATGAAAGTTGGTACAATTATAGAGAAATAATAGGGTAGTACGATGACATAAACCGTTTATCGCTTTAAACTTTAGTTTGTCGTGAAACAGCTCGCGAATCGAGCTTATGATCAAGGAATTCCGTTTTTGGATATCCCTGCTTTTCCCTCCTGCGGAAAATAGGCAGGGATAGAAAATATATTTTTGAAAGTAGAATTTTTAGGAAAGATAAATATGAAGCGAGCTTAGCGAGTAGGCAGCAAAGCCTCCCGAAGGGGGTTGAGTGATCTTAAGAAGAGCGCCTTGTTTGCCAAATTTAGATATTTAAGTCCCACGAGTGACATACACAAACTGGAGAAACGTGTATCAAAAGATGCAAAGTTTTCATCTCATATTCGTGTAGAAAGCAATATACATAGATATACGTATAATGGTTTGCATTGATGTGCCCTCTGATTATACTGTCTCTCGTATGCATAAAAAAGTTGAGATGGGTGGTACAAGACTTTCCCAACACAATGCAATGGCTTTTTACTTCATAATGAAATAATGATGTATAAGATACACGGCACAAAGTTTCAGCGGTGAATTATATATTCTCAACATAATTAATTGTATGTTCCCAACAGAATGCAATGGCTATACTACTTTCATAATGAAATAATGGCGAATAATATCCACGACATAGTGTTTTAGCATTGTTCCCAAAACAATGAATTGTATGTTCCTGACACAATGCAATGTATTTATTACTTTCATAATGACATAATGATGTGTATGATCCACGACACAGTGTTTCAGCGTTGAATTGTATGTTTTTGGTGACAGTGTTGTTGTTGTTGCTGAGACCCAGTCCGTCCGACCTACCAGAAAGGTGTAAGGTAACTGTTTGGACGGCCGGGAAGTGCCACCCAATTTAGATCGGAACCCAGTGGGGGAGGCATCCTCAGGGACCGTACCCTGCATCCTCTACCACCAACCTCTCGGAAGAACTTACGGACCCACATGTTTAACGTAATCGTACTCCATAAGAACACGGCGGCAGTTGTGGCAGCGTGCAAATCCAGCTCGCAAACCACCGGGCTACCGCGCCCGAAAAGTGCCAACAGCACGCGGTGTTCCCACCACCCGCCCAAGTACTAACCGCGCCCGATGCTGCTTGACTTCGGTGATCTAACGAGAACCGGTGTTTTCAGCACGGTAGGGCCGTTGGCCTTTTGGTGACAGTAGAAGACCCGGACCGTCCGACTCATCCAGAGGACTTGAGTATCTATTTGGACATTTTGGTGACAGTGTGTAAAACTATTTCAAAGTACCAAATCAACTTATAATTCGTGTAAATATAACTTGAAAATTATATATAATTCTTATATTTCGAAACTTAAATGCTTTTAATATATTAATAACGTTTCGGTATTTAATTTGGAAATGCGAATTTCATTAACGCGATATTATGTAGTCAAAGCTAAATGTTCTTATAAATGAATTAGAAGCTAAGTTTGTGACACAATAGTGTGCATGTGCATATAGTTGGAAATCATTTCCTCTCGACCACCCGTTTGCAGCGCTTCAAATCCTATTATCGATGGATACACGTTCTCCACACACACATCTTCCAATCAATATAACTAATACAACTTGCTATCAAAAAATAATTAATCTACGACCCCTTGCAAAACGCAAATTATTTACGACCCTCTAAACAGAGAAACTCATTAGATTTCTAAACAAGTAAACTTATTTTCAAGAAGCGACAGGTATTTACAAATAATCTGCAGTTATTTCTCCATTGTATAAATTTTCATCAATTTGGCGTCATTTTTGCCAATTTATCATTATCCACCTCCAGCGATTTTTGCTGGCTTGTTAACAGTTTGGCTGGAAGTTGTGGACTCGTTAGGCCTAAATTCAGCGCATTTCTTTTACAGTTGCTTACCGCACTGTTAAGCACTTATTTATAAATTTGTATGTGTAATTATTACTATTATTTTATTATTATTATTATTATTATTATTAAGATCAGGATGATAAAGATCAATGAAATCCACGAAACCACTCCACAACTGGAGATGATATAACAAATTAATCACTTTCTTACCTTACTGCATCGTAATATATTCAGGCAGACTTGGTAGAACTGTTATATACTACGCCTGCCACAAATCGATGACTTAATATATATATAAATATATTTTTTTTAAATTGGAGCGTTACATTTTACAATAACAACCATGCTTATTTTAAATGAATATTGCATTTAGTTAAACGAAATTATTTATTCTTTTAATGTGAATCAAGATATGGTAAACAGTTCGATGATAACCATTTATTCATGCAGGTTCATGTTACTTTCCTTGTATAGGAATCCATGAATCCTTCAAGATGCAACGAGAATAAATCTTCCGAAAAAAGTAAATACCTCGTAAGTATTAGACATACTTTTCAGACAGAGATTGATGAGCTTAAATCAGCTACACTACCTCTTCAGAAGAGGAAAGTAATTTAATGCTGTAAGAAGACACTTGTTATATAGAATGCGTGAAAAAACTGCCTGGATGAAATTGTGCATGCGTAATAAATATCTAACAAGGTATACGAATTCTTTAAATCGAGATATAGACTTGCAATTTGGTATACGGGTCAACTGTTGGATAAAACCCAATAGAAAAATCGAATGTTTCAAAAATATTCTTTATGAAGGATGTACCACATCAAGACGCTCGTAATGCGAAATGACAGAAAAGCATTCTTAGGTATAAGATAGATACTTTAAGTTTGGTTGAAGGGTAGACGGTTTAAAAGGGAAAAAGTGTAAAATTTTCGTTTTCTCATATTTGTTTTTCTAGAGGTGCTGCACATCAAAATGTTCCAATTTCCGAATAAGACAGGAACACCTTCATTTAAGTAGGATAGAGACTTGCAGATCGGTACATGAGCCAATCTGTCTACAAAACCCACTGATAAAAAGCAAAAGTTTTAAAATTGTTCATAGAGGGAGAAGGATGCTCACCACCAAAACGTACAATAGGTGAAATGACGAAAAATGATAATTTGAGATGAGATAGAAACTTAAAATTGGGTGCTAGGGTAGATCATTTAATCAGAAGAAGATGGACAATTTCAGCTGTCCAGTTTCGTTATTTAAAAGGCGCTGTGCACCAAAATGTTCGGTTTTCCGAATATGGTTGAAACGCCTTCTTTTGAGTGAGATAGATACTTGCAATTTGGTATACTGGTCAAATGTTTGTAAAATTCCGGAGGAAAATTGAATTTTTCAAAAATGTTCAATAGAAGGGGTACTCCACACCAAAACGTTCGAATAGCAAATCAATAGAAAACGTACTTAGAGATGAGTTAGAAACTTTACGTTTGGTGTAAAGGTAGACAGTTTGAAAGGAAGAAAGTGTAATTTTTCAGTTTTTTATTATTTACTACTTTAGGGGTGCCTCACATCAAAATGTTCGAAAAAGGGAGACACGCCTGGGGTTAAATCGGATAGTGACTTGCATTTCAGTATATGGATAAATCGTTCAATCCCCCCCAATCCCCAAGACAAATTAAATGTATTCTTTAAAATGTTCAAAACACCGAACAGGTGCAAGGGTAAATATCATAATGGGAAGAATAAGGCCAGTATTTGCTTTGCAGTATTTGTTCCGTTCCATACACCAAAATGCACAATTTTTCGACTACAAAAGAAACGCCCTCCTTCAAGTGAGACAGAAACTTGAAATACGATACACAGGTCATGCAATCGATTAAACGTCCGAGAAATTTGAAATTTAAAAAAATGTTCAGTGAGGGAGTGTTCCATGTCAAACTGTTCGAAAATGAAATGATAGAAAAATATGCTTTGTGACGAGATAGAAATTTTAAATTTCATGTAATCATAAGGTAACTACACATTTAAAAGGTAATTTTTAGTCAAAATGTTGATTTTTAAATGTTTACTATATATTAAAATTCAATATTTTATCTTTTGAATTATATTTACATTTCGTTTCTATCTTGTTTAAAACCATACTTATAGAAATTTTAATATTACTTGACAACGATTTAGAAAAAAAGTTGTGATTTTGGTTTTCTAGTGATTGGCTTGTTTTGTCATGAAATACTTGAATCATTTCTTTCGTAATGAATTTGACTTTATGGCTTAAAGTACATATTTTTATATTAAGGTTGTCAAACCTAGGCTATGCTATGCATCCTGCAAACCTAGGCTATGCTATGCATCCCACTGTTTTGCATCTTGAGCATATTGTTTCCACCTGTTGACTTTACAACTTGACGCTTGTCTTTGTCACTAGTCATTATTTTAATGGAGTCGTTGCTTTGTTTTATAATTTTTTAAACAATCTTCTTCCGAAAATATTGTTGTTATATGTTTAAAATCCACTTTTTAGCTGTTATGTTCTTTTTTGTTTTTAGTTGCTAATATTTCGATTTCGATTTCATTTGCAGACAGTACACTGATTAAAGATATCCAAGATTGCCGTTGTCAAAAAATAGATGCATAGATAAATAAAAAATACGGCTAGCACTATTGCAGCGAAAGTATCAGATTGAATATCTGTTAGCACGAATGGAGTGTTCATATTTATGTCTCCTATCATTTTTACTTTCCCTGCAATACATGGTAATGTATAGAGAAAGTATTGGAATCGTGTCGAAAATCGCAACTCGAGATTTCAACGGATCTACACGTTTTGGGACCACCAGAACACGAAAACACTATTTTTAGTATGTGACGTATTATTTGTGACGTATGTGTGTGTGTGTGTGGATGTGTGTCTGTGCGTGTGTGTGTGTGTATGTCTGTCTGTGTGTGTGTGTGTCTGTGTGTCTGTCTGTCTGTCTGTCTATGGATATGTGTGTTTGTCTGTCTGTGCAATGTATGTATCCACTCTAACTCAAAAACGAATGGACCGAATATCATAAAATTTGGTAAGTCAGTCACTTGTGTGTGACCTTGTTGCTGATTAGTTTTTGGTACGATTCGGGATAAAACGCCATGCCTTTCTTTTGCGAAATGGCCCGCAAAAACTGCATGTATCCACTCTAGCTGAAAAACTAGTATATCAGATTTCATAAAATTTGGTAGATAAGTCACTTGTGAGTTACCCTGGTGCTGATTAGATTTTGGTACGATTTGAAAGAACAGTAGCCTGCCTTTTTTTTGCGACATGGCCCGCAAAAATCGTCAAAATCTAAAATAAAATTCTACGTATGCTCAAATACATCAATTAAATGTTTGTTTTATACATAATTTTTGAGAATGAAAAGAGTAAGACCAACCTAATTACACTAGGGCTATCTGGCCAACGGCAGTACCGTGCTGAAAACACCGGTTCTCGCTAGATCACCGAAGTCAGGCAGCATCGGGCGCGGTTAGTACTTGGGTGGGTGATCACCTGGGAAGACCACGTGCTGTTGGCACATTTCGGGCGCCGTAAGCCGGTGGTTTGCGCGCTGGATTTGCACGTTGCCACAACTGCCGCCGTGTTCATGCGGAGTATGATCACGTTTAACATGTGAGGCCATAAGTCCTTCCGAGAGGTTGGTGGTAGGGGAAGGAGGGTACAGTCCCTGTGGATGCCTTCCCCACTGTGTTCCGGTCTAAATTGGGTGGCACTTCCCGGCCGTCCAAACAGCTACCTTACATCTTTCTGGTAGGTCGGACGGTCTGGGTCTCAACAACAACACTAGGGCTAGCTGTTCTCGAGATATTTTTGGTTTTTTTCGCATTTACTCTTCGACACCATCGAAAAAACGTTCAGTGACAAACTCAATACGAAAATTGAATTAAAAGTGCCAATTCAGTGTCATTTTAAGTAGTTGTGGCCTTTATTTGGTGTAATTGAACCCAATATAATGAATTATTGAAGAAATAGAGAGCGTGAATATGAGTCTGAAGGTAAAGCTATGTGCGGCCCACATTAAATTTTTCTATCTCTCTGAGAACTGAGACGTACGTACCTACTTTCAAAAAGTTCTAAGCTGTAAATGATATGTTCTCGATCTGTGCCTAATTGATTGAAGAAAACCACTGACTGAATAAAACCGTCAGATATATAAATAAAAATGGCCACAATTCAATACAGATTCAAATAAATTTAAATATGGTAAAATTTTCAATGACATGAGGGTCCCAGGACACAGATTAATTAAATAAAAGTTTAAAAAGTACAGAAGCAATGCAATTTACAAAGGAGTGACGAATTCCGTCACGACATCGCCATTCAGAAAGCATATCGGAACCTATAAGACATATTTTGCATTTGATAAGCTTAGTGTTCTTATAGATTCAGCAGGCTGTGGGCCACCACTGGTAAAGTTTTAGGGTGTCGAATCTTAGTACATTTTTAATTCGCTTTCGATATAGAATAATCTTTAAAATTCGATGCGAAATTCAATTTTCAAACTTACATACTTATCTTTATCTGTCGGAAGTATTAACTGGATTCTTTATACCGGAACAGAAAACATTAGTTATTCATAATTGTAAATTTATAAGATTCCTTAAAAAGTGTAAAGAGTTGGTGAGCCTGGGTTGGTGAGCTTAGCAATCACGGGTGGATTCCTTAATATATTAAAAAACATTCAGAGAGAAAAACGTCGCCATTCAGAAAGCATATCGAAATCTATAAGACATATTTTGTATTTGATAAGCTTAGTGACCTTATAGATTCAGCAGGCTGTGGGAAACCACTGGTCAAGTTTTAAGGTCGAATCTTAGTATCTTTTTAATTCGCTTTCGGTATAGAATAATCGTTAACATTCGATGCGAAATTCAATTTTCAAACTTAACATACTTATTTTTATCTGTCAGAAGTCTTAACTGAATTTTTTATACCGGAACAGAAAGCATTAGTTATTCATAATTGTAAATTTATAAGATTCCTTTAAAAGTGTGAAGTGTTCCCCTGGGTTGGTGAACGTAGCAATCAGGGGTAGATTCCTTAATATATTAAAACAGCAATTTCATTTCTTTAACAAATTTTAGTTTGAACATTCAAATTTCATATTATAATCCTCATAAAATTTTTGAAATGAGTAATTAGAAAAAAAAATATTTTATTCTCATATTAAAAAAAGCAAAACCCTAAATAATTCAGACAAATTCTGTTGGACATAGTTGAAATCATATTTTTCTCATCAGGTTGTGATTTTTTCTAAAGCACTAAACGCAAAAAAAAGTAAACTAAAGCTTGGTTGGTAGAATATATACTTCTTAGACAATGATTGATTAGTGGGACGGACCATCATCTGAACCATTATGAATAACATCAAGTACATTGACGCAGTTGATGACATGGGATGAAAGATCATTAGAAGCATAAAAAACATGGGCTTTATAAAGAAAAGTTTGTGCAATGAAGTTGAGTTTCATAAGGATATTTAATAGGGTATTCAGGTAAAATGATATATTGTATATAGTTTGTTTCAAAACAAAAATGAGATAAATATAACAAGTGAAAGATTGGTGGACAATAATAACGGGATGGGTGATTTCTGGGGATTACAAAATATTTGTTTCTTTAGAATGTTTTAAAGGCTCATGATGCTAAAATATAACGTTATCTTGTGAAATATGCAAAATGTATTGAATATAATCTTGGAATTATGCATTACTTCTCTCAAAAAGTGCGAGACATTTTAATCCAATAAGGACATGGTCATTTTATGTGCTATACAATATGCCTTATAGGTGTTCCCCAAAAGGGAGCAGTGGCACTTTATGGGTTAATACTAACTCTATGGATTTAACTCGAGGAGCATATTTTAGAAATGTAATAAAAATTAACGCGTTTAATTTAATTATTTTTTTAAATCATACAGAAGCCATCCCGAGCAGTTAACGTGTTTTAATGGCTGAGATAGACATTTGCTTCTAACAATTCTTATATTTTTACCTATTTTAGTGGTATTACATGATACTTTAATGGATACTGTAATACCGGAAATAAAAAAATAAATTAATTAATTTATCAAATACGGGAGATTAGTCGAATCGACCAGACGAGAAGTCTGCATTCTAAAAGGGATGATGCCAAAAGCCTGATTATGAATAGGATTATGAAGCGAGTGTCGACGAGGAGTTTGCGTCCCAGAGAGGAGTAGCACATAGACTATCTGAAAAAGAACAAAACCGTCTCAAAAGCATTGACCTCGGCTTTTATTCCATAAATATTAATCTTAGACATACATATTTAATAAATTACAATGTTACGTAAAAAAGGTACGGAATTTTATGAAATCCGTAAACATTTTCAGGGGACTAAATTTGAAGAAATGCAAAATTAAAATTTTTATACGGCCCCCGTACAAAAACATTTCCAATGCGTAAAATGTGTCCCATACACTAATAAGGGGATATACACAATTTCAGCATTTTATAGTAAAAAGTCCCAGAGATATGCTTATACAAATTTGGTGAGGGATTAATCACTAATTAAATGTAAGTGTTTACAGCAAGAGTGCAAATGACGCAACGCAGAAATCCATCATGGGCAAATAATATCTGCCTCTTATCTTTAATTTATCTTTGGCATGGATTGAAAACATTTGGAATAAGCTGTTTAATCTTTGTGTAAAATTATTATTTCTCCACAGTGTAGATACTTTTGTACCAATAAATAGCAGCATTATTATTTATTTATGTACCCATTGTTTTCTTTCGTAATTTGTGTATGACCCCTGAAACGCGATCTGCCGACATGATTTTTCCCCTCTGAGAACCCATGTCGATGCATCAAAAAGTGGTTTAAGTCAGCATTTTAGTCTATTCATATCTATGGAACTTTTTATGATAAAATGCTGAAATTTAGTGCATCACCTTATTAGCGCGCTAGGTACATTTTACTCATTGGAAATGTACGGGGGTCGTACAAAAATTTAATTTTAGTATTTCTAAAAATTTAATTCCCTTGAAAATTTTAATCGATTTCATAAAATTCTGTACCATTTTGACGCAACTTTGTTGTTTATTATATATGTCAAAGATTAATATTTAAGGAATAAAAGCCGAGGTCAATGTTTTTGGGATATCCTGTATATAAGCACGGTAAAGAGCGAGCAAAAAGTGAGAGAGAGAGTTTTCAGAACAAGCAAGAGTTGTTTAGTGGAAATTTTATGAGTGCCTTAGACGGTGAACTGCTTGGAGGACAGCTCCATGGGACAGAAGATTAGATTGTGAAATGAAATATAGCAAAAAGAAAAGTGATTCGGAATGTGCGTGCTCCATCATGTGTAAAAAAACCTCATCAGGCACTGTACAAATAATTACTATATGTGAAAAACATCTTATATTCTAATTGTTAAAATACTTTATTTAAATTAGTCCCACCACGTGATCCAACTATTTTAATTAAGATTCTTGCATTGCATTTTCGAGGAATACTGTAGTATGTATCAGTATGAGAGTGATATTCTCTAATTTAAAAAATTCGTGTTGTAAACTAATAGTCTACATTGGAATAAATTTAGTTCCATTGCCATCAATGTTGAAGTTCCCACTTTTGGTTTTATTAAAATTATAACCTTGTAATAATTTATTCCGTTATGCAGAACTTAGGTGAGTTTTGCAGCCACCAAAATTAATGTACACAAAATTCATCAATTGAAAATATTAACTTATAAACTAAACTACAAATATAAGTTAATTAATACTTTAACTGCACGTTAAAAGTCGCATAATAAGATTAAGTGTTAAAAAAAATAGACACAAATACCCTTGAACTTACTTTAACAATAATGATAAAAATATAAGCATGCTGACTGTGCATTGTAGCAAATGTGACTTTGATCACATCTTTATTAAAATATGATATATATATATATATATATATATATATATATATATATATATAATATGCAGTGTTAGAGCTTCATATTCACCAAATCTAATTTTTAATACGTTTATAATAAACTATTAAAATTATGTATACAATAAAAACTATTTAATGTATATAAATATTAAATAATGGATATAATATTTTGATATATATTCAAATTTCGTGTGAGATTACAAAACTCAAATGCGATTAATATTCCCTGCATGCGAAAAATCCAAAATAATTGCTACAATCAGCTACTTTTACCCTAAAGTTCGTATATTCATAAGAAAGCAGGTTGAAAGCTTAAATATTGAATCGATGTGCAAAACGTGCATGCATGTACACGAATGGAAAAGAAATTCCCTCAGTCCTATTTTTCCCATAACAAACTATGTTTAAACAATATCTTGATTTCAATTAGTTGAATTCTTACGGATATTTCAATATAGTCCAAAATATTAAGTGTTCAATTGCACAGTCAAAAGGTATACTGTGTGCAATTCGTTCACACGCCACTATGCAACGGATTTTGCAAATCACTAAAAACATTGCTACAACATTTTTATTTTCACAAAAACTTTGTAGAGTTTTTAACACTACAACGCAATTAAAAAATGTTTATGACTATGTTCATTCTGTCTGTCAGTCTGTATGTCTGTCTGTTCGAAAGATAACTGCCGTAAAAATAACTTTATCAAAATGAAATTTTAGTATGTTGTTGAGACGATCTGTGGGACATGCGGGAATATAAATGAACAATATCACCCCATTAGTTTTGGATTGAACCCGGATTAAAGAACTGAAATACATTGAACCCTATGGAACCTAATTTTTCAAACATTTTTAAGCGAATTTAAAATTAACAAATTGGTTCAAAAATTTTAGGGAATATTCAAATTTTCCCGCAATATATATATAAAGAAAATTTCAGCAAAATATATTTGATAGTTTTTTAAATAAAAATTAAATGAAAAGATCAGTTGACCCACTTCAAAATAAAATGCGGCTTCCATCTTGTGTCAGAATCGTGATTTTTAAAGTTATATGTAATTTATATTTAGAGTTGCATCCGTCCCAAAACCGCTTTATTTTTATATTTTTTACTGTGCATCTATATACTACGTCAACACTATTACAATATTTTGGACTTTGATCATTCTACTATGAAGCCTAAATTTCACGTATGGAGGATGTAAACATATGAAGCTAAAGGATGAGTTATTGCTGAAGTTGGATAAGTTATTGAGTGATTTGCTAAACATCTTTGTCTCAAACATATTTAGCTCTGGAGTCTACAATATACTGATATGAATGAAACATTCATTGATATTACATAGAGAAGCAGACGATTCCATATTATTGCTTTTTTGATGAACTTTTAAGCATGGAGTTAGAAAGTAATTTTTTCTCCATAGTTTAAAGTTTTTAAGTAAAATAAATTATTGTAGAATTATGATAATTTCAAAAATATAACCGCTGAATGTATCGCATTTTAGAGATGTTTAAATAAAATTGCATTTCAGTTGAAAAGTGCTTCATAATCAATGCTTTATGCATGATTGATCTTTGTTTCTTTTTCAAGCCATTGGGTAGGATCAGGTTATAAGATTTCCCGGACACATCAACAGATGAGATGTATTTTTTCCATAAAGTGCAATCCCTCAAAAGTGATAGATTTTCAATTTGATCGAACATTATGTTCTTACAATTTTTAAGGAAATTAATAAACAAACTGAGGAATTGATAATCAAACTTTTTTAACTAGTACATGCAACAATTGATAGACAGTGATGGATGAAGATAGGTAGGTCACCATCTGTTACATTATTAATTTGCATGGATCGTATTGATGTAATGTATGAAGTGGTTGACAAGTTCTTTGAAAATACAAAAACAAAGTGATATTGACAAAATATCGTTTGGTATTGTTGTCTCTTCAGTAGGTCGTTACTTTCCTTATATACATAACGTATATGGAAAGTATTGTGACGGGGTCGAAAATTCCAATTCGAGTTTTCGACGGGAGAGCACGTTTCAAGCATCCCTGATCACGAATCAGACATCTTTGAAGTGATGCCTGTGTGTGTGTGTGTGTGTGTGTGTGTGCGTGTGTGTGTGAAAGTATGTGTGTGTGTGTGACTGTGTGTGTGTGTGTGTGTGTGAGTGTGAGTGTGTGTGTGAGTGTGAGTGTGTGTGTGTGTGTGTTTGTGTGAGTGTGTGTGTGTGTGTGTGTGTGTGTATGTGTGTGTGTGTGTGTGTGTGTGTGTGTGTGTGTGTGTGTGTGTGTGTGTGTGTGTGTGTGTGTGTTGTGTCAGTGAGCCTGTGGAGACAATAACTGACGAACGAATGGACCGATTCAAACCAACTTTGGTACAAAAATCACAATCCGTAAACACTGGAAGCCTATTGTTTTTATATGCAATCGAATATTCAAAATCACAATAAATTTTCGAATGAAATTTGAAAAATTAGCCAAAAAATCAAAACCACTAATGAAGTTACGCAAATAGACATTTCTTATGTAATTTTTCATTAGAAAACGATTGACATAAATTTTAGAACGCTAACATGAACCGTTCTCGAGATATTGCATATTTTTCAAAAAAATTATCAAAAAGTCATATGAAATAAAAACAAAATATTTCCCATTGAGAAGCATGTTCACTGTCATATGTAATACCATGCGATAAATTTGGTGACATCATTCTTGTAGATCTAGCTTGTTCTATTCATGAAAAAAGATATTTTGAGTAATACATTTTTATTTGAACGCCAATAGTCATTTATCTGCTATAAGAATAACTTATTTCGCTGTCCATAACGCTTGGCGAGATTTTGGCGACGAATTTGGCGGAATGTCGCCAACATGTCAACTTTTTGAAATGTTTCCAAATTAACGAAAATCTCGCCAAATGGATAAAAATGACACCAATTCAATAAAAATGACGACCAATTGGCGAAAATTCAATATCTTGGAAAGAGTATTAGTATCTACTATAAGAAAAATCTATTTATTTTACTGTAAAAGTAGTAAATTTATTACATTATATAAGGAAAGTCATGTGTTACCCACATCAGATTTTTTTAAATTAAAATATCGGTGATCCCTGGTTCTAGAAACTCGAAACATGGACTACATTTAAAGAGGAAATGTTTTACACATGCTAAACACATGTGTACTTTCATGAAATTCAGTGCAGCCATTCTCCTCTGATGATGGTGATGTCACACACACACAATTTTCTTTATATTGAAAATGTTAATAATAAAAATCTAATTTGGGCATTCTATGACTCTTTTTTTACATTAGGAATATTAATGTCCTCAAAGAGACAAGGATTATTAATTTGAATTTATTTCTATAAGATATACTGCCAAATGTTACATATAAACAAGGAAAAGATGGGAGGTGGTTTAATGTTTGAGTTCTGAAAAATATTTGTCTTCTCTTATGAATGAAAAGCTCTAGATTTATAAAACTGTTGCTAGAAAATGTGTCCGATAATATTACTTATGGAATATCAGCCTGGTTAACAATATACTTATTTTTTATTTTATGTAATATGTTTTATACATTTCTTTGAAAATATCTCAAGAATGATTTACACTAGTGTTAAAATTATGTCATTCATTTTGTAAGGAAAATAATTACATATGATATGTTTACTTATTTAACAATATTAAAAGTGCAGATTTTTAAATGATTTTTTTCAAAAATGTATTCGATAATTGAGCGGGGCGTTCTTTTCGGCATATTACTTACTAAACATTGATTATAATCAAATTTTAAAATCATTATTGTCAATAGTTTGCATTTTAATGCATTTTATTATATTTTAATCTGCATATTTTTATTGTATTTTATCTTGCACGCTGTTACTGGGACTTTGCCCTATACTTGTATTCTTTTAAATAAATAAATAAAAAAATGAAAAAATAAGAATGTTTTATTGAAATTGTCAGAGGTAGCCCAGCATATTCTGCACTTAAATGACAGTTTTTGAATTTAACATTTATATATACAAAATAAATATTTTTAAACGCATATAGCAGTTATTATATTTATAAATTTATAAATAAAATAAAATACTGCATTTTCTCGAAATACATTACCGCTGTTTAAAACTGATATAAACTGATACCGCTGTTTAAAACTGATATATCTTTATATATCACTTTTAACAGAACTCGTCATTTCCCATTTTACTCTAACACAAATGCGTTTTACGCAATTCATTTTATAAATCATATTGTATGTCACACACTTTTAATAACTATGCATTTATGCTAGTTTTAATATTCTATACTCATGGTTTATAACGGATATGTAGAATATGTGAAACAAACATTTCGTTTTATAAACAGTCATTTCGAAAATCTACCAACGTTTCGGGGAAAAAAAAACATTTCGAAAATCTACCAAAGTTTCGGGGAAAAAAAAACATTTCGAAAATCTTTGAATTTCCTGTTTCGAAAATGTTCTAGAATTATCGATAAGTGTGACGTCAAAGTTATATTCTCCCTATTAATAAAATTCATTTTTCTTTCCTTAAGGACTCTGGGGATTAAAGGACATGCTTAAAAAAATTTCCCCCAGACCCTTCAAAACTCTTTCCGGTGACAAATAAGGTTGCATCATTGCACATTTGTACTATTAACTACACTGAAGACGAGCCGATAAATAGCAAACCTCCTATTCCAACGTCATGATGCATTTCACTCAACGTTATTATCGACGACCAATAGGAGCTTCAGAGAACTACGTCTGTGCATGGCATTGTTGGAGACTTTTATTTTATATTACGATCTCACTCATTTGTTAAAGTTACAGTCGTATTAATTTGTTCAATTCAGTAAGTAATTAGTAGTATTTGATAGTTTAGAATGTTAAATTCTAAGTTATAGCTGATGCTTGATAGGAATATCCGATAATTTCAATGGCAGAAAGAACATATAATTTCTACAGTGGTGCCATGTGTTGTAAATTTGTCAAGCAATTTTGTTTTGGACGTTCTCACAATATTTTTCTTAATGCAGATAATGAAAAACGACAAGATTTAGACATGCCGCTAATGCTAAACTAAGTCCGCTACTTGCTAGCCGCTAAATAAGTATTGTGTTCATCGACGACATTATTCGCATCACCGAAGACGTCATTCTCATCATCATCAGCAGTGGTTCCTCATTGGTGGAATCGGAGTGGGAATTTTGCTATTTATCCGCTTGTCACTAAAAAATCTAACTGAAGCATATTTCCATATCCCCCGTGGTCGAAAATATGCGGTTTTCTTCGAAGTATTTCCAAAACTTCAAGACAACCCTTAAGATGGCCACAATCTCTCAAGGACCTTAGAAATCTCAAACTTTTAACACATAGTCAGCTGAGCAGCGGACATCTTGACTCCTAGTTGAAACAATGACCGTACATGAGGAAAGGAGGAATACTTTCAAGTTCTTTTCTCGGGATTTAGAGAAAGTTGAATCTTTCTGGAATACATTTATGAATGGTTAGTACAATATTTTTAATAAGAATCACCTGCTTTACAGATAAATTGCGCATCAAATATCATAAATAAAAACAAAATAAATATTATTAAAATATTATTTTACAACTTAATTTTTCAAGAAAGTTACGTTCTTGAAAAATGAAGTTGTAAAATAATATTTATGTTAGAAAACTAACATTATTAATGTTAGTTTCACTCATTTTGAGAGGTATAGATCCTAGTTCAGATTAAATAATTACTTTTATTGATACTAGTTAGTGACACAAAGTTTATTACTACAAGTTATTGCCATCTCAAATATTTTATGCTCATTCTTTATAGTGAAAAATATAGGATACGCAAAACTATTATTAATGATCACCTTGAGTAGTCAATGATCCATGTGTGTTATCTATATCAAATGATGTTCATCCATCGAGTATTGTATATCCTCTGAGTTTGAGAGAGAGTTTCTTTATATAAGGTCCTTACTTATATAAAGAAGACATTGGCAAGGATAGCGTCCATTTGTATCTTTGATTAATATCTCTGAATCCACATTTATTTTTAAATGAATTAATATACCTATATAAATAAAATTGAAAATCCATCTGTTTGTCTGTATCTTCGTTTCATCATTACGGAAGAACTACTGTACATAAATTCATAAAATTTTGATGAGTAGCCTTGGTGGGATTTAATTTAAAATCTAAGCATCCTTCTGTCTAGATGTATGTCTTCCGCGCCATATGATTTTTTCCTCACTTTCATCTTGACCCAATCATTATATGAGCCGAAAAATAAACGGGGACCAAACGTTATTTAAGTCACCAAACTAAATTGAAATAATCGTTTTTTGAGATTCTTTATAATCAATGCAATTGCAAATCCTACAGCATGACCCGATCACTGATTGTAAATCAATTTTAGAAGCTCTCAAATTTTAGAAGCATTATAAGCATGAACAGGCATTCAGCACTATGGGCATGGATTATAGTCAATGCTGTTTCTCTCGTGACAACTGTATATTGCTTAAGTAAGGACCATCCATGTTATAACTCTATTATTTCTATCCCTAATAAGACCAATAACGTCGTATACAAAAATCTGATGTGGGAAGCACATGACTTTCCTTATATAATGCAATGAATTTACTACTTTACAGTAAAAAAATAGAATATTTTTATAGTTGTCATTTATATTCTTTCCAAGATATTGAATTTTCGTCAATGAGTTGTCATTTTCCATCTCGTCATTATCAATGAGTAATCATTAATTTACCAACATTTAAGAAAGTCGCCAAGTTGGCGACATTCCACCAAATTCATCGCCGAAACCTCACCAAGCGTTATGGACGAAAAAATCTGATGTGGGCAACACATGACTTTCCTTATATAATGAAATAAATTTACTACTTTTACAGTAAAAAAATAAGTTTTTCTTATAGTAGATACTAATATTCTTTCCAAGATATTGAATTTTCGGCAATTAGTCGTCATTTTCATTGATTTAGCGTCATTTTTATCCATTTGGCGAGATTTTCGTTAATTTGGCAACATTTTAAAAAGTCGCCAAGTTGGCGACATTCCGCCAAATTCGTCGCCAAAATCTCGCAAAGCGTTATGGACGAAGAAATAAGTTGTTCTTACAGCAGATAAATGACTATTGGGGTTCAAATACAAAAGTATTACTCAAAGTATCTTTTTTCATGAATGGAGCGAGCTAGATCCACGAGAATGATGTCACCCAATTTATCGCATGGTATTACATATTAAAAGTGAACATGTTTCTCAATAGGAAATATTTTTTTTTCATTTTAAATAACTTTTTAATAATTTTTTTGAAAAATGTGCAATATCTCAAGAACGGTTCATGTTAGCGTTCTAAAATTTATGTCAATCGTTTTCTAATTAAAAATCACATAAGAAATGTCTATTTGCGTAACTTTATTAGTGGTTTTGATTTTTTGACGATTTTTTCAAAATTTTATTCGATAATTTAGGGGGGTTCTGAACATTCGATTACGTATAAAAACAATAGGCTTCCAGTGTTTACTGATTGTGATTTTTGTACCAAATTTGGTTCGAATCGGTCCATTCGTTCGTCAGTTGTCGTCTCCACAGGCTCACACACACACAACACACACATCACTTCAAAAATGCTTGATTCGTGATCAGGGATGCTTGAAACGTGCTCTCCCGTCAAAAACTCGATTTCGAATTTTCGACCCCGTCACAATACTTTCCTTATACATTATGTATATAAGGAAAGTAAAAATAAGTTATTCTTACAGCAGATAAATGACTATTGGCATTCAAATACAAAAGTATTACTCAAAGTACCTTTTCTCAGGAATGAAACGAGCTAGATATACGAGAATGATGTCAACCAATTTATCGCATGGTATTAGATATGAAAAATGAACTTGTTTCTCTATAGGAAAAATTTTTCTTTATTTTATATGACTTTTTGAAATTTTTTTTGAAAAATGTGCAATATCTCTAGAACGGTTCATGTTAGCATTCTAAAATTTATGTTAATCGTTTTCTAATGAAAAATTACATAAGAAATGTCTATTTGCGTAACTTTATTAAGGGTTTTGATTTTTTGACGATTTTTTCAAAATTTCACTCGAAAATTTAGGGGGTTCTGAACATTCGATTGCGTATGAAAGCAATAGGCTTCCAGTGTTTACGGATTGTGATTTTTGTACCAAATTTCGTTCGAATCGGTACATTCGTTCGTCAGTTATCGTCTCCACAGTCTCACTGACACATACACACACACTTACACATACTTTCACACACACGGCCAACGGCTCTACCGTGCTGAAAACACCGGTTGTCGTTAAATCATCGAAGTCAAACAGCATCGGGCGCGGTTAGTACTTGGGTGGGTGACCACCTGGGAACACCGCGTGCTGTTGGCGCATTTCGTGCGCGGTAGTCCGGTGGTTTGCGTGCTGGATTTGCACACTACCACAACTGTCGCCGTGTTCATGCGGAGTACGATCATGTTAAACATGTGGGTCCGTAAGTCCTTCCAAGAGGTTGGTGGTAGGGGAAGGAGGGTACGGTCCCTGTGGATGCCTCTCCTACTGGGTTCCGGTCTAAATTGGGTGGCACTTCCCGGCCGTCCAAACGGTTTCCTTACACTTTTTTGGTAAGTCGGACGGTCTGGGTCTCAACAACAACAACACACACACACAGACATCACTTCAAAAATGTTTGATTCGTGATCAGGGATGCTTGAAACGTGCTCTCCCGCCGAAAACTCGAATTCGAATTTTCGACCCGCGTCACAATACTTTCCTTATACATTATGTATATAAGGAAAGTAAAAAAGGGCTTAATTGTAAAACTGTTATTAACAAAAATTCATTAATATCATTGCGGGAAAACTTGCATTCTGAGAAGTATGTAATTTCAAAAATGAAGGTTCCAAATTGCCTATTAGTTAAAATTCACCGAAAGTCGGGAAACATTTTTCTTTAAATTATACATTTCATACGAAGAACGGGATACAGCCAGTTCTGCATAACATACAGTATCCTTGTTTTGACACCATAGAAAATTATTTATTTGAAGGTGGATTTTTTAGATTTAATTGTATATAATATAAAAAGCTTCAAATTCACAATCATGTGCAAATTCCTATAATATTCTAAATTACATTGTTGTTCAAAGTATTCTATTAAAATAGTTAAATTAATGTTATTAAAAATAAGTTTAATAATCTCTTTCTACATATTCAAAATTATCTTCACAGGAAGATCCGAAGAATGCTTGTATACGAATTTACATAAAATATGAAATTTAATCTATATATGCCAAAATAAAATCGATAGATTTGTATTAGAAGATATATCATTACTACTTATATTGTCGAATATTAGAAGATATATCCGTGTATTAGTAGATGATTACCCGTCTACAATGTGTTTAATAAATATTTACCAAAAATAGCATATAACGTAATATTTAACATAATCCCCGAAATCCTTAAAACTGAAGGCAGTAATTGATGCCAATATATGCCAAAATTAAAGCGATAAAATCGCAGGAAAAGTTATACCCGTTCTACTTACATTCTTTTAGATTAGAAAATATACCGTTTTAATAAAATATTACTCGTACTACATAGCCGTTTTCCTTACGGAATATATAATATATATCGTACGGAATATAGTATAATATAAAGAAACATAAAACTACTATAACACAACTTGTTACTATAACACAATAAATATTATGCAATGCATGTTATCAGTCATATTATATGACACACATAGTATCATTTCTTATTTTAATATTCTAAACTCGTGATCTATAATGGAAAAGTAGGGTATATAAAAGTAACCTTTATGGAAAATTATTAATGACTATATTGCGTGGTAAATGATTCATGAAGACAATTTATGCCCAAAGAATTTTCATCCATCGTCTTGTGCTGCTTCTGAGGGTGCATTATCTTTCAGAATAGTAAGTCTACCATACATTAAGTAAAGAATTAATATATTTGCAAGGAAGACATATATTCGTCTTAACCGATGATTGATATCGCTCGCGCAACTTATTTTTAAATATATATATATATATATATATATATATATATATATATATATATATATATATATATATATATATATATATACCGGATGGTTAGAATTAAAGAATCCCTGTTCATTGCACTGTAGAGAAAAAAACAGTTGTTATAAAACGCCAAATCTGCGTATATATATATATATATATACTTACTGAGAAATACCTCTATGCCAGAAAGCCAATGGGATGTGCCTTACTGACATCCCAAGTCTTCGAAGTCATCAAGGGGTGTTCTTGAGTAACTGGAAAGACTTTTCGAAAAAACACCCAAATTTTCAGATCCCCATGTATCTAAAATCCGGCTCCTTTAGGTTATGTCCCTTCTTTGATACTGTGTATGTGCAAACTTTCAGTCTTCTTAGTCACAGGGTGGCTTATGGAGTTTTTGGAAAATACAAATACATTAGGTAATTATTATTTTGATTTAAATACAATTCACTACGTCTAAAATACTAAAGGATGATGTCTGTCTTTCTGCTTGTATCGTCTATAGTGAGAAAGTTAATCATAGGTCATAGACGGAATTTCGTACAAAGGTACTTCAGGACCCATGAAAATGAGCCTTTGCGAAAATTTTTAAATGCTAATTCGGAATTTAATTATCTTATGTTTTAGTCAGATTTTGAAGAACTTTTATATATTTTCTGGTTACTTAACGACCAAGGACATTACCACAGAGCATTTTATATTTATACCATTAGAAAGATCGAAGAACGTTCTTATCAATGATGTTTAAACAGAAGCCGTAAGATAATTTCTTCAGGTTTTTGTTTTTAATTACACTGACATTTGCATTTTTAAGCTATCTATATATTTCGTCTAAATCAATAAAGTAATATTTGCATAATTCTTTAGTTTGTTCAAAGATGTGCTTACATACATTTTCGCATTTTAATAATTTTGCAATTAATACGTTATTTTAATTTAGGTGATTTTTTAAGCAAAGGTATAAAAATTTATATTATCGATTCAGCAAATGAAGTCCGGTGAATCTGGTGGATTGTTCGACTTATCGACTGCGCATGCCCAAATTAAAGCATAGTTTACGCCACTCCCACAAAGGAGGGATACTTTCCTACAGGTATATTAGTTTATTTTTTATTGCTTTCTACGGTTGTAGAGCGGAGCCTTTTACATCTAAACTAAGTATTTCAGATGGGGATTACAATTAAACTTGAGGGTATGGGAACCTCGTCCTGCGATACAAGCAGCAATATGGTCCAGCATGGTGTCGAACAGACGTCTGATGTTATCCTGCGGCAGACGAGTCCACACCTGTTGGACGTTACGTTCTAAAACCCGAAGATTGCAGAAACGAAGCAGCTGGCGTTTCAACTGGTCCCAAACATGTGCGATACGGGACAGGTCTGGGGAGCGGGAAGGCCATGGAAGTGTCTGGACATTACTCTAGCAGGCCTGGGCGACTCGAGCCGTATGCAGCCGGGCATTATCCTGCTGGAATTGCGCACTTGGAGTCCCCACAACGAATGGAAGCACATGGTGCCGTAAAATCTCATCCACGTACCGCTGGCCCGTCAATGTTCCATGTACCACAATTAGAGCGGATCGACTCTCATATAGTACGCTAGTATCACACGTAAGGGACGCTAGGATTGCAGATTCACTTCCTTTCGGGGTCTAAATATGGTTCGTGAGCACAAAAGAGCCGCTTCGTGTGCCTGTATCGCGGATCGGGTCGCTGTGGACTGTATACGTGCCTGCCGCATGACCATTCGATCATCTCTACTCATGGTTTACCTGGTCCTTCCAGAGCCCGTCCTCCGCATCTGGGTGACGTCCCGTGACCAGTGCTCCCAATACCGTCGGACGGTGTAGTCCTAACGATGCAGGTGACGGGCAATTCGGCGTGCTGACCATCCTACGGTTTTCAGTCCGATGATCAGGCCTCTCGCAATGTCCGCCAGTTGCGTATATCGTCGTTTCTGGCGTCTACCCACCATTTTTTTCACTCCGTACTCATACTTGAGTCGGCCGAAAGCTTATCGCATTGATGAGGCGTCGATTACATACCGGTTTATAAGGCCGCTGGCACATGTTTGCAACGCTTCTCACGGGTGTACGGCCATGCGTAATCACATTGGCCGGGATCATTTGCATACCAGCCAGCTCTCTAACTATTTACATCATTTCGCGGTTGCACTGTGTTTTCTTCTTGACACGCAACTTCCATTGTCCGTGAGTGTATATTATGTGACAACCAACACGTGAATTTCTTTTAAAATTGTGATATTTTTATAACACAATGACAAAAATTGGATATTTCTTAAAACTCGACATTTTTTTAACATTTTCGAGTGTTGTTATTACTGTATAAAACAATCGTTTTGAATTTCAAGGGAATATATAATTATTTCGAAAAATATTACGGGAATAAGAAAAATTCTTGCTCGTTCCAAAATTGTGAAACTTGTAATATCTTGAGAGTGGAACTTATTAACTTCTAAACTAGTGCATGCTTTTTTCCCACTTAAAATCACTTAAAAATCTGTAATATATAAAATAAAAGCTATATGTTAACTGTTTGAAATATGGTATAGTATGATACGACAGATAATGAGCGCCAGCCAATAAAATTCAAAGTTTGTTAACAATGGCAGGAGATGATCTGTTTTTTTATTGACACCAGATCGCCCCATGGTTGTTGTAAGACAAATCTGCGTATTATTGTCCTATGCTCAGTACCTTTCGAGTGTTGTTATTACTGTATAAAACAATCGTTTTGAATTTCAAAGGAATATCTAATTATTTCGAAAAATATTACGGGAATAAGAAAAATTCTTGCTCGTTCCAAAATTGTGAAACTTGTAATATCTTGAGAGTAGAACTTATTAAATTCTAAACTAGTGCATGCTTTTTCCCACTTAAAATCACTTAAAAATCTGTAATATATAAAATAAAAGCTATATGTTAACTGTTTGAAAGATGGTATAGTATGATACGACAGATAATGGGCGCCAGCCAATAAAATTCAAAGTTTGTTAACAATGACAGGAGATGATCTGTTTTTTTATTGACACCAGATCGCCCCATGGATGTTGTAAGACAAATCTGCGTATTATTGTCCTATGCTCAGTACCTTTCGAGTGTTGTTATTACTGTATAAAACAATCGTTTTGAATTTCAAAGGAATATCTAATTATTTCGAAAAATATTACGGGAATAAGAAAAATTCTTGCTCGTTCCAAAATTGTGAAACTTGTAATATCTTGAGAGTAGAACTTATTAAATTCTAAACTAGTGCATGCTTTTTTCCCACTTAAAATCACTTAAAAATCTGTAATATATAAAATAAAAGCTATATGTTAACTGTTTGAAAAATGGTATAGTATGATACGACAGATAATGAGCGCCAGCCAATAAAATTCAAAGTTTGTTAACAATGGCAGGAGATGATCTGTTTTTTTATTGACACCAGATCGCCCCATGGTTGTTGTAAGACAAATCTGCGTATTATTGTCCTATGCTCAGTACCTTTCGAGTGTTGTTATTACTGTATAAAACAATCGTTTTGAATTTCAAAGGAATATCTAATTATTTCGAAAAATATTACGGGAATAAGAAAAATTCTTGCTCGTTCCAAAATTGTGAAACTTGTAATATCTTGAGAGTAGAACTTATTAAATTCTAAACTAGTGCATGCTTTTTTCCCACTTAAAATCACTTAAAAATCTGTAATATATAAAATAAAAGCTATATGTTAACTGCTTGAAAAATGGTATAGTATGATATGACAGATAATGAGCGCCAGCCAATAAAATTCAAAGTTTGTTAACAATGGCAGGAGATGATCTGTTTTTTTATTGACACCAGATCGCCCCATGGTTGTTGTAAGACAAATCTGCGTATTATTGTCCTACGCTCAGTACCTTTCGTAGCCAACTGTGCACTTATTCCTAAATGTTTATTTCTGCCTTTTATTTCACATATCAATGCATTAAACTAAAATCCATCACGCCAAATTCATTCAATCGTTTGCTATTTGAGATCTTATTTAATCTTGAGATAATTCTATTTCAAGTAGAATAGTTTAATACTTATGAACGGCTAGATATATATTTTAACATTACATGAATCGTGTCATGAAAAAAAAAATTAAAGTTGCTGTGATTTCAACAAATTTTAATACAATTATTTGTTTTATATTTCCCACCTTTCTTTATTGTTAAACCTGGTTATTTTACTGGTTTAAACTCATTAAAAACATTGGAGCCTTGACGCTTTTAGATAGGGACAAGCTGTTACAAATTGATCTTATATGTTTTATGAGCTCCAACGATATTGTGCTCTGTATGGGAAAAAAAGCTTATTATAAACCGTGAACAATGATATCCTATTACTTTGGTTTAATATATATACATATATATATATATATATATATATATATATATATATATATATATATATATATATATATATATATATATATATATATATATATATATATATATATATATATATATATATATATATATATATATATATATATATATTTCCATGTGAGATGAATGCAATGTACCAAAAATTGCCCGGGGGGGTTGTGACTCCTTCACCCCGGTTAAAGCAAACAAACAACAACACTCCCGAAGAGCCGGTGCATTGCGTAAAAAGAATACAGATGTATCAAGGTTTAAGAGGAAAACCAGACATTAAATAAGACATATACATATGAAGATGCAATATTATCCAGTAAGCATGAGATATAATAAACACTATGCAATCAAATAGATTGAAATTATGTCGAGATATACCTATATCCTCTTGATGCATCTGTATTCTTTTTACGCAATGTACCGGCTCTCCGGGAGTGCTATCGTGACATACAGCTTGCTTTAACAGGGGTGAGGGGATCACAACCCCTCCCGGCCAATTTTTGGTACATTGCATTCATCTCACTTTATCCTTTTGGAAATATATTTAATCCTCTTTCAAGTGCAGATTTGCCCCTTTTGAGTGTGCTTTCTGTTATATTTCAATATTTCTTGTATTCACTTTATATATTCAATATATTCAATATATATATATATATATATATTTATATATATATATATATATATATATATATATATATATATATATATATGTATGTATATATATATATAAATATAAAAAGTATAAAAAGAATTTTAAAATTTGAAAAAAGAGAAGGAAGGCTTAGCGAGAAGCTTACTCAAGGGCGGTAAAGGGTTGTGACCTTACACCCCAGTTGTCAACAAGCTTGTCATAAATGCCGCGGCATTGCACTCCTGGACGCCAGCCCTGGCCGAAGCCAACCTCCGGAGTGACAATAACAATTATCACTAGACCGTTGAAAAAGAAATGTCCAATGATAAGATGAAGACCATTACTGGATGGCCAACTAGTCCTTCAGACTACAATGACCTGTATATATCTGTGTGTTATCGTTCTGCGATCCTGTTATTCATAGTATGCGAACCTTCATCTACTAAATTGATATAAAATTGATTTTAACTTTGAACAATATGCATTATTGTTACTATATAAATTATCAATATAATGTAGCATAAAAGGAATGGGGTATTGCTGTAGATATGCTTGTTGTAGAAATGTCCTATCAAAATCAATACGGATGTCTTCATTGTTGATAATTCTTTGTATTCTAGCCAATCCCCAAAGAATACATTCCTAAATATATTCAAGTGAAAATAAGAATTCCAATCTTCACTTGAATATATTTAGGAATGTATTCTAGGGGGGATTGGCTAGAATACAAAAAATTATCAACAATGAAGACATCCGTATTGATTTTGATAGGACATTTCTACAACAAGCATATCTACAGCAATACCCCATTCATTTTATGCTACAATATATTGCTAATTTATATAGTAACAATAATGCATATTGTTCAAAGTTAAAATCAATTTTATATCAATTTAGTAGATGAAGGTTCGCATACTATGAATAACAGGAACGCAGAACGATAACACACAGATATATACAAGTCATTGTAGTCTGAAGGACTAGTTGGCCATCCAAATGGTCTTCATCTCATCATTGGACTTTTCTTTTTCAACGGTCTAGTGATAATTGTTATTGTCACTCCCGAGGTTGGCTTCAGCCAGGGCTGGCGTCCGGGAGTGCAAGGCCGCGGCATTTATGACAAGCTTGTTGACAACTGGGGTGTAAGGTCACAACCCCTTACCGCCCTTGAGTAAGTTTCACGCTAAGCCTTCCTTCTCTTTTTACAAATTTTAAAATTATTTTTATACTTTTTATATTTATATCGTGTACAGTATTTGCAGCTGCTTTGCTATAACACTTCAACATCTTTATTAACTTCCAATTTTCTTCTTATATATTATATATATATGTGTGTGTGTTGGTGTGTTGATTCTTTTCGATTTTTGCATTTAAAATAGAAGCTTATAATAAATATCACGAGAACAGAGTATGCAAATATTTTAAATTAAGCTATTTGTTTTAAATAATGGATTGTATATAAAGAGACGATATTGTATGGGTTTGAACATAATTATTTCTTTAAAAGTTTTTTTGATTTTGGAGAAATTGTTAAAACATTAAAAGATACTTCCCTGCGACGAGCATCTTAAAATTAAACAGGTCTCTGATGTTTATTGATGGAAATATAATCTGACCAATTTTCACTCAATTTATTCCTGAGCCAACCACAACAACACATTCAAAGTCAAATAGACACAAAATGTTTTAATTGTAGTCCAAAATTTTTAAATATGTAAATTCTTCTAAATATATGAGTCGAATTTTCCCTTTAACACAGCACTTTTCATTATATATTCTACTTTATTTGTTGCGTCTGCAGTACAATAAATATTTTTATCCAAAATCTTTATATTTCAATGAAAAAGTGTAAATGTAATTAAAAGAAATAAAATTTATTTATTTGATGTAAACGCTATTTTAATTATTCATGTTATGGGCCATGTTATATTGCTATTTTATTAATTATCGTTAGATTAATTATATTCAAATATTTTGAATCACATATAGAAAATTATTGGAACAACAAATGGTGATAGATTTGTACTTATGAGGGAAGTCCAAAGTATGAAAGGCGCAACATACCAAAATGTGTTTATGTTAAAAGTTGTTTTAATTCTAAATAAAGTGATTGCAAATTTGTAGATCAACATATTTAATCCTAATGGAGCCTCATTTCTAAAATTAAAAGGAAACAAATCATTAACCCGCGAATTTTCTCAAAGTTGCTAAAATGAAATTCGTAATATATTTCAGAAATAAATCTTCAAAGACTCCAGAGTCCTATAGCAATCTGTCCACTGGACCTCGATATAAACCTTATTTTATTTCAGTTTTTAGATTGGAGAAGCCAGGAACTCTGCAGGTACTTGCATCAAAAGATTACGTATTTTATTAAAATGTTCAAACCAATATTTCCGATGCAATGATAACTTTTCTCGAAAACTAACTCTTAGAACCTATTTTTCTGTCGAAATATTTTGAATGTAAATATTTCCTATATGATCTCAACATCAGAATGTCAATATTCAAAATTTATTGGTGTCCAATACAGTCCGAAAATTTATGTTTCAATGGAACTATGCCCAATGTAATGCCGATATTACCGATTATTGCCAATTATGCCTGGTATTGAAATGTAAATATTTATCTGATCTGGGAGACAATATTTCCCCCATCATTGGTCAAGTAGCATCGTTTTATTGGAAATATTTCTAAATGAACGCATATATTCAATAACAGTCCAAGATTATAGGAATAGAATCAAGCTACTAGTAATAAATTAATATTAATGATGATTCAAATATCTTATTCAATTACTTAATTATGATATTGCCTGTTTACTAAACCTTGACAAAAACTATACCTTGGACCCCATTATCATGTGTTTTTTTTATATGTATGTGGTTTGTATGAATGGATATATAAAGAAAAGTCCTTAGTAACTATAAGGCAAACCGGAGACAGATATTATTGAAAGTGCAGGCATTCTTCCGAGACATTGATTGATCTATTTTCGGTGCAATCAATGTTTATTCTTAGAAATATTATCCTGAACTAAATTTTGTAAAAGTTTAACAATTTGTTGATACAATTAAGGTAATGTTTTCTAAAGTGAACTAATGAATTGTTAAATGCAGTCTTTCTTAAAACGATTGAAATAAGGAAATGCGCCCATTTAATAGGAATATGACTATAATAATTGATAAATGGGACCAACTGTGGAAAGTATTTTTCATGTATATCAAAGTGTTCCGCCCCCTGCTTGCTATGCTTCGATAAACCAGGTAACTCGCTTTGACTCCTACTTGTTCAATACATCGATTAGAGGGAACAGTTTTCACTTCAGAAGTACATAAAAAGTAGAATAACTCATAAACTAAATCGAAATAAACAAGAAAGATCAATCATGCATAAGCATTGATTATGAAACACTTTCCAACTGAAATGTAATTTCATTTAAAAATTTCTAAAATGTGATTCATTCAGTGGTAATATCTTTTACATTATCACAGTACTACAGTAATTTATTATACTTAAATATTTAAAACTGTATCGAAATATAAATCATCTGATTCTTTATGCAAAATCAATGAATATTTCATTCATATAACTTGTATTCCAGACTCCAGAGCTAAATAATTTTGTGTGAAAAAAATTCTGCAATTCTTATGTAATTCATCTTACAATCGCTTGAGATATTTGCATTCTGCATATGTTAAAATTAGGTTTCCTTGAAGAAATAATAAAAGTTTAGGGATCATTTAAAATCACAACTATTGTAATTGCATAGGCACGGAATTTAGATACACAGATAATATATATGTGTATGTGTATGTACTCAAAGTATTGGAATCGTGCCGAAGATCGGAACTCGAATTTTCAAAGTATCTACACGTTTTGGGACTTCTAGAACACGAAAAAACTACTTTTAGGAAGACGTCTGTGTGTGTAAGGGTGTATCTGTGTATGTTTCTGTGTGTCTGTGTGGATATTACATCCACTCTAATTGAAAAACTAATGGACCGAATTTCATACAATTTGGTAGGTATGTTTTTTGTGGGAAATCCTGATGTTCATTAGATTATAGTACGATTCGTAATAAAAGAATCTGCCTTCTTTGCGAAATGGCCGCAGAAATTGCCTTTATCCACTCTAGCTAAAAACTAATGAACCAAATTTAACAAAATTTGGAGTATAATATTTCAATAACCTACAAGTGATTTATATACCAAATTTAACAAAATTTTGTATATAAATCATTTGTAGGTTATTCTACTACGATTCGGGAAAAAGGAACGGGCTATTTTTGCGAAATGGCCAGCAAAAATCGTTATATATAAAAATAAAAGACTACGTGTGCTCAATTATATCAATTAAATTCCTATTTTATATGTGATTTTTGACAACAAAAAGAATAAGACTAACCCCATTACTCTAGGACTAGCCGTTCTTGAGATATTCTAGTTTTTTCGCGTTTTCGCTACGCCACCTTTGACAATAAGTCCAGTTATCAAATGAGAACCAAATTTAAGTTTAACGTGTAAATTCAATGTCATTTAAAATACTTATGTTGTGCAGATAAACTCAAATTATCATTGAATAAATAAAGAGAACGAATATGAGTCTGCAGGGAAAGACATGTGCTGTCCACATCAGAATTTTTAACAATATTACAACAATGATTTATAAAAGTGAACGGGGATTAATTGCGGGTCATTTCGAAAAAAATGTATGATCTATATTTAAAGATCCACCAAATTGCTGTAGAATAAAATGTTCTACAAATTTAAGCTGTGTACCAAATTTTAACTCTCTAGGACGTAGGAAAGTGCATTTAAAATGCCATCAATTAAATTTGTCATGAAGAGTTATTTAAAATTTAAAAAAAAAGAAAAATTGTTATCTACCAAATTATTTTAAAATATGAAGCCACTCCCATATGCAAAACGTTTTAACAAATGGAGAGATATTTATTATATAATATCTCTCTCTTTTCTTTCTGGAAGATATCCCAAAGTCAGAATTTAATTGAATTTGTTTTTTTCCCTATATTAAATAATTTTTTTAATTAAAAAACTACTTAACATATTTTACTGAATTTTTTTTTATATATTCTATGGGATAATGTGAATATTTTCTAAAAATTTCGAAGCAATTCGTGAATTTTAAATTTACTTAAAAAATGTTTGAAGAATTAGGTCCCATAGGATTCAATGTATTTCATTTTTTCAACCCGGGTTCAATAAAAAACTAATTGGGTGATATTATTTATTTATATTCCCATAGGTCCTACAGACCGTCTGAACAACATACTAAAATTTCATTTTGATAAACTCATTTTTACGGCAGTTATCGTGCTAACGGACAGACAGACAGACAGACAGACAGACAGACAGACAGAATGAACAAAGTCATAAACACTTTTCAACTTTGTTGTAAAGTGTTAAAAAGGGCTCAGTCCTATACAAATTCAACTATGTAAACTAATGCCTATAAAAATTCATGGGTTTGCTATTATTACTCTGTTCAGAACGGGAACAAACAGCTAATATATTTTGTGTGTGAGTTTGACATGAAATTATTTTTTAACTATTGTTTAAATCAAAAAATGGTTTATTTCATAGTATTCTCCAAACCTTTTTCTACAAGTGTACCAAATTTTATATTTTTTTATGCTATAGATTTTGCGGTACGAAGCATAAAATTTCAAATTATCAAACAGCGATGACATCAACTATATGTTTTTTGTATAGAGATATTCTATATTAAATTTTACCGTAGTTATATGTCATGTTTGATGAAAAAATCAGTACTTAAGCTAGCTATCACAGCCTGAAAGTTGTTAAGAGAACATATAACAGTTTACAAACGAGTTAAAGAACCCTTAAAATGTAGTTAGCCTCCTTACCGCTCTGCAATGAACCAGACATTTAAACAAGGGTTATAAATAGCAATACCACATAATAACAATATCAATAGCAATATCAATAAATCTTCTTACCGTTCTGCAATGAACCAGACATTTAAACAAGGATCGTAAATTGCAATGCCACATAAATTTTGATGCATTTTAAGACGGACTTTTTAATGGCATCCGTGCTTGATTTTCATCAAATTGTCAGGACATAAAGAAAATACAAGACTCACATAATGTGAAAACGCGTTGGGCGCCAACTAGAATATTTAACACAAATAACAGATTCGCTTAAAATCCGATTCACAAGCAAAATATTAATTTTCAAAACCATCATATATTTTCATAACCTAATTAATTAATAACATAAATAATTCATATATTTTCAAAACCTAAAAAAATCCATTTTATGACCTTAGTGTAAGATCAGAAATAAAAAGGTACAAATTACGTATGTATCTACAAATCCATGTGCTATAAAACGTAAAAATTTAGCTTACTATTGTATAGGGTATTTCAACATAGTTGTCCTAGATTTAACTGCTTCGGTAAGGAATTTTAGACATAAAATTTCAGTTTGAAAGTTTGTTTAAATTAAATGAGAATATATATATATATATATATATATATATATATATATATATATATATATATATATATATATATATATATATATTTTTTTTTTTTTTTTTTTTTTTTTTTTCCGGTGGATTGTTTTATCTAAAAAATAGGTCTGACTTTCTATATGGTTCTCTAAATAAATAAAAATTACTTTAGAAAAATGATTCGCTATACAGAAACCAGTTTAAAGAATAAAAATCCGGTGCAATTAATTGAAATATTAAGAAAGATATTTACATTAGAAGTATGTAAAATCTACCAGAATGAGAAACACTGGACTAGAATATTTTCCCTCGATTCGAAAATTTTCATTCGATTGCTGACTCGTGCTTCAGAAGCAGATTCTAAATGAGACCAGTCTTCACATAAAACGTGTCTGCGAAACGTTAATTGCAGATGACTCGGACAAATATATCAGGAAAAATGTCCCGAAATACACTCTATAACATAAAAATCGACGCGCCAAGAAGGAGTTGGCCGATTGTGATAAAAATTGGTGGATGTGAAGAACATACATAGAAAAAGAACCGATTAAAATTTCAGAAAAATTTAATGATTTCGATTTTGACCGTATACAAAGGGTGGATATCAATAACGCGTTGGTCCACCTCTGACCTGGATGCAAGATGTCACTCGGCGTGGCATAGACTGATAAAGTTCACACATGGTATCCTGCGGAAGGTCTTGCAAAATTGTCTCCAACTGTCGGGCTAAATCGTCAACATTCCGGTTGAAATCGCCTTCCCATTACGTCCCAAATGTGCGCTGTGGGAGAGAGATCAGGAGACCTAGCTGGTCAAGGAAGTGTTAAGTAAGCTTGAAGACAATCCATAGCAACATGTGCCGTGTGTGGCCTGGCATTATCTTGTTGAAAAGGAAGTCCAGGATATCGCAAAAGGAACGGTAACACAACCGTCGTAGAATGTTGTCTACGTACCGCTGTTCTGTAAAAGTGCCTGAAATAACTACCGAAAGGGTCCGACTATCAAAGGAGATGGCACCCCAGACCATACCCACCTGCACCTGCAGATATACACCTGCTGAATGCGCAGTTTCGATGCGCTGGAGCTCCCACTATTTATTCTGTGGACACCAAATTTTATTCATTTGCATGCTCGCTCAAAATGTCTTTACGTACGAAATTTTATTCCAATCGGACAAATCCATCTTGGAGCGTCGATTTTTTGTTATAGAGTATATAATAAGCATGAACTGTGTCACAGAATATTGCAATTTCTATAAAGCACATAATTTTCTAATTGAAAGTTTTTGCTCATGGCACCCTGACAAATTTAGATCCCGCTATTTTTCTGACAAAACCCCCCTTCCCATCGAAAAACATTATATGGAATAATTCCGCATTTCTTTTAAACAAATTTTAAAATTAGATGTATGGGTCTAAAACTAAGTGCCGAATCACTAAATGCGAGTTCAGCTATGCTGATACACCTTGTAATTATGTAATGAATTTTGCTATACAAAATCGCGTCAGATATGAAAATATTTATATCTTTATGAGATTTTCTACTTACACGAATTTCGTTCTAGCACATGAAAAGTATTTAAAACATACTTCATAATGAAGGACATTTCTATAAGGATGGTATGTCGAAATAGGTAAAGACTACCAGCTGCTATTTATAAAAATATAAAATTATAAAAGAAACTCAGAGTATCGATTCTTACTGGTAGTCGCCATCTTTTAAATTATTATAGGAAGTAAAATGTCGCAAATTTGGGTAGAGTTTAGCACATTTCCTAAGGCTCTTACATGCAAAGAACAATGGCAAAAATCCAAAGGCATGAGTTATGAGCTCTAATTTTCTGTCCAATTAAATTCCTTCTGTTTAGGTTTGAATAATCATTAGAGTAAGTAAACCTCAAAGACACTTTGAGCCAGCCCATGTAAGAAGTTTTCCTTAAGAACCATGTGTGTGTACTGCTCACTGTCTACTTTGGTCTTTCAGGTTGATATGCAGTATAGCGTATTTCATGTGTGGGCATACTGCAATGAGCTAAAACGGTTGTGCTGTGAATTGTAACATATGTTCTTATCTAGCATTTTGTGCTCGGTATTTAGACAACCAATAACAAACATCATTTACTAGAAACAGGAATGTATGCATTGAAAATATATTTGAGTTATTGGTACAGAATATTATGAAAGCTAGGCGTTTTCATCCATGTACTGAACTATCGAAATGCTTTATCACATGAACAGCAGAATCTACTAAATATATATTGCTCTAGAATTTAATAAGGTGCATCGAAGATTTATTATTTGAATTGAATAGTATATATCATGGAATCAGTTATAAATTCGCTTATTTTTTATTTTCCCTCAATAGGCTATATAATGTATTATATTTATACAGAGTGTATATAAACTGTTTTGACAAAATAAGAGGGGTGATAGTACTTATCAAGACGAACAATATTTACAATGGAACCTAGGGTCGCATTTCCCTCTAAATGTCAGAAAGCGCAAAGTTAAAGTTGAATTTTCAACAGTGAAAATAAAGAGAATTAAAGTAATCATAAGTTGCACAATCCTATTTATTTACACCAGAGAAAGACTCAAAATAGATGCTCAAAGTGACGGCCAAGGGTACCGTTGCACAATTCACAATGGCGAATGAATGACTGGCGGGCACATCCTTTGGAAGTCACCTGGTGTCGTGTTTATTCTGTCCGCTGCAACAACGATTCTCGCGAAGAAATGTTCTACGATGTCCACAGGCGCCTCGTACACCAATGATTTTATGCGCCCCCAGAAGAAGTCCATTGGGTTGAGGTCCGGTGAGCGTGTAGGCTAAGCCACAGGTCCACTACGTCCAATCCACCGTCCGGGATATGTAGCATTCAAGAAGCGTCAGATGACTAGAAGTGACGGTGATGTTCTGGAGATATGATACTTTTCCAGCACGACAGATTTCTCGTCCGAAGTGGCGACCGACTTATGCTTGTTGGACGTATTTCGAAGTTACTCTTTTCTGACACTCAGGGTGGAATGTGATACCAGATTCCATAGTAAATATTGTTCGTCTTGATAAGTACTATCACCACTCTTATTTTGTCAAAAAAGTTTATATACACCCTGTATAGAGAAACAATTATACAAATAAAATTAATCCACAATCCAATTTAGAGAAATTTCTTCTAATATTTTTCTTAAAATATACATACTATAACCACAAAGCAAATTCATTTCCATCAACACTATCTCATGTGGCATGTATCATCTTTTAAATAACCCAATGCAAATAATATACTTTCATCTACATTAATAATGTCAAATGACGCACAGAATTGGGAATAATGTGCTATTCTCACATCATAATCAATATTCTGTACACATATAGAACTAATGGTAAAGTCGCTCACCATAAAATATATTGAAAAAATAATGAATTGTTATATTGCGTGTTGTATACTCCCTGACAAAAACTACAGCTTGTACCATTCATCCATTGTCATGTGTTGCTTTTCTGGGTACGTGATCTATAAGGATGGTAAAGACCATAGAAAATATAAAGCAAAGCGAAGAAAAATATAATTCGAACAGTAGACATTCTTTAGAGACATTGATGGATGTTTTCCCGTTGCAATCAATTTTTATTCGAAACGGTATAATTCAGAAAAGGGGATCTAACATTGTTATAGTATCAACACTCTATTGGTTTGATACGAAATATTTTTATTAAGTGTATAATGGATAAAAATGCTCAGGGCATTTTATATAAGTATTTCTGTAAAAAAGTACTTTCATATAAGTGCAATATTCAGAAAAAGAAGGAAATATAAATATATATATATATATATATAAATATATATATATATATATATGAGAATTATAATGGATAAAAAATATTATTTAAAATAATTATAATTCAGATGGCTAGATAAAGACTTTACTAATGTATGCAAAATTTATTTTTAATATGTAATATATTGACAAAGGAATTGGAATTTCAAAATTTGTCAATACTTTTGTATCTAAAATTAAATTAAAAATATTGGTGTATGTGAGACCAGATTTGAGACAAGTTTTAGCGGAGACAGTTTTATGTTGAATATTTATGATTGTCTGTAAGGATAAACAATAGCAGCAGTCCGGATGTCACCAGTTTGACAGATGCCTTGACCCGAGAGGTCAATAGGCCATAAAAAGGAGGCTGGAGTAAAGTCACGATATTGGTTATAAATGTTAACCAATATGCAAGAAGTCTGGTCGAATTGCCCTAAGATCGGCCAATGGTAGCCGCCAAATAGGCGTGACAGGCCTCCCGCAAAAGAGGCGACAACTGAAACGTTCTATATATCCGACATATATTGTAAAGTCAGATGCCGCTGTAGATTCAATAGAGATGCAAAAGTATTCCACAAAGAGTCTACAAAAATGTCCTGATATACAGAACTTCAAAGGCAGATGCCAGAGCGATTGCAGTCAGGGTAGGAGTACTATACCTCGAGTTAGTACAGTACGATATACCCTGATGTTGAAGACCAGACATAGTACAAGATACGACGCAAATAGACACAATGTACGAGCTGCGTGTTAAATTTGAAAAAATAAGCTGAAGATATGTTAAGAATACCAGACAGAGTACGAGATATGACACAGAACTTACGTACGAGCTGTGTGTCAAATGTGCAAGAGAAATTGAAGGTATGTGCGTATCCATTATTGTAGCAGGTCATAGATCATTTTGAAAATGATAACTTACCTGGTCTCACATGTCCAATTTCTCACATGTCCTATCTCCTCCGTAATAATATGTTAATTATTGTAATCAATTTGATAATTAACAAAATGTTCCTAATATATGTTATTTAAAGTTTAAAATGGTGCAATTAAGTGTGGTAGTATGTAATGTATTTTATTCCAGGACTCACACTGAAGATAATATGGTGGGTTAAAGCGGCATTTTAAGAAATCAAAGTAAATAAGAATTAGTGATCTTTAATATTTCATTTTCCAGCATCACAGTATAAATACAGCAAAGAAAAAGTTTTTCATATCTTTATATTAATTATTTTATATTATTGCAGTGGTTTTTAAAGAAGTTTTGAGCGTTTCTTTTAATAATTTTTGTAATTATATGTTGCTTAAAACATACTGTTGAACATTCTTTGCAGCACGGGAAATTGACAAACAAGGGTTGAAATACTAATATACATATCCAGATGATATTTAAATTAGACCTCATATGACACAAGCAAATATGTTAGCATTATCATAAAATATTCATAAAACATTGGTATTTGAGTTAAATAAACTGTTCGTAAATTCAAATCTAGTGCATTTTTTATGTACCAAAAATATATTAAATTATTTATATAAATTTAATGAGGAAGCAATTATACACACCTGCAACAAATATATAGGTTATTGAAGTAATGTCTTATTAAAAGGATTGATATTAGCCACTTTTCGGTATTTTTGTATATTTTATTTCTATTCGACCATAACAGTATCACGTGGACTGCAACTTAATCAAAATGCATTAGTCAGGAAGATTTTGATTCAATAAATTGACTGATTCAATGTTATTTTACGTTTAGACAATACGGCCGACCCAATAAGAGACGATGATTATACAAACACGTTGACTAAGATTAACATTATTGTTGTTGCCTTGCTCGCTCTTCTGACATCTAAAATTACTGCAATTTTGATTGTGTATTTCATGCTACGTTTCTTCAAAACTCGAATAGGCAATTTTGCAAACTTTTGAATGCGACATGAGATCTTGCATATTATGAAGCCAACCGTTTATATAAAATTTGATAGAAGTTAGGTAAGAATTTGTTTTCATACTTATTTGCTGTTTAAACATGGCGCAATTGCTTTTAATGAAATCTGCTTTATTTTCTACTTGCCCATTCCGAGTTATTTAAGTATGATAAACATTTTGTAAACAGGATACTTATATTTAAATTGCAAAATGCGCTTGTCCTCACTGCATACGACACGCTACAGTAATAATTCAAGTTCATGTAATATATTTTCCTCTCAAAGTTAGATCCAAACGATTGATCACTTTTTCAGTTATTGCGAAACATGCATGTTTTATGTTGCACGACACATATATATTTTATAAAAATGTTTCTTCCTATTTATGAAATCCTCTATAATTATATTATGGTATTAATAGCTTCAATCATTTTTAGACTCTGCAATATTTCACACCATTTCACAGCTCTTTATCTATGCAAGGTGTTAAGTAAGGTTGCCCAAGTGGCAAGTGCAAATAAACTCGTTACCCCAACTGGGAATTGTGTAACAGATCTTCGCACTGGGCAGCCGAAGCTCTACCGTTGATCTAGTGGAAAGGAATTGCAAGCTGCTCTCGCTGAAGTGGACTTTGTATTATTTTCCCTTTAATGCCAGATTGAATCGCAATTTGACAAACGTACATATTTCTGTTATTTTTATCTCAAGTTAGCCTTTTGCAGATATTTTAAGCCTTCAGGATAGCTGCCATTGCGGTCGTTAAACTCCCGATTTGAAATCAGCGCTTAATATAACAGAGTCCACTGAATCCATGCTAGTCGTACTAGTGTCACTTTCAGACTACTGCAAGGCCTTCAGGTATTATTTGGTCAAGTGTCGTTCTAAATAACCTTGCTGCATTAACCGGAAAGCAAGCCACGGATTTTGGACTGGACAGCCGGCACTTTACACCTAATGGGGCGGAATTTTAAGCTCTTATCATCGAAGTGGACTATGCTCAAGAAGGCCAAATCAATTTTGAACGAAGGGTGCTATATTAATTAAGTATATTTGTATATTATAGTGAACTTGCGCTACCACATGAATTTGACGGCAGCTGTGTAGCGACAAATTTCCGAAATTCTTCTTCCTATCTCCAAACCTATGAGATATATAGAAAAAGACCAATTTATAGACAATTGTCAAATTAGTAAGAAATAAAATTTTTCAGAAACGAATTGTGCAGAATCACTAAGTGTTGCTGTGTGTGTTACATGCAAATGGTGAGTGTGATGCTCCACACAACGCTTGCAGATAAAACATGCGAGGCAATTCGCAAACGATCGTCAATCATCAGATGATTGTAGTGTTTCGTGAGTGTAATTTGATGTGTATAGTATAAAAATCATGACAGGATATTCGAATGCAAATTATGGTAAGATTGTTATACGGCAAATTTGGATAAAGTACTACCCGGCAAAATTGTAACTACTTACTGCTTGATGTTTTCCCGTAATGATGCCTTACGTAAAAGTTATTTGCTGCATTTGAACATGTATTATGGCAAACAATGGAATTACTAAATATATTCTACGTTAAACAGTAGATTATGTAAATTTTTTTAATAAGTAAAACAACAATTTCTGCTAATTTGGTGATGCTCTACAACTATCTGATTAACGTTTTCCTGTATATATCATGTGTAAGATAGCAGGGCTAACTTTCAAATTTTGCCACTAGAAGTGTTGCCATCAGTCTTATTTGGTAGCGCATGGTGCATCTACTATACCGTTACCTCACAATACCATAAACTTTGAGCAATGATAGCTCCAGCTATCATTGCTCAAAATTTATTTGCCCTTCTTTCAATTTTATCGATCACCTTGTGCATTATATTATGCAAGTAAAAAAATCGTGAAGAAAGTGCATCGAATTAAATATTTTCTAGATACATTATTCCTTTGTATGCTTAATCTTGCACGTATCGTCCTTTCTCTTTATACATTTATATATCTAAATAACATTAATCTGAATTGAAAAGTATTACGACAATATACTTTTCAAATTATAAAAATTTTCTTTTTTACAAAGTTATAATACTTCTTTTATATCATACATGAACTGCAATAGGGTTCGAAATTTCTTTCTAATCATTCAATAAGCAATATTATTCCCCACACTTTGAAATAAAAATTCCGGATATCAATCAAATTATTTCACTTTCCAAGATAGACAACGAAATAAAAATGTAATAACAATTATAATATAAAAATTTTAGAACTTTAGAACATCTAGAAAAAGTTTTTTGATACAGGACTGGTGTTTCTTGAATCACAGATTGGTGTCAAACTTTAAAATGTATGATGGCCTTTAAACCAACCAGATATTGATCCGCTATTGAGTTAGTTTGAGCTGACACTCCTTCACTTATTGCAAAGAGAAAAATGAGTTTAGAATCAGAGATTCATCAAAAAGGCTTTATGAAATTTTGGTCCTTATCGATCTGAAACTCGAGTTAATGTGATTTCAATATTGATATACTTCCTTTGAAATTCCAAATATCGCATTGATGCATTTATTTCTGCAAGTTACTTTTTGAGGAGATATCGATGAATGATGCAATCAGAAACAGTATCAAATGATTTATAAGAAAATTTGACATCTGGTTTTAAATATAAAATATAGTAAGCAAGTGTTAGTTACGTACGTATAAAGTATTTTAATCAATTCTTATTTTAAAAATCTGATGTGGGCAGCACATGACTTTCCTTAAATAATGCGATGAATTTACTACTTTTACAGTAAAAAAAAATAGATTATTTTTATAGTAGATATTTTTATTCTTTCCAAGATATTGAATTTTTCTCAATTTATTGTTATTTTCATTGATTTAGCGTCATTTTTATCAATTTGGCGAGTTTTTCGTTAATTTACCAACATTTAAAAACTCGCCAAGTTGGCGAAATTCCACCAAATTCGTCGCTAAAATCTCGTCAATAGTTATGGACGGAGGCATAAGTTATTCTTACACCAGATAATTGACTATCGGCGTTCAAATACTAAAGTATTACACAAAGTATCGTTTTTCATGAATGGAACAAGCTAGGTCCACGAGAATGAAGTCACCAAATTTATCGCATGGTATTACATATGAAAAGTGAACATGTTTCTCAATAGGAAATATTTTTTTTTATTTTATATGACTTTTTGATAATTTTTTTGAAAAATGTGCAATATCTAGAGAACGGTTTCATGTTAGCGTTCTAAAATTTATGTCAATCGTTTTCTAATGACAAATTACATAAGAAATGTCTATTTGCGTAACTTTATTAGAGGTTTGAATTTTTGACGATTTTTCCAAGTTGTCCAAAATGTCAGTCGAGAACTTAGGGGGGTTCTGAACATTCGAATGCGTATAAAAACAATAGGCTTCCAGTGTTTACGGATTGTAATTTTTGTACCAAATTTCGGTCGAATCGGTATTATCGTGTATCAGTTATCGTCTCCACAGACTCACTGATACACACACACACACACACACACGCAGAGAGACATCACTTCAAAAATGTTCGATTCATGATCAAGGATGCCTGAAATGTTCTCTCCCGTCGAACACACGAATTCGAATTTTCGACCCCGTCACAAGACTTTCCTTGTACATTATGTATATAAGAAAAGTAAAAAAAAATACTAGTACTTATCGACAGTTTTTAAGAAATGCTTTATTTATCATGGTGATTGAAGATATTTTTGTATGCAGGTATTGAATATTGATTGAAAATATTATTGTAAACAGGAATCAATAACCGCTGTAATCCATAAGCAATGGAATCAGCAGGCTCTATCTATATAAGTAAAATTGAAAATATGTCTGTTTGCATGTCGGTATATGAATGTGTGCCTCACCATCACGGGAGAATGACTACATCGAATTTCATGAAAAACTGTGGATACCAGTAAAATATCCCTTCTAAAAATGTAGTCCATGTTTTGAGTTTCTATGTAAAGAAGTTGTCGATATATTAATAGCAAGAAAGGTCCATGCATAAAGCATTGGTTATGCAACACTTTCCAATTGAAATGCAATTTTATTTAAACATCTATAAAATGCGATACATTCAGTGACGATATTTTTTTTAATTATCACAGTACAATAAATAGCATACTTGAAAACTTCATCAAAAAAGGCAAGGCTATAAAATCGTCTGCTTCTTTATGTAAAATCAATGGATATTTCATTCACATTCCTTATATTCCAGACTCCAGAGCTAAATAATTTTGCGTGAACAAAAATCCGCAATTCTAACACAACTCATCTTATAATCACTTGTTTACATTCTACATCTATTAAAATTAGGCTTCATTGTAGAAATAATCGAAGTTTGAGGACCATTTAAACTATAAAATATTGTAATTGCGTTGGCGCATAATGTAGATGCACAAAAAATACCCAAAAGTAAAGCGGTTTTAGGACGGATGCAACACTAAATGTAAATTTAAAAGAACTTTAAAAATCACGATTTTTACACTGGGAAAAAATATGGATGCCATATTTTATTTTGAAGTGGGTCATGCGATCTCTTCATATATTTAAATTTTTATTTACAAAACTACCGAACATATTTTGCTGACATTTTTTTATATATTTAATGGGACACTTTAAATATTTCCTAAAAATTTCGAAGCAATTTGTAAATTTTCACTTTGCTTAAAAAATGTTTTAAAAATTTGGTCCCATAGGATTCAATGTCTTTCATTTTTTCAACCCGGTTTCAATTCAAAACTAATTGCGTGATATTATTCATTTACATTCCCTTATGTCCCACAGACCGTCTCAACATCATACTGATATTTTATTTTGATAAAATCACTTTTACGGCAGTTATTGTGCTGAGAGGCAGACATACAGAATAAACAAAGTCATAAACACTTTTCAACTATGTTAGAAAGTGTTAAAAAGCTATACAATGCAATCTTCAATAGATGTAGCATTATTCAGCGATATTTTTTCGTCAATTTATTTGAATAAAATTATATCATGTCGCTTAGCAACGAAATTAAATCCAATGTGTTCATGCGGCAGACGATTTTTATCAAATACATTCCTATTTCAAAAATACATACATGTATATAAAATAAATGTTATCGACACTGCATTTTTGATTGGATTATTTCAATTACGGGGATTACTGATACTCGTATTTTCAATTTATTACATCATTTGTTTTACGAGTATATCTTTCCTTACAATTTTAACACTTTCATTTTGGGATATTGATCCAATTTCATATTTTTGTAAATTTATTATGAAAGGGACCAGTTTGTTTCGGGGGCATTAATTTAAATATTTTAATAGAATGTTTCGAATAACAATACCATTTAGAACAAACACTATAGGAACAGGATTGCGAATTTTAAATGCGTGTTCATTGAAAGCGGGACTTTTGGTTGAATGGTAAAATTCAAGTTTTTAAACATAATATTGCATTTGTGCCATCGGAAATTATATTCACCACGCAGAATACAAAGACTTTGAGTGAAACATGAAAGAAGGAATAGAGAAAAAAAATCAAGACTGTAATGTTAAATTTATCCTAAAACATCTCGACTGACAATAAGCAATCTCAACGAAATCCTTTAAATTATATATACCTAAGCGTAAACACTTAACTAGAATTCATAAATATAGAATAATAGGTTTATTAATTAAAATACATAGGTTTATTAATAAATGTGTCCTGTCATGTACGAAGTTATAGTGTTAATATGTGAAACACAAAAATTGTCGCGTGAATGTGTGTGTGTGTACCTGTGTCTGTGTATGTGTAGCGAGAATGCTAAATCAACAACGTGGCGGGACTGATATTTTTATCTCGGGTTCAAAGCATGGTAAGCTAGAATTATAACATTGAGCTAAATATGTCTCCGGTTCAAGGCATTTTTACTGCCTTATGAGCGTTTTCAACAGCACTTTCGCTCTTTATGAATTTCGTAGAAATATGTAAACGCGCGGAGGTGACCTCCTAAATTTAGAAATTAGAAGACACACACACAAGCACCAGTACCACTTACAAACCCGTGATGGAAAAAGCCGCAAATAACCACAAAGGTTCACCCCACCCTGTCCGGAGAAGTAAATCTCCAAGATGACCTGCCCGAAACATAGGAAAACCAAAATATTAATAAACATTTAAAACCAAAACCCTTACCTTTAAGGAACTTCTTCTTCCACAAATATTAAATAAAATAAAACACGGAATAAACAAACAGAATTTAGAAGTTAATATAATATCATTTATTAGAGTTATAAAATGAGTTATCAAAAACAAAAGCTGAATCTTTCACCACGCCACTGGACTCAGGCGCAAAGTCTTCATGTGACCAATGCCACAAGTTTCAAACAGTAATTATACAATCTTAAATAAATCCGTGGCAAATAAAACAATTATAAATTTCATAAAAATGTATGGCATGGTCAAACAAACTGGGGCGAGCACCCTGAGATAAAATAGAATTTACGGATTTCAAATATAAATTAGTAGATTAGAATTAAATATTATTTTAAAGAAGATAAAAGAGCAGGTTGCTCGTCGAAGTCAGCAAGGGCTGCCAATCATGCTCGTCTTTCAGTTCTTTAGTAGTCAACTTCAGATGATACAAAAATATTCCTAGACGCCAGGGTTTCGGGATCAGAAATCAAGGTCTTACTTTGAGCCACGAAGGAAAATGGACATCAGCAGAGAAAACCTATCAACACAATCGTCGCTCCATATAAAACAGATCCGACACATCACAGGGTGTACAGGAGATCTTTGGCACAGACACGTTCCTAGCTCATCCTTTTGTCGTTTACGTCTATCAGGCACAGACTCAGGGGAAATAAAACCCGACATGGACCTCGGGTTATTCTCATAGGAGCGACGAGATCCGGCATGAGCCTCGGATCATCCAGGACGTCTCAGGACAACATTTTCTCAGTCCCAAGTAGCAGGAATCAAATGCTCACGAACCCCAAGGAGACGGCAATTAGTCCTAGTTCCCGAGGCCCGGAGTGAACATCGAAAACTCCGGTGCCCTGACAGCCGTCAGATGTAAGAAGTCGAAAGGGAGGAAATGAGCCCAGCAAAATCACTCGGCCAGCTTTTATGCAGTTTCCAAAAGGTTTTCCCGCCAAAAAACATTTATTACACATCAACCCCAGATGCCTCCATACAGTAGCGCCGAAACGCTCAAGCTGACGCGACGAAAGCAACCTCTACACATTCTTCACAGCAGACACGAATATATTTTATATGAATGAACTTTCAGCTTCCTGTTACATCAGCTAAAACGCTGACCTCGAATTCAACGGAACAAATAACTCTCTGTTGCCCTCACGTCAGAAATAATACCTTAAAAAAATTCATATTGCGATTTTAAGAAGTAAAAATGTTCTATAATATCAATTACATAAAATGGCAAGAGGGAGGGTGTTCAAAGCAGAATTAAAATAGATAAAAAGCTGTATATTAAATTAGATGATCAGAAATGCATTATATGAATTTATACATTTCACACAAATGTAATGCGAGTTTGAATCTCGACATTACTAATATAACAATGCTATTGCTGATGTGGTTGCGGATGGGTGAAGGAGTTATACGAAGAGAAGGAACATTCATGAAGCCGTGAGGAGCCTTAGGAGGATGGAATTATTAGGAGGGACACTGTTCCTCTTATTGTATTGCGAATTAGAATATCAACCGCTAATCGACCAACGGCGGCCATTTACGGGGTCCTCACTGTTCGTAATCTCTATCGAAAATGAATTTTTACAGAGGTATGTTACAGAGAAAAAATACAGCTGGCTCAAAATTTAGGAAGATTACTGTTTAATATGCATTTACAAATATTTAATGGTATAATACAAAAATAGATGACGAATTCAAGTCTTATTCACACATAAAAGCAGTCATAAATTAGGTTACTTTCGAATGTTTAAACGCAGTTTATTGTAAAATGAATATTTCAATATTTAAAACAAAAGCAAAGCAGTTTAGTTATGTTATTAGAAGTATTTCAAATCACGGAGAATATATAACATTCAGAGGCGTAGGCGGGACTCGGGTCCTAACTCCTTTCTCTTCCCCAATTGTGAAAAATTGAAATAATTCTTGAAATAGGCTCATATTGGAAAAGTATATTCAGCACTCGACCATCCATTTTTTTTCGAGTTCTTGGTTACGCCTATGATACAACTTGAACTTGTCATTTGAGCACATATTATAAAATATATATTAAAAATATGCATATCCATACTTATAATAACAGAGCCGTATTTGAGAGTCACCGCCCTGAAATGAAGACATTGGGGAGGTAGATAAAATGTACTTTCAGATTCTCCAGAAGCCCCTCCTTTGATCTAAAAGGCTAAATCTTAGCAAACTAGTATTGACTATGGTACAAAACCTAATGGAGCCGTACTTTCGATTTACTTTCCAATTTGGAGAAAATGCGGATTTTTATTCGAAAAGTATTTTAAGACTCTCTAGAAACCCCCTCGTAACCTGGAAAGCTGAATCTGTGTACACTTATAGTACTAAAAAGATTAAATATATTACATCTACTTAGTAATAGTATCGACGATTGGGCAGAAATTAGTCAAATTTTCAATTTTCAGAACAATGATAGTAGAATTGAATTACTGTAAGTTGAATGAAATTGAAGTTTATTGCTAGTTATCCTGCTGAATAATTATACAATAAAAGGAATCATGGAATGTACTCATTAAAGAAAAACAAACATCACTGACTTGGATAATATTTTATTTACATCTAGGGTAAGGTTATTAAGCTTAAAATGACAGTATTTTAACAAATCTGTTGTGCCAAAATTCAAAGACCATGGACATACACAAATTTAGCTGCATCTAAATTTGCTTTTACATGTACCATTTTCAGAAAAGATGTGATAGCAACTATAAGGAGAATGACTTTCATATATCTACATTTTTTTTGGAGTATCTTCTGAAGAATTTGAATTCATAAATGAGCTAGTTAACATTTTAAATTCAAAATCAGGATAGTCCAATAAATTCTTTTAATTTATGTTCGAGTTGAAGTTTTGGTTTCTCCTACCGGAGCGAACAAAAAAAATACTGATGTGGGCTACACATGACTTTCCTTATATAATGCAATGAATTTTCAACTTATACAGTTAAAAAATGTTATTCTTATAGTAGATACTTATATTCTTTAAAAGATATTGAATTTTCTTCAATTAGTCGTCATTTTCATTGATTTGGCGTTATTTTTATCCATTTGGAGCGATTTTTGTTAATTTGGCAACAATTAAAAATGGCGCCAAGTTGGCGACATTCCATCAAATTCGTCGCCAAAATCTCGCCAAGCGTTATGGACAGAGAAATAAGTTATTCTTATAGCAGATAAATGACTATTGGCGTACAAATACAAAAGTATTACTCAAAGTAAATTTTTTCCTGAATGGAACTAGCTAGTTCCACGAGAATGGTGTCACCAAATTTATTGCATGGTATTACATATGAAAATTGAACATGTTTCTCAATAGGAAATATTTTTTTTTTATTTTAAATGAATTTTTGATAATTTTTTTGAAAAATGGGAAATATCTCGAGAAAGGTTCATGTTAGCATTCTAAAATTTATGTCAACCGTTTTCTAATGAAAAATTACATAAGAAATATCTATTTGCGTAACTTTATTAGCGGTTTTGATTTTTTGACGATTTTTTCAAACTTTCACTCAAAAATTTAGGGGGGTTCTGTGCATTCGATTGCGCATAAAAACAATAGGCTTCCAGTGTTTATGGATTGTGATTTTTGTACCAAATTTCATTCGAATTGGGCCATTCGTTCGTGAGTTATCGTCTCCACAGGCTCACTGACACACACACGCACACACACACATACTTTCACACACACACACACACACACGCACACACACACACACAGACATCACTTCAAAAATGTTTGATTCGTTATTAGGATGCTTGAAACGTGCTATCCTTCCGAAAACTCGAATTCAAATTTTCGACCCCTTCACAATACTCTCCTTATATATTATGTATATAAGGAAAGTAATAAATATATGAATAAATAAATTGCGTGGTCAAAAATGCTTTCCAAATACTTTATCCCTTCCTCCAGTGAGCTAGAAGGCTGACACTTTGTACACTTACGAAGTCAACCACGGGACACAACCGAGCACAACTAATTTTCGGATAAGACGTATATTTTCGACAATAAGCGCCATGTATTGTTAAATAAGATAAAACTTATTAAAAGAACAGTTGCAACTTAATTTTTTGTCAGTTTCTTTGTAAGTTTTAATACTAGTATAGCTCTATAAAATTTATAAATGTACTGTCTTATGTACTGCATATGTATATTAGCTTGGACTGTATGAAATTATTACATACTAGAACGAATTATCCGGCATTGCCCGAATCCTAAATAACCGCACGCTACTTAAATAATACAGAAACTCCTTTGATGAGCCATAAATAAACGCCTGTGATACGTCGTACATAAACCCAGTTAAGAATGAGAAGGAACTGTTCGTTCAGCCAAAAAATATGTTTCGTTCTTATTGGTTGTTAACGGCGCATATTGTTCTCCTGTGCTTTTGACCTGAAGAAGAGGGCTTATAAAGACTTTGAAACAATTGTCACCTAACACACCCCTGCTTTCTGCAAGAAAATGTTGTAAGCCACTGCCTTACAAGCATTGTAATTCCACGATCATATTAACTTTCCAATACATATATTTTATTTTATTTTCTACAGAATGTATGTATTTTGTATTTTTTCTATATTTGATTTCGAAAGTATTCTGTATTATTTAAAAATATATATTATCTTTCCAGTCTAGCAAAATTGGTTAAATATCCGGGGTTTGTGGAAATGATAGATGACCTTTAAAGTCATTCTAATTACACACACTTTTATTTTCCCATTTAATTATTATTTTTATAAGTGCTTCAGACTGGCCGCCTGGACCGACCAGTCTGAAACACTTACAAAACTCTATGAACGCTGCTGTATTTCGTAGATCCCCCAAAATGGAAGCCTGTTACCTGCCTGGAAATTTGCAGACCATCAATCCCCCTGCTCCCTCCCCCCGCATTACGACTCCCTATTCCTCCTTGTAGCAGTAGTGCTGCAGTAAATGTTAAACTTATCACACAGCCGATGTAGAAAGTGCGGCGAATTTAAAACAATTTGTTCAATGGTCTCCTGGTGCCAGGTCTCCTGGACAGTAGAGGGGGGGGAATGGGGGGGTCCGTACCTTAGAGTTAAGCTAAAGACGTCTCTAGCTCAAGCAATTTAATTCTGAGTTGTGAGCTTTCTCTAAACACAGACACGCACACCCCAATATTTTATAGCTCTTATTGTATAATATCACCATTTATTGCCTTTTCGAATTACAGTTATTTATTTCTCATGATTGACAACAGTAGTTATCTACTTTTATCTTTTGCGATTGGCAACATTGGTCTCTTCATTCAAGGCCTTAACGGATAAAACATATGCAGTGTTTTTTCTGATATTATTGTTTCCTATATAATTTTTCAATCTTTATGCATGTCATCCAAGTATTGTTAATTTATATATATGATCTACCTAACAATTCAGAAACATACATATTTTGTGTTCATTTTGATTAAATACTTGGACTTGACAAAACATTTTTTTCGAAATGAACAATTTATTTGGCATACTGCTTATCCGCGCGTATTGCTAAATAGCCACGTGCATAGCTTTGATTCTATTTGGTTTTCTATTATTAAATCCACTCCATTGATATTTGTTGATTATCTTCTACCTGATGACTAGAAAATAGCATTTTATTTTCCACATGATTGATGTTTCTCTATTTAATACTACTTTTTATTATGCAGGCATATTTTAAAGTTAGGGTTGTTTGAGTTACAACTTCTCTGTATTCATTCAATCATTGGATTTTCTAATTATATATATATATATATATATATATATAAAATAAAAAAGATAAAAATAAAAAAAAATAGTAAGACTAATTTAAACATGATCAGTGTCATACCCTGATTCAAAAACAATACGGAGGAATAAAAAGTAAAGAGAATATGAAAGGAAATATCAGACAAAAGGAAAACAATGCTACCATATAAGGCAAAATGATCTTAATTTTAAATTATCAATAATACACAGGAATTTATAAACATTTAAGAGCGATACATACAAATCAAGTTCGAACATTAAAGGATTATCAAAATCTGGAGGCTCAAAATATTAAAATGACAAAAAATTAAATAAGAGCAAAGATGCAATCCGAAAATATGAAATTGGATATAACCTCTGTAGATCCAGCTTTTCAAGGATCTTTGCATCCACAGAAGTTCCAAATGTGTTTCGCTCAACGACACAGCCACATGGCCGAAACATATATATATATATATATATATATATATATATATATATATATATATATAGTTTGTATTATTATAATTTTATGTAATGGCTTATAGGTACAATTTTTTTTTGTTATTTATTTGCTTATTCAGTATATTCGTAAAGCGTCGTAAAAATTATAAGAAAAGCCATTTTAATTATTGATTTTTCAAAATTGTTTACATCGAGTAAATTTTAAAGACGCTGAACAAACAAATATGTTAATACTTCAAAAGTGAACTACAGATTACTTTAAAGAAACGACTTTAAATATTTCGTAAATATTTGGAAAATATGGAAATTCGCTGAATCGAGCTTTGATTCTACGTGTTTATGCCAACTGATTATTTTGAGAAAAAATATGCGTAATATTTGAGATTAAGCCGAATAGTCCTTCGTTTATTTTTTTCAAACTAAAGAAAAATATCCCAAAGAGCAATACAGGCGTTCGGAATACCGCACTTAATTTAAAAATTAAAATTTCTTACAATATGTAATGATTTATCGTTTAATAAAATATAGAAATACTTTTATTGTAAAAATAAATATTAAATATACTAAGTAGCAAGCAATTTCTCTTTTTCAAATTTGCATTTTTATATGAAAACTATGTTTAATAAAATAACAATAAAAATATAGGAATATTATTTTAAGAAGTCAATGCATATCCATAGAAAAGTGTGAATACTTCGCTATCTTCTGAGAGAATCAATATGCAATAAAATAGTTCTATTTTTAGAACATACTGTTTTAATAGGCTTTATTGACTACATTTTCGTGAATTTATAAAATGTAAATACAGGGAAATTATTCACTCTCACACATTAAAGTAACCTATCCCGTCGCAGTGTGGCCATGTCTAATTTATCTATAATAATAAAATATGCTTGGTCGTCTGTAGCCAAACATCTAAATGTCGTACTGGTAAAAATTTGATACACAGGTACTTTAAAATACGGACCGATACACTTCCACGAGATTTTAAAAAAATATAATTATATTTTAGGTATTTTATTTCGAAAACAAATTGTCGTTTAATTGCCCCTAGGTTTGCCATATTTTGCACTGAGCGGGTATCGTTACCTATATTCACATTCATAAGCGTAAAACTATAACGTCAATTAAAAATTCAGATATAAGGTCATTGATTCACAATCTTCATGTTTTAACAATCTCCATGAATCACAATCTTTAGATTATACTTTAAAAATCAATTGAACATTTTAAAATAAGCTTTATGGCAGGAAAAAATAGAATTAAAAAAAAAAAAATAACGTCATGAAAATGCATCCGGTACGAGTACTTAAAATATAAGAATTAACGAAAATTAGAGGAGACAGAGGTGTTACGCATCGAAGTACTAACAACACTCAGAGCAGAAACAGTTTAGAGATTTTAGTTGAAACTGGAATCAAAACGGGGTGACCTTATTGGTTACGCCGTGGAGGACGCCGTTCGATTATTTTTCATTAATTTAAAAAATGGACGTGCTTTTTAAATAATTTGTTGTTCGATTTTCATATTATCAATTATTTTTATTACTGAAACTTGCTGATAGTGAGTTTCGATTTAAGATATCCTGGCTTTACTTTTTTAACACTTGACAACATAGTTGAAAAGTGTCTATGACTTTGTCCATTCTGTCTGTGTGTCTGTCTGTCCGTTAGCACGATAATTGACTTAAAAATGACTTTATCAAAATTAAATTTTAGTATGTTGTTCAGACAGTCTGTGGGACCGGAAATATAAATGAATAATATCATCCAATTAGTTTTGGATTGAACCCGGGTTGAAAAAATGAAATACATTGAACCCTATGGGACCTAATTTTTTAAATATTTTTCAGCGAATTTATAATTCACTTCAAATCGTTCTTCGACAGTTAAAGGAAATATTCAAATTATCCCATAAAATATATAAAAATTTACAACAAAATACATTCAGTAGTTTTTAAAATTAAAATTAAAATAATAATTACACCCTTTATATGAAGCGATCACGTGACCATTATATAAAAAGATCACATAACTCACTTCAACATAAAATATGGCATCCACCTTGTGTTAAAATCGTGATTTTTAAAGTTTTTTTTCCTTCAAACTTAGTGTTGTATCCGTTCTAAAACCGTTTTATTTTTGCTTACATTTTGTACATTGTCATAAGGTAAAATTGTCCTTATCAAAAATTACCAGTATAGGACTTACCTATGATGCCGCCACTAAGGGTGGAGCATGTAAGCTCCCGGTTCTCAAGCTCGGAATACGAACACACAAAACATAAAGAAATACACATGCTTAATTGCTCAATTTATTTTAATATTTTACTTAATAGATATCTATTGTATCTGGAGTAACTATGCTATAATTAAATCAATTATTAAAAGACACATAATACTGACAATATCACATTAATATATATATATTTACACACATAATAACTTTGACTTAAATTTCTTAAAAACAGTTTCCTTTAAACAATCGATAAAGAATAGTTCTTATAGTTCAATATTTACGAACTCGTTCATATGTTCTACTCATACGAACTGGTAGTCAATTAATTTAATAATCGTTAAAGGTGTGCCTTCCGTGCTAATAGTGACAATTGAAAGTTGGTTACCTTTTCTCTTTGTGTTACGTGCATATTCGTGCTATTTCAATGATGTAGGAAAACCGTTACACATCTAACTGCACTCGCTACCATTTTGTTGCTCACATTCTATAGACACTTTTCACAAACCCAAGAAAACATGATGCTGACTCGTTCGAAAGTTTTACGTCGACTGGAGTTTTTTTGAATACGGCATTGGGGCGCTTTTTCTTTCCCCCATTCATTCCCTACTACATCTACCATTCGCTGTTGCTGCAGACGGGGATGACCACTGTTTATATATGCATTTGTTGTGATTGGCTCCCTCTGCAGCATTTAGATAGTTCATTATTTAGGTTGGCATTTGTAATTGGGGTGGAAACATGTAATACAAATATTGTGTTACATGATATCCCCCCTTGCAGAGAGAAAACTTCAACACACGGTAAACATCGCACTGAACACATATGTGTACACATTGCGGCCACTGTGGAAATGTTGCTTTGATCCACTGCACATATATCTGTCACAGAAATGCAGATCACCGCATGCAAGACACACTATATTGTAACATTGACATACATATATCGGTGCATTACAACCGACATGTCACTAAAATGAAGGAACTCACTGTTCGGAAGATACACCATCGTACTTGGTAATACATATACTGCTGCACATGAAGAAATTATTACTGTTCGGAAGGCACACTATATCGTACTTGGTAACACATATATTGATGTACATGCAGAAATTATCACTGTTCGGAAGGCACACTATATCGTCACATGGAATTATCATGAGCACGGAAGACACCTTATTGTCACATGTAATTATCATGAGCACGGAAGACACCTTATTGTCACATGGAATTATCATGAGCACGGAAGACACCTTATTGTCACATTGAATTATCATGAGCACGGAAGAATGAGTCACCATCCTGTGACTTAACTTTCAAAGTTCCGGTACTTCAATATTTATAATTTTCATTATGTTGCTTAGTACAGTCTATTGTACACTTCAAATGAAGACTATATCATAATTGTTATTTGCACTTCTATTTATATACAAGTTCACAACATTACATTAAACTATACACAATTCATTACCTTGATTTCTCATTTTCACAGACGTAAATAATTTTTCGACAATTTTTTAGCTGTATATATTTCTTATTTGTTACAATAATTAACATGCTATATATTTTTGTGTGTATCAGTCATGGCTAATTTTGAACACCGTATTTATATCATATTACATCGCGGCATTTAAAATATCAAATATATATACTCATTTCGCAACTCCAAAATACTGTGCATCTCACAATACGCACTTTAAATTTCCTCTTCGACTGCCCTTTCGTGTGTAACAACTGCGCGGGAGGAAGGGAGAAAAGAAAAAAAAAAGAAAAAATTTCGCTTGACCCGTAGCTTTCCTCTGTTCCCCTCAACGTGTTTCCATGCCAACTGCGAATCTGTTGACCCCGACTGCGACCCTGAATGAGTGTCTTCATTGTTTGCAGAGCGCAAACTTAGGTAAAAGGGATTTTAACTGCCTTTTGCATGTATCGCTAAAGATTTAATCGTTATCGTGCAACTTTGGCGGTATCCTCTTCTCAAGCGCGGGCTTTTGACTTTGTATTGTCCGATCTTGACGGCTTACGCTCACCATTGAAGTGAGAGGTTTTACGTGTATCCGTTTAAGGAATTTAATTACAGTTATATTTTATGTGTATCATATTATATATTTATTTTACATATGTTGTTATTAATTCTATTTAATTTGATGTATATATCTATATATATTCTTTATCTTATGACCTTAACACAGATCTGAATGATGACTAATTATGATTTCATGTACTTCTAATTTATTGGATTTATTTATCCCTTGTTGCAACAACGCGTGATATATTATTTTATGTGCAGTAATATGAATATACCATGCTTTTGTTATGTTATTGATATAACTGACTTTATGTTCCCGTTTCAGTATAACTTTACATATTTATTTATTTAAATATAATTCTTTCATATTTAATTTTATCTGTTATTTCTTTTTATTTACTGTGATGTCTCATTAATGCATTAATTTATTAATAATACTCAATCATTTATCATTTACATACAATTCAATGTCTTTTCCTAATGTATTTTATTTTTATATACCGGCCGGTATTTTTAAATAACTATAATTGCCTGCAATTATAATTTTAATTTTGAAACATTGACTGTATGCTTACAACAGAAATTCTTTTGTATTATTCTCGTACTATGCAGGGGAGTTTTTCTCCTGATATTTATTTTTTGCCTGTCTATTTATTTTGAAGGTGACTAGTTTTCGCCGTACAATGGCCATATATGGAGCTGTTACGCTGACTGTGAAGGCTGGGAAATTAATCCTACTCATTCAAGTTTTATTAATCCATATATGTAATTAACTTTTATTTTGTTTTTTAGATTGCGTGTGTTTGTAAAAGGTCTGTATACACTATTTATGCAATATATATTTATTAATTTACTAATCATTATTTACATCAGCTGTGAGTGTTTATTTTGACTTCACACTTTTATTTATTTATTTATTTATGATTTTGCTTTTATTCTGTCAGCTTTTTATGAGGTATTTAATTAATACTTTTATGATTTTGAATATCCTGTACTTGCATTTACCATGTTCCATGACTTTATTTTGAATTTTATTAATTATGTTATACTATTTTTTCAAGACCTGTACAAGAAAAGGAAAAAAAAAAAAAAGAAAAGATATCGTGAGGAATTCCATTCCATGCCTGCCATTATAGAAAGACTTGATAAAATTTTGATGTCCATTACTGACTGTTACCACCTTTCGTTTTCAAGCAAGACCAATTGCAAGTAAGTGAAATTTAATTATCTCTCTCCTTCTTTCTTCTAACACCTTAGTTTATTATTTTTTTAGAACATTGAGGGGTATTGTATGTATTATTTACCGCTTCTACATATTTTTTCTGATATTTATTGCTCTCTTTATACGTTATGTATCCATACATAAATGTTTATTTATTACCTATATTTTTATTTTATCCTCATATTTACAAAATCCTCATATTTACAAAAAATATTATCCTCATATTAATTTTACAAATATGTTATCCTCATATTTATTTTACAAAATATATTATCCTCATATTTGTTTTACAAAAAATATTATCCTCATATTTATTTTACACAACTACCTTTATTTAATTATTAATTTTTTAAAATTATACATTTAATGCCTTCATTACCGTTACACTAATATAACATATTTTGCGTTTTCGCACATAAAATTTTCATATTACATTTTTATAATTATATATTATTTTGCTTTCGAATACTATTTTTTGCGTGTCCTCAGATTATAACGTCTAAGAGTCCCATCATTTGGCTTATTGGCGTTATATTCTTTGTTTACCTGCGATTGACTTCTGTCAACAGTTCGCCGTGTTTGTTTACTTTGTAAATACTTATTACGCGGCTCTGCTTTATATAATTTATTCGCGTGAACAACTATCCATTTTTTATTTGGATCGTACATAGGCGTGATAGCGTAAGTATTGTTACGGATCACCTTTACGATGCGAAATGGTCCTTGAAATTTTTTTTGTAATGCTGTGGTGGGTCTCAGGTTTTTTAAATATACAATTTGCCCTTTTACCAATTTTTTTTCTCTCACTCTTTTGAAAATTCTTTCTTGGCGACTTTGGGCTTGAATTTGTTTTCGTTTTGTATATCTATTAATATTTTCCGCTAATGTAAGTGCTTCACTGACGTCATTATCATATTCAGTTTTAGTTAAAATCGGACTGTCATCAGGGTCCGCTATTTCCAGATTATTTTCTCCGGGTAATTTCAAATCTCTGGTAAGAAACAAAATAGCGGGACTGTGGTCTATATTTGCGCTGGGTGTTGCATTATGAAATAATTTTACATATGGCAAGACTTTGTGCCAATTAAATGTTTGGTCAGCCATTGCTGCCAAAGAATTTTTTATTCCCAAGTGGCTTCTTTCTAAAATTGCATTTGAGCTAGGTTTGTAAATAGACGTATATTTTATTTTTATACCATGTTGCTCTGCGAATTTTTTAAATTCTTCGCTTTTTAGTTGTCTTTCATTATCACATAAAATCCAATTTGGTACTCCGTTTGAAGTAATCCAATTTGTTACTACCTGTAATACACTCGCAGTTGTAATATTTCTCACGGGTACTGCCTCTAAGAATCTCGAGTAATTATCTATCATCGTTATGATGTATTCATGTTGTCCGTTACTTCTCGGTAGCTTCCCTACAATGTCTAATGCCACTGTGTGATTTTGTTACATGGACGAGGGACACGTTGTAATGCCATAGGTCTTATAGCCTTATTCTTGTAACATAAGCATGCATCACATGATGCGCAAAAATTTTTTACATCACTGTATGCCCCTTTCCAGTAATACTTTCTATTCAGAATTTGATATGTTTTTTCTACTCCAAAATGTGGTGTATGAGCTAACTCAATAACTGCAAATTTTAGACTGTGAGGTATTAGAATTCTGTCCTTTTGCATAGGATTTCTGATATTTCTAGCAGTCTTTATCATAATTAAACCCGTATTTACATCTTTATAGTATTTATTTACATAATTTGGCTGCTTAGATTTTGCTTTCAGTCCGTTAATAATTATCTTTATCTCTCTATCTTTTGCTTGCTCTTCTAAAATTTTGGCTATAGTTATAGCGCTGTCATTAGCAATAATGTTATTTATTAATTTAGTCTTAGTTTGTTCAGAAAAAATTTGACGTGACATAAAATCACTGGGATTATCTTGTCCTTTAATGTATTTTATATCGAAAGAATATTGTTGTAAATTTAATAACCATCTTGCGATTAAATCAGAATTTTGATTTTCTAAGTGTATGTAGTGAGTTAAAGCTTTAGAATCAGTAAATACCGTAAAATGCGTACCATATAAAAAATCTTTGAAATGTATTATAGCGTCATGAATTGCTAACAATTCTAGTTTCATGCTCGGATATTTCTTTTCACTGTCTGAAAGTTTCCTGCTATAATACTCGATAGGATGAAAATTTCCATTCACTGATTGAAGTAAAATTCCTGACGCGTCTACTTTTGAACAATCAGTCGACAAAAAGAACGGCTTTGACATATCAGCTGCCCTGACTACCGGTTTCGATAAAATCGCGTTTTGCAATGTTACAAACGCTTCTTCGCATTTCTCCGTCCATATAAATTTCTTATCTTTCTTTGTTAACTCAATTAATGGATTGCATAGTTCAGAAAAATTTGGTATGATCTGCCTAAAATAATTACATAAGCCTAAAAATGATTTTACTTTTTTTACTATCGTTGGCACAGGGAAATTCGTTATTTTTTGTACATTATCATCTGAAGGTGTTATGCCTTCCTTACTTATCTTAAATCCTAGAAATTTAATATTCTGTTTACACATTTGTAATTTTGAAGGGTCAATGGTTAAACCAAATTTACCTAATCTCGAAAATACCGTTTTTAATTTCTCCAACATTTTCTCGAATGAATTTGCGGCAATTACAATATCATTTAAATAAAATTCAATTTTCTGATCTTTTAAGTCTCCTAAGCATTTCATCATTAATAAAGAAAAATAGGCTGATGAGTTTTTTGCGCCAAAAGGCATTCTATTAGGTCTATAGGCAGCGTCCTTCGTTACGAATGTGAGTATCGACCCATGTTCAGGTTTGATTTTTATTTGAAAGAACGCGGCTTTTAAATCAATTACAGTATATAATTTGTGGCCTGCGATGTTGTGCAGAATGTCGCTAATTTTACCAATATTTACGGGCAGTAATTCAGTAATTTGATTAAGTAGCCTGTAATCTACGGCTAAACGATATTTTTGTTCTTTATTGGCATCATTACTATTAATACTGGCTTTCTTCTTTATCAATAAGCATGGGAACGCATAATTACTTGTAGATTTTTCTATAATTCCAGCTTCACACAATTGTTTGATTTCACCTTCTAGTACAGGTTTTAACATTTTTGGCAAGGGATAAGGTTTACACTGTATTGGGTACTGGTGTAGTAAATTAAATTCCGGTACTATTTCTTCCGTCATTCCCAGCGTTTTGTATGATTTCGAAAATACATCATAATTTTGTAACAGTAATTTTAGCAATATATGTTTTTCATTTTCTTGTAAGTGATCTAGTTTAAAATCTTGCGGTGCTAATTCCGCTTTTCGTAACGCTGAAATATCAATTTTTTGTGGGTTATTTAAGCTTTCTATGTTGTTAATTTGTAAAATTTTATCATTATTATGTTTTTGTTCTATAATTTCAAATTGCGGTGTTACAGTACCTACTATCATATTTTTATTAAGTTGAATTTCTTCTTCTGTTTTGTTTGTTAATAGAGTAGAAATAAATTTTCTATTATTTACATAATGTAAAGAATGCTCAGCGTGTAAATCTTTTAATGAATTTGTAATATTTAACAATACCTCCTTATCCTCAAAATAGTTTTCATTTAATTTTAATTTTATTGATTTTGTTTCTTGAGGGAGTAATTTAATTTTATGCGCTAAGCTTGCATTTAAGCATTGAATATGTTCAACTCTTGTATTATTATTTTCTGGTTGCTGTGCTTTCTTCTGATTTTTGTTTTTAAATGGGATAGATATGGATTCTTTGACAAACTTTAATATTAATTTATTTGTGTCAATTATGGCATGATGATTTTTGAGAAAGTCAAATCCTAAAATTATTTCATAGGGGGTGTTGTTTAATTGTTTAGTTATAAAAAATGAAGTTTTGCATCTTTTGTTTTCAATTTTAAAGCTGAAGCTTATGCATTTTGAAAATTGAATGTTTTCTTTGGTCATAGTCTGTATTTTAACTTGTCTAGATAAATAGTTAATTTTAATTTTATTTTTGATTTTTTGAAAAATTCTATCTGATAATAAACTGACACTTGCGCCACTATCTATGAGAGCCACTGTTTTTATGTTCTCTAAATTTACGTTGATCATTGGCAGTGCGTCACTCTGTCCATACGTTGAATTCAGTAAATGTTCATTTAAATTCTGTGCATCCTTATTTTTAATTTTGCTTGCAATTTTATGGGATCTCGAATCCTTATTTGAAGCCTTATAACTTCCTATTTGTCTTTTATTTCGAGGTCCCTTTCTTAGTTTAAATATTCATTATTTTGATATTGCCTCTGATTGCTTTCATAATGTGGTCCATTATTCTGATATGATCTTCTGTTATTACTCTGAAATTGTCTGTTGTTATTTCCTGCACGACGCCGTATACCCCGGTTATTTATGAAATTGCCTCTTCTGAAATTCGCCCTACTATAGTGTGCATAATTATTTTGATTAGTGGGTCTTTGTTGATAATTGGTGGTTTCTTGACTGCTGTTTTCATTTGTGAATGCCCTTTTTAAATTATTTTGTACTTTTTGCAGCGTAAAACATTCTGACATCCAGTGATTGTTGCGACCGCACGCTATACAAAATTTCTGTGGCGGCTTTTCTGCATTATTTTCAGTTTTTACATGATTTATTTCCACATTCTCAATTATTTTATTTTCTACTTCAATATTATTTACACAATCACTATCTTCCTCCAATGCGGATTCTATTACCTCAGCTATTTTCACTGCTTCGTCAAAGGTTTTCGGGTAATTTTTTTTTTATTTCTGTTCTTAAATCTTCTCTGACTATCTGTAAAAATTTGGTGAGTTTAATTTTTTCTATAATTTTTTGTACATTTGCATCAATTGTTCCGTCTATCTCTAAAAATATTTTCGCCTGGTTTTCGATTTCTTGTGCAAGCTCCTTAATTGTCATATTTGGTAAATGTTTCAGATTGTTAAAATTGTTGTGTTTTTGCACTAATGTTTGTTTCCTTTCAAATTTGTTTTTTAATAACTCCATGAATTTTTCATATGATTTTTCCTTTTGCAGGGCAATATTTTCTGCTAGAAATTGTTGAGCCTTTCCCTTTAATCTTGATTTGACAATTATAATTTTCTCTTGTTCGGACCATGATGTTAACTCCGCTATTTCCTTAAATTGTATAATAAAAAAATTGACATTATTTTCCTTTTGCCCATCAAATGATGGCAACATTTGCATAATTGGCAACGATGTATTTTGCTGCGTTTGATTTGTGGGCACATGGACTGCGTTATTTGTTACAGCCGAATTATCTGTTATACTGCTATTTACATTTACCTCCTGCTGCATATTGTTAATCGGAGGATCTTGCCTCGCTCTTTTACTTGTTTGCCTAGTTTTATTCGGCGCCATGATTTAATACACTGTTAGACACTTCTGACTATATACTAAATATCTATACTAATACACACATATATACACAATAATACAATACATATTTAAATTATCATTTTCATGCATATTCCTATCATTATACTGAGTTACATCTCATTATTAAATTCATTATTCAATTCATTATTAAATTCACTATTATATTCCAACTCATTATTAAATTTAAATTTTGTCTTTTATTTATTTTTTTACTTTCTCTTATTCAAATCATAATTCTCTCCGAGCTTGACCACATACGGCACCAATTCGCGCGGCGACATCATGTCATAAGGTAAAATTGTCCTTATCAAAAATTACCAGTATAGTACTTACCTATGATGCCGCCACTAAGGGTGGAGCATGTAAGCTCCCGGTTCTCAAGCTCGGACTACGAACACACAAAACATAAAGAAATACACATGCTTAATTGCTCAATTTATTTTAATATTTTACTTAATAGATATCTATTGTATCTGGAGTAACTATGCTATAATTAAATCAATTATTAAAAGACACATAATACTGACAATATCACATTAATATATATATATTTACACACATAATAACTTTGACTTAAATTTCTTAAAAACAGTTTCCTTTAAACAATCGATAAAGAATAGTTCTTATAGTTCAATATTTACGAACTCGTTCATATGTTCTACTCATACGAACTGGTAGTCAATTAATTTAATAATCGTTAAAGGTGTGCCTTCCGTGCTAATAGTGACAATTGAAAGTTGGTTACCTTTTCTCTTTGTGTTACGTGCATATTCGTGCTATTTCAATGATGTAGGAAAACCGTTACACATCTAACTGCACTCGCTACCATTTTGTTGCTCACATTCTATAGACACTTTTCACAAACCCAAGAAAACATGATGCTGACTCGTTCGAAAGTTTTACGTCGACTGGAGTTTTTTTGAATACGGCATTGGGGCGCTTTTTCTTTCCCCCATTCATTCCCTACTACATCTACCATTCGCTGTTGCTGCAGACGGGGATGACCACTGTTTATATATGCATTTGTTGTGATTGGCTCCCTCTGCAGCATTTAGATAGTTCATTATTTAGGTTGGCATTTGTAATTGGGGTGGAAACATGTAATACAAATATTGTGTTACATACATCTACATACTGAAACAACACAATTACAGTATGTTTGAGTTTAAATGATCATCAACCATTAATTATATCTACAACGAAGCCTAATTTTCACTTATGGAGAATATAAACACCAAAAGATTTAGAATGAGTTCTTAAAGAATTGTTGCATTTCTTTAACACAAAATTATTTAGCTCATGGTGTCTGCAATATAGCTAATGTGAATGAAACATTCATTGATTTTACTCAGAGAAGCAGACGATTTTTTCGATGAAGTGTTAAACATAGAGTTAAATTACTTGTACCTCCATGGTTTTAAGTTTTTAAATAAAATAAATTATTATAGTATTGCGATAAATGAATGGAATGGAAGAGAGGAAGAGATAGAGAGGCGATGGAGAGATAGAGAGGCGATGGAGAGATAGAGAATGATATAGAGATAGAGAATGAGAGATAGTGAATGAATGGAGAGATAGAGAGGCGATTTATATTTAGATGAAGTCATTTGAATAAAGTTTATTTATTTTCGATGAAGTTTTCAAGTATAACAAATTATTGTTATATTACAATGATAATTTAAAAAAATATGTATCGCATTTTAGAGATGCTTTAGGAATGTTAGTTTTAGGAATGTATCGCATTTTAGAGATGTTTAAATAAAATTGCAATGAATTTGGAAAGTGTTTCATTATCAATGCTTTATGCATTATTGCTCTTTCTTGTTTATTCATTAATTCTGTGTTCTGGGAGTTTCGACTTTTTATTTAATTACTTCCATGATTCTACAATATTTTCATAATTTCTTGCTGTTATATGACTTATAATATTTAATTCCTTTGTGCTACAATTTGTAAAATTGTTTTAAATCTATGAGTTTTATTTCTCATACAGTTTTGACAGGTTGCACAGATTACATTTTTATGAATTTAGCATGGAACACAAGTACAGCGAAATTGTTCACATTAAAGTTACTTTTCTCATCGTAGTATGGTCATATCTAATTTATCAATATAAATAAAATTGAATATCTGTCTGCGTTTATTTGATACATCATCACGGGATATCGGCTGCACCAAATTGGATGAAATTTCCTGGGTAGAGTTGCAATAGCCCCAATTAAAATTTAGTCTGATTTTCGAGATTCTAGGACCAGAGGTTTATTAAATATTAACTAAAAACGCCCAGTTATACCTTTTATAGAGATAGCATTATGCAGACGATATTCATCCACCAATTTATGTGAAGAAAATTATATCATATCGCTTAGTAACGGATTTTAATTCAATTTGTTTATGTGGCAGACGAGATTTATAAAATTATTTCCGATTTAAAAAATAAAGATATGTATCTAAAATAAATGTCATTGATATTACATATTTGACTGGATTACGATTATGTAAATTACGATTTTCAGGTTTAAACATTATTATTATTGATAATTTCTGGGATTATTGATTCGGGGGTTATTGTTACGAGTATTTCCAATTTATTACGTCATTGTTTTATTTTAGCAAAAATTGTTGAAACACATATATTGTACGTAGTACGGGTAATCTTCTAAACAAGAAAGATCAATCATGCTTAAAGCATTGATTATGAAACACTTTCCAACTTCAATACAATTTTATTTAAACATCTCTAAAATGCAATACATTCCTCGGTAATATTTTAAAACCTATCACAATACTACATTAATTTATTATATTTGCAAACTTAAACATTTATCGAAGAAAATGAACATTCAAATGACGGCATTGAAATAAAAATTGCCTTGTTTAAACATCTCTAAAATGCGATACAGTCCTCGGTAATATTTTTAAAATTATCATAATACTACAATAATTTAGTATATATGAAAAATTTATCGAAAACAACTGACATTCATTCAAATGACGTCATAGAAAAAATAACACGTCTGGCTCTCTCTTAAAAAGCAGCATTTCATTCAAAAACAAATTCCCATTCATTTAATTCATCACAATACTATAATAATTTATTTTATTTAAAAATTAAGACCATGGAGCTACAAGTAATTAAACTCTATGCTTAAAACTTCATCGAAAAAAATCGTCCTTCTCTTTGTAAAATTAATGAATATATCATTCATATCAGCTATGCAGACTTCATGAGCTAAATAATTGTGTGTTAAAGAAATACAGCAATTCTAATTCAAATCATTCTACATATTTTGCTGTTTACATTTTACATAAGTGAAAAATAGGCTTCGTTGTAGAAATAATCAAATTTGGATGATCATTTAAACTCAAATATATTGTAATTGCGTTGTTTCAGTATGTATGCTTCTGGCCAACCAAAATGCAACACCATGAAGGAAGCATCGAATAAACATGAAATTTGCACCATACGTTGACTGATTTGAATTTTAGCTCATATGCAAATCATGTGCGCCTAACTCTTGCATTATGCATCGCCATACCGGTCCTTCACCTGGCGTTATGGTTTGGGGTGGCATTGGATTTTACTCCCGCACCCCCCTAATATGTATTGCCGGTACACTCAACAGCTTCCGCTACATTTCTGAAGTTTTGGAGCTTATTGTCTTACCTTATCTTCAAGGCTTGCCTGCGGCCATGTTTCAACAGGACAATGCGAGACCACACGTGGTACATATCATTCATCATTTCTTCAGTGCCCACCAAGTTCCACTGCTTCCTTGGCCCGCCCGTTCTTCAGATCTGTCGCCCATTGAACACGTCTGGTCGATGATTGGCAAACGACTGGTTCAGCAAACACCACCAACTGCTACGACAGATGAAGTTTGGCAACGTATGGAAGCAGTGTGGACTGACATACAAGACATACAACAAGAACACATCCAAAATATCTTTCTTTCAATGCCGAGGCGTGTAGCAGCAGTTATTGTCAGCCATGCCTGCTGCACAAAATACTGATTTCTTGGTATTCCTCAAGTCGAACGGGACTGTATTTCAATCAATTCATCCCTGTACTTTATGTTTTTGTCCAATAAATTTAGCTTTGATATCTCTTGTCTTTCATGGTGTTGCATTTTTGATGGCCAGCAGTGTAGATGCACAGAATATAAGCAAAAATAAAGCTGTTTTAGGACGGATACAACACTCAATAGAAATTAAAAAGAACTTTAAAAATCACGATTTTGAGACAAGATGGATGCAATATTTTTCATTTTGAAGTGGATCTCGTGATTTTTTCCTAACATGGTCACGTGATCGCTTCATACAAGAAGTGCAATTTCTATTTTAATTTTTATTTAAAGAACTACTAAATATATTTTGCTGATTTTTTTTTATATATTTTATGGAATAATTTGAATATTACCTAAATTTTTTGAAGCAATTTGTGAATTTTGCTTAAAAAATTTTTTGAATCCGCTTAAAATTTTTTTGAAAAATTAGGTCCCATTGGGTTCATTGTATTTCATTTTTTCAACCCGAATATAATCCAAAACAAATTGGGTGATATCATTCATTTATATTCCCATAGGTCCTACTGACCGTTTGAACAACATACTAAAATTTTATTTTGATTAAGTCATTTTCACGGTACTTATAGTGCTAACGGACAGACAGACAGACAGACAGACAGAGAGACAGAATGAACAAAGTCATAAACACTTTTCAACTTTATTGTAAAGTGTTAAAAAAGGGTAATCTTCTACACGGGTATATCTTCAAATCTACAAGAATATAATGTAGCAGATGTATATTGGCATATATTTTAACATATATTGGTGTCATCTATTATACGTCATCTATTTTATTTTGACAAATATTTTAGAAACTCATTTGTTGTAGCACGGGGGTTATTAATATTTTCAATTTAATACTTCATCTGTTTCATTTTGCAAAGATTTTTGAAACTCATATTGTACTGCGGGTAATCTTCTACTTAAACATGGGCATATCTTCTAATCTACGACAACATAAGTTGGGCGGTATATTTTCTCATACAATTTTAGCGCTTTCATTGTGGGATATATTGGAATTAATTATGACGTTCACATTTAATTCCTGTCAAGATTATCGATATTTTCAATTCAATACAACTATCTTCAATCTATTTTATTTTGGCAAATATGTTAGAAACTCATATGTTGTAGAGCGTTTAATCTTTTACTAATAAAGCGGTGTATCTTTTAATATGCGGGAGTATAAGTAGTACGGTTATCATACAATTTTAGCAATTTTATTTTTAACACTTTACAACATAGATGAAAAGTGTTTATGACTTTGTGCATTCTGTCTGTATGTCTGTCTGTCCGTTAGCACGATAACGCCCGTAAAAATGACTTTATCTGAATGAAATTTTAGTATGTTGTTCAGACGGTCTGTGGGACCTATGGAAATATAAATGAATGATATCCCCTAATAAGTTTTGGATTGAACACGGGTTGAAAAAATGAAGTATATTGAACTCTGTGGGACCTAATTTTCCAAACATTTTTTAAGTGGATTTAAAATTCACAAATCCCTTCGAAATTTTAAGGAAATATTCAAATTATCCCATAAAATGAATACAAAAATTCAGCAAAATATATTCAGTAGTTTTTTTAAATAAAAATTCAAATAATAATTACATCTTTTATATGAAGAGATCACGTGATCATTATATGATGAGATCACGTGACCCACTTCACCTAATTTTTCAAACATTTTTTAAGCAAATTTAAAATTCACAAATTGCTTCGAAATTTTTAGGAAATATTCACATTATCCCATAAATTATATAAAAAAAAATTAGTAAAATATATTAGGTAGTTTTTTCATTAAAAATTAATATAAGTAAAAAAACAAATTCAATTAAATTCTGACTTTTGGGATATCCTCCGGAAAGAAAAAAGGAGATATATTGTATAATAAATATCTTTTCAAGAGTTTAATCATTTTGTGTATGAGAGAGGCTTCACATTTTAAAATAAAATTGGTACATAACAATTTTTCATTTTGTTTTCAATTTTATATAACAGTTCATGATATACTTATTTGATGGCATTTTTAATGCACTTTCCTACGTCCTAGAGAGTTAAAATTTGATACACAGCTTAAATTTGTTGAACACTTTATTCGACAAAAATTTGGAGGATCTTTAAATAAAGATCATACATTTTTTTCGAAATGACCTACAAATAATCCCCGTTCACTTCTATAAATCATTGTTGTTGTTGTTGAAACCCAGACCGTCCGACTAACCAGAAAGGTGTAAGGTAACAGTTTGGACGGTCGGGAAGTGCCACCCAATTCAGACCGGAACCCAGTTGGGGAGGTATCCACAAGGACAGTACCCTCCTTCCCCTACCACCAACCTCTCGGAAGGACTTTCGGACCCACATGTTTAACGTGATCGTACTCCGCATGAACACGGCGGCAATTTTGGCAGTGGCTGGAATCGAACCCGGGCCTACCGAGTGCAACTCCAGCGCGTTGTAATATTTGTAAACATTTTGATGTGGGCGGCATATGTCTTTCCCTGCAGATTCATATTCACGTTCTCTTTATTTCTTCAATAATAATTTGAGTTTATCTGCACAAAATAACAGCTATAAGTATTTTAAATGACATTGAATTTGCACGTTAAACTTAAATTTTGTTCTCATTTGATAACTGGACTTATTGTCAAAGGTGGCGCAGCGAAAACGCGAAAAAACTGGAATATCTCAAGAACGGCTAGTCCTAGAGTAATGGGGTTAGTCTTATTCTTTTTGGTGTCAAAAATCACGTATAAAATAGGAACTTAATTGATATAATTGAGCACACGTAGTCTTTTATTTTTATATTTAACGATTGTTGGGGGGCCATTTCGCAAAAATAGCCAGTTACTTCGTTCCTTTTTCCCGAATCGTACTAGAATAAACTACAAATGATTTATATACCAAATTTTGTTAAATTTGGTATATAAATCACTTGTAGGTTATTGAAATATTATACACCGAATTTTGCTAATTTTGTTCCATTAGTTTTTAGCTAGAGTGGATAAAGGCAATTTCTGCCGGTCATTTCGCAAAGAAGGCAGATTCCTTTATTACGAGTCGTACTATAATCTAATGAACATCAAGATTTCCCACAAAAAACATACCTACCAAATTTTATGAAATTCGGTCCATTAGTTTTTCAATTAGAGTGGATGTAATATCCTCACAGACACACAGAAACATACACAGAGACACCCTTACACACACAGACGTCTTCCTAAAAATAGTTTTTTCGTGTTCTAGAAGTCCCAAAACGTGTACATCCTTTGAAAATCCGTGTTCCGATCTTCGGCACGATTCCAATACTTTGAGTACATACACACACACACATATATTATTTGTGTATCTGTGTATTATCTGTGTATCTAAATTCCGTGCCTACGCAATTACAATAGTTGTGATATTAAATGATCCCTAAATTTTTATTATTTCTTCAACGAAGCCTAATTTTAACTTATGCGGAATGCAAATATCTCAAGCGATAGTAAGCTGAGTTACATAAGAATTGCTGAATTTTTTTCTCTCAAAATTATTCAGCTCTGGAGTCTGGATTACAAGTTATATGAATGAAATATTCATTGATTTTGCATAGAGAATTAAATGATTTATATTTCGATTCAGTTTTAAATATTTAAGTATGATAAATTATTGTAGTTCTGTGATAATGTAAAAGATATCACCACTGAATGTATCACATTTTAGAAATTTTAAAATGAAATTACATTTCAGTTGGAAAGTGTTTCATAATCAATGCTTATGCACGATTGATCTTTCTTGTTGTATATTTTTTTACAAGCGGGACTACGATGTTTTATTTTTCAGATCTCCCCGTAAAGAAAAAATTTGTATACCGAGAACAGAGATTCGCAAATTTCTTTTTAGAAGCATTAAATTAAATATTTTAATAGAATATTTTGATTAACAATGACATTTATTATACTATAGGCATTTGAACATGGCTGTGAATTTTTAGTTTCTTTAAATTATATACTCCGTACGAAGAATGTGTATACTTCTAGTCCATAATAAAATATTTCTGTTCACTTGTGTCATCTGTAACGAAAAATCTAATGTCGTACGGACTTGAAATTTGTACGCAAGGACTATCGCACCCGAGACGATTTAATTGATTTGAAGAATATTTGTTGGAACTTGGGGCGAAATTAAAAATATTTTGAATAATGTCTCTAGTTACTTTCCTTATATTCATAATGTATAAGGAAAGTATTGTGACGGGGTCGAAAATTCGAATTCGAGTTTTCGACGGAAGAGCACGTTTCAAGCATCCCTGATCACGAATCAAACATTTTTGATGTGATGTCTGTGTGTGTGTGTGTGTGTGTGTGTGTGTGTGTGTGTGTGTATCAGTGAGCCTGTGGAGACGATAACTGACGAACGAATGGACCGATTTAAACGAAATTTGGTACAAAAATCACAATCCGCAAACATTGGAAGCCTATTGTTTTTATACGCAATCGAATGTTCGGAACCGCCTAAATTTTTGAGTGAAATTTTGAAAAATTCGTCAAAAAATCCAAACCTCTAATAAAGTTACGCAAGTAGACATTTCTTATGTAATTTTTCATTAGAAAACGATTGACATAAATTTTAGAACGCTAACATGAACCGTTCTCGAGATATTGCACATTTTTCAAAAAAATTATCAAAAAGTCATACTATAAAAAATATTTCCTATTGAGAAGCATGTTCACTTTTCATGTGTAACACCATGCGATAAATTGGGTGACATCATTCTCGTGGATCTAGCTCGTTCCATTCATGGCAAAATATACTTTGAGTAATACTTTTGCATTTGAAAGCAAATAGTTATTTATCTGCTGTAAGAATAACCTATTTCTTCGTCCATAACGCTTGGAGAACGCTTATGTTGCCAAATTAACAAAAATCCCGCCAAATGGATAAAAATGGCGCTAAACCAATCAAAATGACAACTAATTGAAGAAAATTCAATTTCTTGGAAAGTATATAAGTATCTACTATAAGAATGACATTTTTTTAACTGTAAAAGTAGTAAATTCATTGCATTTTATAAGGAAAGTCATATGTTGCCAACATCAGATTTTTTAAATTCTGTGATATTATTTGTTGTTCTTTTTTAATACCACCACACGATATGATTCTGCGAAAAATTTATTGGGAGTTTTCTTAAATTTTCTGAGAACGTGTGAATTAATCGTACTTTTGAATTATCTTGACATATGAGTATGGCTCCAAGAAAGAAATGAAATGTATAGGAATCATTCAAAGACGGAGAAGGGAAATATTAGCTGCAGTCAAAGCATGAAATATTATCACAGTTTGCAAAAATTTTCATTTTAACAATGTGCTGTTGATTTTAATCGAATGCGTTTATGTAGTGAATCAAATGAGCTTAAATAGGATGTATCGAAAGAACATATTTAAAGAGTGTTAAGCCCACACATATGGTGAAATGCGTATTTGTATGCGTTTTTTTCAATATATCTTATTTAGGACATATTAAAATAACTTGATCAGGTTGTATTTAAATGGCTTATTTAGGATGTGTCAAAGAGCTTAAACATGGTGTATCAAACGAACTAATATATGGCGGTTCAAATGAGTTTATTCAGTGTGTATCAACTATGGAATTTGGTGCATGGTATCTTGGCTCCTGAAAATAATCGATTTCGTTTTTATTTGATCCAGTTAAGTTATAAACTTAAGTATAATTTTGGTCAATTATGTTGTTGGCGCCATCTATTGCACGGATCTGAAACAAAAACAATTTTCCGAGTATTTATTTTGATAAACAAATTCAGTATTATTTGAAAAACAGAAATTAACTTCGATTTACTTAATTGAATTTAATTTTGGTAATATTTATCATTTTCGGTTTATTTAGCAACCTCAAATTAAGAAATATTGGTGGTATATATATATATATATATATATATATATATATATATATATATATATATATATATATATATATATCCGTTTGGGAATACCGTTTGAAATTCCGCAAGCGAGTGAGAATGAATGCGCGCGCAGACTCCCGATATTCTTTGAGCAGAATCCAACGCCATTTGCATTCACTGCCTCAGTCTGTTCGCTTCGTATGCTTCGCTAAAATGTTTAAGAAAATCGAGCGTCCCGCCGACAGTTGTTGTTGAGACTCAGACCGTCCGACCTACCACAAAGGTGTAAGGTAACTGTTTGGACGGCCGAGAAGTGCCACCCAATTTAGATCGGAACCCAGTGGGGGAGGCATCCACAGGGAACGTACCCTCCTTCCCCTACCACCAACCTCTCGGAAGGACTTACGTACCCACATGTTTAACGTGATCGTACTCCGCATGAACACGACGGCAGTTGTTGCAGCGATCAAATCCAGCGCTCAAACCACCGGGCTACCGCACCCGAAATGGGCCAACAGCACGCGGTGTTCCAAGGTGGTCACCCACCCGCCCCGCCAACTGTGAAATACGGTCAGGCATTCGTTTCTTAACAGCAAGAAACATGGCATCTGCGGATATTCATCATCAGATATGTGAAGTTTAGGGCAACAATGCAATGAGTGAAAGTAAAGTGCGAAAATGGGTGAGATTGTTCAAGGAAGGGCGGAAAAACGTCAATGACGAATTGCGCTCTGGTCGGTAGTCTGTAATTACTGACGTTTTGGTACTGGTAATTGACGGCAAAATTCACGCAAACAGGACATTCACAATTTCCAAGTTCTTATCGGAATTCCCACAAATTTCAAGGTCAGTTTTGTTTAAAATTGTATCTGAGAACTTAGATCTCAAGAAATCGTGCTGTCGATGGATCCTAAACTGCTGAGTGAGGAACGTAAAAAGAATAGATTGGCAAGTGCTCTAACATGTTTGAACCACTACAACGAAGAGGTGATGACTTTTTGAGTCATATCGTCACAGAAGGTGAGACATGGGTATCCCACGTGACTCCTGAATCAAAACAGCAATCGATGAAGTGGCGACATCATCGCCGGTCAAAGTGAAAGCAAAACACTTTCAAAGTGGAAGATCTTGGCAACTGTGTTTTGGGACACAAGCAGGATGTGTTGTTAAAGGACGTTTTGCCGCAAGGAATAACAATTAATTCAGTTCCCTACTGCGAGACCTTAAGAAGGCTTCGTCGAGCAATCCAGAACAAACAACGTGGAATGCTGTTAGCCGGTGTCGTACTGCTTCATGACAATGCAAGGCCACATGCTGCAGCTCAAACTCAGAATTTGATCGAATCTTTTGGCTGAGAGGTATACGATCACCTGCCATAGAGTCCAGACATTGCGCCTAGCGACTACCACCTCTTATGACATCGAAAGACCTTCCTGTGCGGCAAGCGTTTAGACACTAATGAAGAAATGAAAACGATCGTGAGTAACTGGCTATCATCACAGGCGACACAGTTCTATGATGACGGTATCCAAAAACTGGTATGTCGTTTCGATAAATGTTTAAATCGGCAAGGAAATTGTGTAGAAAAGAGAATTGAATGTAAATTCAGAAAATAAATGCATTTTTGAAAAAAATATAATTACTTCATTTTTATTGCAAAACGGACCTTACTTAAAAAATAACCCTCGTATATATATAAATAAAAATTGAAATTTTGTAATCTAAAACCATGCATAAACTAAGGTAAGTACAAAAAATATATCTTTAGCGTAGCTGTTACATATAAGTAACTATAGGCCAAGACTGAGGAAATATATATATATATATATATATATATAATTATATATATATATATATATATATATATATATATATATATATATATATATATATATATATATATATATATATATATAAATATAACTATTAACCTCATCAAAATCACACTACTGAAAATATACCTAAAGGCGCTTAGCTGCTCAAACAAGTACATTTATATAATACAAAAAATAAAGGAAAAAAGAACAATGTATCAAAAGTACGTCAGGGGGGATTGGGACCCCCACTTCCCGGTTAAGCCAGCTAATTGTCATGAAGACACTCCCGGAAGCGGATACAAAATCGCAAACCAAGTACATATACTAAAACTAAAAAAGCAGAAAAATTTGAAAATCCTATACAGACACTACACCAAAACAGTATCAACAAGATTTATTACATCCAAACAGAAACACAAAAACATTTTAAATATCAAATATCTAACACCAACAAACAAGATAAACAAACCTCGCATACACTTCACCATTCAATCCTTCAAAAAGTAAAGGACCCTTACTGTGTATAAAATAACCACCATCGAACAGATAAACATAGACCTCCGTAATGCTTCGCAACTGCAGTTCAGACGGAAAGTGTACCCCTATTTAAATATAAGTTGTAACATTCCGTTACGGTTATGTTGGAAAATTTACATATAATATCACTAATAGTCACTACATATAATGTCACCTTATATGTAAATTTTTCAGCATAACCGTAACGGAATGTTACAACTTATATTTAAATAGGTGTACACTTTCTGTCTGAACTGCAGTTGCGAAGCATTACGGAAGTCTATGTTTATCTGTTTGATGGTGTTCATTTTATACACAGTAAGGGTCCTTTACTTTTTGAAGGATTGAATGGTGAAGTGTATGCGAGGTTTGTTTATCTTGTTTATTGGTGTTAGATATTTGATATTTAAAATGTTTTTGTGTTTCTGTTTGGATGTAGTAAATCTTGTTGATACTGTTTTGGTGTAGTGTCTGTATAGGTTTTTCAAATTTTTTTGCATTTTTAGTTTTAGTATATGTACTTGGTTTGCGACTTGATATCCGCTCCCGGGAGTGTCGTCATGACAATTAGCTGGTTTAACCGGGAAGTGGAGATCACAATCCCCCCCGGCGTACTTTTGATACATTGTCGTTCTTTTTTCCTTTATCTTTTGTATTATATATATATATATATACATACATATATATATATATATATATATATATATATATATATATATATATATATATATAGTAATATCTTATGTACTACATTTATATTTATATATAGTAGCATCCAATATTGTATATATTGGCATTACATTGGAAATGCTTCTAATCCCAATTCTTATTACAATATTACACCATTATTCATGTTAAATTGGAAATAGCGGCGTCGTAATGTCCGAATATTGGCCCAATTTCGTCAAAATGTCCACTTTTCTCATATGGGTCCAAAATTGGATTGGTACGCTATTAGGATATATATATATATATATACATACATATATATATATATATATATATATATATATATATATATATATATATATATATATATATATATATATATTGAAAATCGCAAATTAAAACATTACATTAGTGACTTCTTTAAAATTAGAAAAGTCGTTTTTATAAAAGATTGAAACAAAGCAACAAAGAAAAAACTGAAAAATAAAGCAATTGAACTCAAATATCTCCTTGTTGGAATTCACTTAGTATCGTGACTTCCTGACAACAGCCGAGGAAGTAAAATTTTATTAGTATGTTCCAGACAGACTAATGACAAGTGTAAGAGTATTATGCGGAACAAAATGAGCTGAACGAAGAGCACCAGTCTTTGATGAGAGCATTTATCTTGTGACCGGATTCTTAAAATGCGAATGCATCAGATTTTTCTTATCTATATAGTGTTTTAAATTTGAAAAAGAAAAATGAATAAAAATGTCACACTCGACAGAAAGTTTCTTTTTTTTTTCAGCTCACATGAAATTATAAAACAAAAACTTTAAATGGTTCAGTATAGATAAAGACTTTTTTGTCATTTTTTTTAAATTTAAACATTTAAATGACATGTACATTTGACATCTCCTACATGTTTTTATGTGAAAAACGTCTACTGTTGGGGATTTTATGACGGAAAAGCGGATAGTTACTAAAATGTAAATAATATTTTGCATTTTTATCCCTGAAACTAATGGATAAAAATGTAAATTATTTATCTTGTTTAGTCGGAAAAAGTATAATGGGTACTTGAAATATATAGTAAAATATAAAAGATAGATGTAAATAGTAAACGGCAATAACATATTCTAGAAAGTTTAATATTAAAAACCATATTTATTATCAAGAAAGCTCTTATAGTTTTGGAGTAATATTCTTGTCAAGTTGAAAAAGACTGAAAATATTCTGTTTTTCAAGTTTGTAATGCTTATATATCATAAACTGAAATAGTTGGTTATGAACAATAAGCAGGGAATTGTAGCTCATTTGCTAAATAATGCGCTGAATTTGGTAGCTTTTTAAAGGGGGCGATAAGACTAGATACAGACAATTTTGGGAGTAAAATTGTCATTTAGTTTTAAGAAATTTATTTCATGTTCCGCAATGCGTTGAAGCTATCTTTTATAGATGTGTTAATATTTTATTTTGAAATGTTAGCATTGAATTTGACAGTATTGACAATTATGTATCTAATCGCGTTCTCTTGGTTGGTAGCTAAAGCGCGTAATTTGAACTATTTTTAATAGGAACGTTAAGATAAGGTCAGACAATTTAGGAGTATTCTAAATCCAGGTTAACTCTCAATTCTGGTCTCTAATAATCTTAATTCTCCCAGGTGAAATCTTAATCTAGGTCTTGAGTATATACACCCTTATGTTTTTTCCACTGGCGCCAATTTCCTATTTTGAATTTGGATTCATTGGCTCTCTTGTAATGAAGAAGGAGATGCAGCGTATCACCGAAACATCTATATGCTATATTACCATCTTATTTGTGCTTAAATACGTTATTCATGGTTCACTAATGAAATACTTCTCCCGTATCTATATATGAATAATTATAATCTTTGAACCTATACATGAAACAGCTAGGTGATTTTTTAGATTAAAACGCATTAAGTAGACTATTACAATTTTATGGGAACTACAAAAATCAACCAGTAGGAAGTACTTAACAGTGTCGATTTCCGAATAAGTTGATTATTGGAATCCTTAATCGCCATGCATTTTTAAACAAAATACAATCTCCTGATATTAGAAGAAATGTAACATACGCCGAAGCCGCTGTTTGACAAATTTCGCGCTCATCGAGGCGATCTGTCACGTGGTGCAAAATCTATTGCGTACAAAATTATGAAAATTGGTAGTACATTTATAGAGAAATTCTAGGGGGTTACACTGATATCAAACTTGTTTTATTTAAAATTTAGTTTACGAAATATTTAATTGGAGAAATAGTATTGGAGATGCGAGTTCGCATCCTGGACAGACTAACGATAGCAAAACCTCGGATTTTTGATGGTATGTACCAACAGACTTTTGCAGGGCTAAGCCATTTTTTTATTTTAATTGAGTTAATGAGTTAGTCAGTTTTTATGCGGGTTGGCGAGCGTAGAGAGCAACATGCGGTACTATCTAGTTTATAACACAAAATAGTTTCACATTGTTTTTCTAGCCGTGTTCATGCGGAGTACGATCACGTTAAACATGTGGGTCCGAAAGTCCTTCCGAGAGGTTGGTGGTAGGGGAAGGAGGGTACGGTCCCTGTGGATGCCTCCCCCACTGGGTTCCGGTCTAAATTGGGAGGCACTTCCCGACCGTCCAAACAGTTACCTTACACCTTTCTGGTAGGTCGGACGGTCTGGGTTTCAACAACAACATTGTTTTTCTAGGCGTATTAGCTTCCCCGTTTTTAACAAACTTAAATACTTGTTAAACTACGATTTGCTGAATAATCATCTATTGTCTAATATTATATTCTGTTCACTTTCGAATTTGGATAAAAGTTCCTTTGAATTCATTTGTGCTCAAATAAATCAAACTTTGGCAAAATGTCTAGCCACGGATTTCGAAACATTTGTTAGAATCTCACTCGCTATTCGGCTGGCTGTGTGTGACAAGGAAGAATATCTATCACTAGACGAGGGCAATTCCGGGTTACTTATAAGTATATTAATCAATTCACGCTACATTCTTCTGAAAAGTGATCACTCTGCGATTAAATGTGTTTTATTTAAAATAGTTACTATAGTTCAAAACTTTTACTTCTTAAATTTAACATATTAACTTTTTTATTTTAATATAGTTAATGATTTAATCAATTTTTATGTGGGGCGGCGAGCGTAGCGAGCAGCAGGCGGTACTATCTAGTTTATAACACAAAATAGTTTCACATTGTTTTTCTAGGCGTATTAGCTTCCCCGTTTTTAACAAACTTAAATACTAGTTAAACTACGATTTGCTGAATAATCATCTAATGTCTAATATTATATTCTGTTCACTTTCGAATTTGGATAAAAGTTCCTTTGAATTCATTTGTGCTCAAATAAATCAAACTTTGGCAATTTGTCTAGCCACGGATTTCGAAACTTTTGTTAGAATCTCACTCGCTATTCGGCTGGCTGTGTGTGACAAGGAAGAATATCTATCACTAGACGAGGGCAATTCCGGGTTACTTATAAGTATATTAATCAATTCACGCTACATTCTTCTGAAAAGTGATCATTCTGTGATTAAATGTGTTTTATATATATTTAAAATAGTTACTATGGTTCAAAACTTTTACTTCTTAAATTTAACATATTTTAAACTTTCTTTTGCTGTTGAGTCATTCAGTACACCATGTTGTGTTATCAAAACCATTGTAGTAATTTGAAGTCTGGACTGCTTTATTTTAGTGACAAATACGATGAACTTAGCTACGAATTTTCCGGAATTTCGCCAATTTGAGAACTTTCGCCAACTTGGCGAGTTCTGAAAATTTGGCGTTATGGAAGTGAAATTAACTGTGGATTATTTGAGGTTTGAAATCGCGGTAGTATTCAGACCGGTATTATTAACTGCATCTAACCAGATGGATTTTATTATTTTTCCATCATAAGAAAAAAATCTGATGTCGGTAGCACATGACTTTCTATACAGAATGACATTATTTTTTTTATATTTCTTGCATATAAAGAAAAACTGAATTTAATTGCATAAAAATCCTGAATAATTATTTGAAATTACTCTGAATTCGCAGTTTTGATCCTCATCAGATGTCGGCATGACGCCCCTACTGAGATACGGTCTATATCGGGTGACGCTGTCCCAGCCGTCCAAAGCGGTAAACTTACACCCTCGGGTAGGTCGGACGGTCTGGGTTGAAAGAATAAAGAAATGAAATAAATATTTAAAATGTATATATTTGCTTCTGCATTGAGTTTGGCAGATATCTTTATAACGTTAACAGCCGAATTGAACGATGTCGGGTTTGTATACGTGCATTGAACATTTCTAGAGAATACACATATATCTTAAAGTTCGTCATATATCTACAAAATTTGATAAATTTTCAGAACTCGCCAAGTTAGCGAAAGTTCTCAAATTGGCGAAATTCCGGAAAATTCGTAGCTAAGTTCATCTTATTTGTCACTAAAATAAAGCAGCCCAGACTTCAAATTACTACAATGATTTTCCGTTACGTATTTGTTTCATAACAATATGATGTCATGTCCATATATCCGGTTCACCCCCTACGCATTTATGTCATGAGTTACTCTGTAACAAGCGCCCTAAAATGTTTCACATAAAGAAATCATTTTTATCGGAGCAGAATCGAAACAGCATTTCCAGCTTACCAGTCGACGCTAATAGCTACTGTGTTACTAAAACGATCATATTTCGTTTGATGTCCGTAGTGTGCTCTACATTTCCATCGTTAAATGTTACATCAAAATATTACTTTAGTCGATCTGTTAATCCCTCTGCCTTTTACATTCAGGATGTTAGTCCTGTTTTCAGTCCTGCAAGTCGTGTTTACAGACCTGTTATTCTCAATCCGTGCACTAAAGTTACTTCTATAAATATTAGGATCTTGGAAAAATTCATATTTGTCATTATTTAGACCTTATGCATCCATTACATCTAACGATTATGTTGCTGCTGCGCTATATTAAACTTTTTTCTCATTGTAAAATGCAATCTCCGACTTATTGGGCTGTTGAAGATGGGTATAAATTCTTATTTGATGTTGACACCATAATATGTTTATGACATATTACATATTTTATTATAAAAATTCATTTTTATATAAAGGAACACGAATTCTGCGTTCTTAACAATAAACTATTTTATAATTATTTATTTAATAAAATGAATGCAAACAGTTTCTCAAACTCCTTCCTAAACTCTACGTCACTCCATATTTTTATTAAAAACCTCCAAATCCATTAAACTGTAAAATTTATATGATGTATGTAATCAATTTTCCAGAAATTTATGGAATAGCTGTAAAGGTTTAAGATCAAATACGTAATATATAACGAAATAAACCATACTTTTCATTTTGATAATAAATTACGTAGGGGGTAACATGTGGTATGTTTCCTACGTTTACGCTGAGGATATACAGTTATTTATCATGAGTCGATGAAATGTTCTTTGCTACAAAGAATAAGTATTGAAATTTATAATGCCTCTCTAATGCATTATATTAAGATATCATTTATTATCTTTAAAACAATCCATCCCAGTAAGGAGAGTTGTATTTATAATTGTGGCATATACAGTTATATAAAACCTACCAAAAAGTAGTGATAACTTATTCAATTATCTAATTAAAGGATATACTGCATTTTGTACGTGATAACGTACTGTATAGTAGACTTCGTGCATTTCTTATGTTCTTAACAACCCACCTATTTGTGTATTGTTCGGCTTCAACCAGTAAATAATATAATTATGATACATAAATATTAAAATCCACCACACTGAAATGATAAGGCAGTTAATTTTAATTTTAAATATTTATTACATTTACTATTTGAAATCATTAAAATAACTATTTAAATATTCATTAATAATTGACATTTCATTATCAGGAATGCTTATGTTGTCATAATAAAGTTTAAGCTGGCGTTTATGGGTGTAATGACAAGATAGGTGAAAAATGTGATTAACTTTAGAGTCAAATTATTAATTTAGATTAAATCGCCATGAATGCTATGAATGGGTATCTTGATTCAATCAATGGTCTTAGTCATCTATTGGCATCGTTGCAAACAGCAGATGTCACCACATGCAGTTACTACATGGAGATAAAACTCTCATGGTGAAAGACTTGAAAATGCCATAATGCTTTGAGAATTATATCTAGGTGTCAGTGCTAGTGTTAGTAAAGTAGTTACTATTGCTAGTTGACACAACAGAAAGACGTAGTATTTAGTATATGCATTTTGAATTATTTTGATACTAAGGGTCCATTAATTATGAGTATAATTTACTAGTACTTGTTCATAGTTGCAGGATAGAGTACAAAATATATAGAGATAAAAATTAATTGATAGGCAAAATAATTTTGAATACGCAGGAATGATTTTTAGTTTCTCAGTTCTACATTGCATTGTGCTAATAATTTATTTTTACAAAATTGTGCCAATAATGTATTTTTAAAATATTTCATTCCTTTCGCCATAGAAATGCATGCAGTGCAGGGCTATATATCTTATCCCAGTGCCATCTGATTATTGTTTCAAACGATATTCGCATTTACTTAATATGTAATTTTAACTCTTACTTTCACATCCATATACGTAGATCCACTTTTCTATATCAGCCCCCTGGACAGCAATGCGTGCAGATGACTCAGATCATTGAATCGAGGTATACATTCTTAGCATTCATGAGGATTTAATGTTAATTATTATTTTCACTTTAAATTCAATCAGAATTACCACCTTTTACGTCATTACAATAATTATATTATTTTTTATTAAACAATTTCGTAAATAACATATCGTTTACCCAAATGTATTAAAATTCTAGATTTAGACAAAATATAACGTTTCAACACCTTTCGAAGGAATCCATGGGAATGGCATTATCTACAGAGGTTAATTGGGATTGAAATGTGTAAAGATATGAAGAAAGTATATATTCTTAAATTATAACGTATTTATGTAATACGATAAATAAAATATGTGCTATCTCAGTGAGATATTTTCTCTACAAATTTAATTTATATTAACCTTTTTGGGGTTTCAGAATTAAATAATGATATTTTAGTTTGAATTATTGTGCAGGGAACATCATTTTAAAGGCATACAATTTTGACAATGAGCAAAGCTAATGCTTTTGAAAATATAATGTTCCAATACTTCCTTGAAGAAAGCATGCATTAAGATTGGGAGACCAGAACTCGCGTAGACTGTTTTATATGTCGATTTATGACATCTAACAGGCCAGACAATGGCATCAGACTGCAATACGTCAATGTATTGCAGCCCTGACCCGAGAGGTGAGCACATGCCATAAATATGGGAGCTTCAATTAGCCTGGTCGATCCAGAGCAGTTACTGGAGGCTAAAGGAAATACCATGGGATTGGTTAAAAGGGTAACCAATAAGGAAAAGGTACCGCGTCGCCCTGAGGCCAACCAATGGTCGCCGAAGAGGCGTATAGGACCACATGCAAACAGAGGTGACAACCGAGAGAAGGTTCTACAGATTTTGATGCGATCAGTAAGAGGAGATGAAACAGAGATTCAGAGAAATGTAGAGATATATGAAACAGACAGAGAACAGAACAGATTTAGATGAGATAGTAGTAGAACATTCAGAATAATGTCGAGAGTAGTAACAGATTCAGGTAGTGAAAGATATTCAGAGTAATGTAGTGAGAGATGTAAGTTAGAGTAAGAGAGATATTAGTAACAGTAACAGGCTACCACTGTAAGAAGGAAGACGTCCATTGAAATATTTATGAAGTTACGCGCACGCAGTGATGATGTGTCAACGTTCAGACGAGAGACAGTAGTGTCCCGTCATAAAATGGAGGCAAAGGTTGTCCATGAGTCAATGTCCAATAGCAAGTTTTGCGAGTGCCTATAATGAAAGGCTCCCGCAAAACTGTATGTTGTGTGGCAATAACCAAAAACAAAATAACCTATGTACCTATCAAATATTATAAAAGGTCATAACCAGTTCTATAATAATAACTTACCTGCTCTCATATGTCCAATCTCCTCCTTAAATATACGTGCTAATTATAATGCATTAGTAATTTAATAAAGTAATTTAATAATGATTAGAATGCTCTTAATACATAATGTTAATTTAAAGTTAAAATGGGTGCAGTTAATTTTAAGTGATATTATGTTATATTTTATTCCAGGAACTCGTACTAAAGATGTTAATGGTGGGTTATTGCGGCATTTTAAGTAGCAATGCAATGCGTTTAACTAACTTCAATCTACGTTTCCTTTATTTTGTTTGTGCACCACAGGGATACTAAGAGACTACAATTATTTCAAGGACGATTGCGCACCTTTCCTAGGGGGAAAAACAGCATGCTCCGAACAAATGCTGTTGAATGATGTTGTTCGAAAATCGATCCTTAGAATTTGTTAACAGCATGCTGACCCGAGGAAGAAGCAATTTTAGTGACCTAATTTGCCTATAATAAAAACTTGAGCAAAGTAATTATACACACAATTTAATGACACATATAATCTTTTTAACTTCGGATTTGTTGAATCTCTTGCACTGATGAAGGGGATCCAGCGTATTCTTGAATCAGCTCTATGCAACATTATTATTTTATTTCTACTAAAGCACATTGAGCAAGTTTCTCCTATCCTTTACACACAGTGTACAGCATTTAATAATTTCTCAATTTCTTGTTTTCTTCAAGTATTAGAAAATTATATGAAATTTGGACTATTTTTGTAAGTATCTTTACAATCGTTCTACTTTATATTTTACAATCATTATACTTGACAATCGTTCTGTTTAAATCTGTCATATTGCGTCCCTTTTGTTTATAAACTACCCGACTTTCAAAATGCAACATCATGAACTTCGGCAGTACAATTATGCAAATTCCGAGACCAACGTAGCTGTTGTATGCAAATGATCAGAAATGCAAGTAGAACACGTGATTAGAGTGCGGGATAAATGGGATGGAAACGGAAGATATATTTACGTGCGGCTAAGTGCTCTGACCCGCATATCGACGCAGAAACACGCGTAGATGATCCACTGTGAAAGGATTTAAAGAAAATAAATTCAAGAAGGACATGTTAATCGTCTCAGTGGTACGGGTCCATTCAGAGGTACATCAGCATGCGTTGATCAATGCATTTGAATGCATGCGGTGGTGGCTCCACAGACACACTGCCGACATTCTGCAGAATTTACAGGGTAGATTGGCTGTGTAGGAATTGCTGTTGCCAGTCCCGAACTCGGGACCCGGTGCTTACAAGACCGCCATTATTAGGTTAGATGAAAAGCTAGCTTCGACTCCGAACTTATAATTCGGGTATTGATTCCTAGCTTCTTCGATCGATGTCTTCGGCAGGAGCAGAGTCGGCTGCTGCTACACACTCCACCCTGATGAGAAGTCCGGTCGCATTTTGGTGAGGAAGGGGACCACCCAGAAAATTTCCGTCGAGTTCCCATCCCGAAACTCAGTCGAGGGGTGAATAACCGGCAGGCGTGTCGTACCTCAGGCGTCGTGACGTCAGTCGTGGCCAACTAGGATGGGAGTGGTCGACGCCTCTGGCTCAATGTGGTGCTGTCCTCTTGTGTTGGTTGCGGGCATCAAACGTCCAGTACACCATTGTAGGAATTGATGTTGCTGGTCCCGTTCCAGACCCGAACTTGGTACCCTGTGGTTACAAGACCGACATAATAAGGTTAGAGCAAAAACTAGCTTCAACTCCGAACTTATACTTCGAGTACTGATTCCTAGCATCTTCGATCGATGTCTTTAGCAGGAGCAGAGTCGGCTGCTGCCACATCTGTTCTAATATCAGCAGTTCTAATGTTTTTTGTACATTGGATGTTCCAATATTAACAGTTTCTCGACGGTTAACCAAAATCGGCTTGCATTCAAACCGTCCTTTAAAAGGATGCCATTGATGACAAGACATCGACGTGAGAGATTGCAATGGTGTCGGGACCAAGCCTCTTGGGTGACTGAATGGGACAGGGTAGTGTTCAGTGACGAGTCTCGGTTTTGTTTGTCGAATGACAGTCGCCGTGTGGGAGTCTGGAGTTGACTTTGAAACATATTCAATCCTGCTGCGACCGTTGAACACCATACTGCTCGATGAAGCGGCGTCATGGTTTGGGATGTCATCTGCTTTGATAGCTGGTCAACTCTGGTTCATATCAGAGACGCAATGACGGCACAACGATATGTAGATGAGGTGCTGCGGCCTGTTGCACTGCCCTATCTGCAACAGTTGCAAAATGGTATTTTCCAGCAAGATAACACGCGACCGCACACGGCAACCATCAGCAGACAAAACTATCAAGGTATCCAGGTGTTTCCTTGGCCTCCGCTGTCTCCAGATCTCTCACCAATCGAGCATTATGGGACGTGATTACCCGTATTTTGACTGCCCAGCCCCCGCTTCAAACAGAGGACGACCTGTGGAGTATGGTTTAAGGTATATTATCACACATACCTCAGGAAATTATCCATAAGGTCATTCCGTCTGTTCCTCGAATGGTAGCTACTTGTATCGCAGCAAGAGTGATCCTACTGCCAACTGATCGCCCTGTTTACCATTACTGTATTGCAATATCCTTCTGGAATGAACATCACTTATTTGTATATGCCATCTCGGTGGGTGTTGTTGTCCAAACCCAGACCGTCCAACCTACCAGAAAGGTGTAAAGTAACTGTTTGGACGATCGGGAAGTGCCACCAAATTTTCACCGGAACCCAGTGGGGGAGGCATCCTCAGGGACCGTAGCCTCCTTCCCTTACCACCAACCTCTCGGAAGAACTTACGGACCCACGTGTTTATCGTGATCGTTCTCCGGGTGAACACTGCGGCAGTTTTGGCAGTGGCGGGAATCGAACCCGCGCCTACCGAGTGCAATTCCCGCTTGCTAACCAGTGGGCTACCATGCCCATCTCGGTCGGTGTGGCTTGTATTATCACATTCGCTCTTGTATGTGTTGCATGTTCTGTGCCGAGTAAAGTATATTGCCTTCGTACTTTTATGCTGAATTGAACTTGTTAAATTGAATAATCTTAGAGAGCGCAAATTTAAATAATAAAATTACTACAGTGTGATTGCTCAAAAGTATAATGTTTATAATGTATAATCATATCAGTTTGGTTTAAACTAAGGTTACTGAAACCTTGAGTGTTAACCATTACATTTCATATTCGTGTTGCTGTTCTTACTGCTAAAATAGCAAGATGATAAATTGCTCGCAGATTTTTTTTATAAAAATAACATATAGTTTTGGTACACAATGTTGTTTTTAGAATATATTTTAGAAAAAACATCACTCCTTTAGTAGAATTGCCAAAGGTGAAGAATTTTTAAAACATACGAATCCCCTGAGTCATGAGTCCTGACTGGTATCTTTCCTTAAAAGTCAAGATCACATCTAAAGCTTCAAAAATCGATTTGTTTTTACTTTATTATTAAAAATGAAGAAGTCTAAATCTTATAACGGAAATTATATCAGAAGATTCTGATCAGTAAAGGTTTTAGAGACAAACTTGGCGAAGAAGCGCTAACAGCAGTTATTGAAAACTTTGAACAAATTGATTTTCCTCAAAACTACATTTTCCCCCTCTGCACGCACCGCAGTTTTAAAAAACAGTGCGTGCAAAGAGATAATGCGTGCATATAGAATCCTAAAATTTTGCAATGGATTATACCACGCATATGTGTATATAAAGTTCATAAATTTAGGTTTACAATGCGAACATAAATGTTGTCCAATAAATTTCTTTAAAATATTGGTAGTCATCTAAATATTTTATATTATAAAATTCACAACATTATTTCATTAAAATTATTTGTTAATTTATATATAATTTAAAACACATACTTTATTATGACTACATTTGTAAAATGATCTGCATAGTAAAATATTACGTGTAAAATATTCTGCTCTAGTTTAGAATGGGATATACCGTAATACATGAATGTGTTAGTTTTCTTTTCAAACTTCTACTAAACTGTATGCAAACAGACAGGATGAAGAAAGGAAAGTCCGTGTCAGGGGAAATTTATCGAGAACGAATAGAGATCTACCTATTTATCCGATGCATTGGAATAAGGGACACCTAAGAGATACAGGACGAGACAAAATTCTGTGTGCTAACTCATTTTGTAAATGAGGGAGAGAGGCTATATCGCTTTCCCTTTCAGAGATAGAGAAAAAAATCAATTATAAAGTTGAAGAGAGTTATCAAATTAGTACGAAAATGTATTTGTACGATTGAAAAACTGCACATAATTCTCCATAAAGATATTATAAAATCATGTAATTCTTTAAAATGCAAAATCGTCTGGCGATAGTTCTATAACAAACGATTTAATAAATGTAGATTAAATGCTTACTATTTTATTTGACAGACAATTTGTCGATAACCATCATCGCAATCGAAGCCAAAAAAATAAACTAATCTGAGGTTGAAATAGCACTCTATCATTGTATCTTCATTCTATTTTCATTTCGATTTTATGAACCAGTCTACTATGTTCAATATTGAGAAATATTGCGAAATGATCATTTATTAACACTTTCCAACATAACTGCCGTAAAAATGACTTTATCGAAATGAAATTTTAGTATGCTGTTGAGAGGCGGTCTGTGGGACATATGGGAATGTAAATGAATAATATCCCCGAATTAGTTTTGAATCGAACCGGGGTTGAAAAATGAAATACATTGAACACTACGGGACTTAATTTTTCAACCATTTTTTAAGCGAAGTTAAAATTCACAAATTTCTTCGAAAATTTTAGGCAATATTCAAATGAACACTTAAAATGTGTAAAAAATTTCATCACAATATGTTAAGTATTTTTTTAAATAAGAATTGAAATATTAATTACACCTCTTATATGATGCGATCACGTGACCATTATATGAAGAGATCACGTGACCCACTTCAAAATAAAATACGATATCCATTTTATTTTGCTTAGTGAAAATAGTGATTTTTAAGGAACGCTTATATTTATATTTAGTGTTGCATCTGTTCTAAAACCACTTTATTTTTGCATATTATCTGTGTATCTGAATTCTGTGACTATTCAATTATAATATTTTTTATTTTAAATGATCAACTGATGACAACTTTGACAACTGCGATTATTAGATGATCAACTAACAGACATATCGGAAACAATGGCGAGGGTTAGCAAAAATTCAATTTTAATATATATATATATATATATATATATATATATATATATATATATATATATAAATATAAAAAGTATAAAAAGAATTTTAGAATTGAAAAAAGAAGGAAGGCTTAGCGAGAAGCTTACTTAATGGCGGTAAGGGGTTGTGACCTTTCACCCCAGTTGTCAACAAGCTTGTCATAAATGCCGCGGCATTGCACTCCTGGACGCCAGCCCTGGCTGAAGCCAACCCCCGGAGTGACAATAGCAATTATCACAAGACCATTAAAAAAGAAAAGTCCAATGATAATATGAAGACCATCACTGGATGAGCAACTAGTCCTTTAGACCACAATGACCTGTATATAACTTCGTGTTATCGTTCTGCGGTCCTGTTATTCATAGTATGCGAACCTTCATCTGCTAAATGATATAAAATAGATTTTAACTTTAAACAATAAGCATTATTGTTACTGTATAAATTATCAATATAATGTAGCATAAAAAGAACGGGGTATTGCTGTAGATATGCTTGCTGTAGAAATGTCAGATCAAAATCAATGCGGATGTCTTCATTGTAGATAATTCTCTGAATTCTAGCCAATCCCCCCAAGAATACATTCCTAAATATATTCAAATGAAGATTGGAATTCCAATTGATCAGACCGTTTATAGGTATATTAAAACTTTTTTTTTTATCATAGATAGTAAATCTTCTATCATAGATACTGAAATCTATACTTAAATCTAAAAATTCCACTACATTTTTAAGTGCAGCAGGATTTTCTTTCAAAATTAAGTTTGGTGGGTAGAAATCAAAATTCATACTATAATCCTCATTTTCATATCCGACTATCAAATCATCCACATAACGTAGGTATATGATTTCATTATTAAGATGTGATTGGCTTTCATAAAAATGGAGATACAGATCAGAAAGTATAGAAGAACACCCCCCTCCCATGGGGATGCCTTTAATTTGCAGATATATAGAAATTCCATTAAAAAGGTAGTTTTCTTTAATAACAATATTAATTAAAATCTTATATTTAATGAATTCTATTGCTTTCTTCAAGTCGTATTCTTCATAAAGAAGGTTTAGGATATTAGATAAGTCTTCAAGTTCAATATTGTTGAAGAGTTCCTGAAAGTCATAGGTTTTAAAGTATAATGGATTTTTGTGATATTTTAAAGACTTTATAACTTCTTGACTGTTCTTGATGATGTAACTACCTTTATTATTGATTTGATGCAACACAGGTTTTAAAAGTTTAAGTAGAATTAGCTTTTGTAAGATAAGTATTACAGCCGACTGTAACTGGTCTGAAACTAGTAGGGCACTTATGCAATTTAGGAATATTAATTAAGTATGGGTACTTAATTATGCCATTGTATTTAATACCTGTTTTTTGATATAAGGCTTTAATCCTATTAGTAATTTCTTGGTGGGGAGGGTTAACTTTTCGATATTGCATAATATTTTCATATTTTTCTTTTAAGGTTTGAATATAATAGAATTTGCAGGTAAATGCGTAATTGCTTGAAACTTTATCGGTGTATGTAATTATGAACTTATCTTGAATGGTCTTGAGATACTTAACGTTCAGTTTGCAAATGTCATGTGGTTGATATAAATTTTTATAAAAAAACTTGAAGTCGTTGCATATCCTGTAACGCCATTGATTGAAGGTGAAGTCAGGTATACTGAATCGAATTGACAGATCATAGATAAATTTATCAATATCTTGCTAAAAAGTTTCATATGGATTGCCTATATGAGGATTACGATATTTTGTACCAAGTTGAAAGGCCCGTATTAAATTTTTATCTTTCAGGACAGCACTATCACCAGTGACTATATGTCCTATCAAAGGATCAGAATATGGATTATTTTCACAATTACATGCTGTTATATTTTCAGTTTGTAGATTTTTACTTAAGATGTTATAGTTAAAAATTCTTCTTCCCAATGGAATTTCATATCTGTAGGTTGTCTTGATTTTTAAGTTAAGTATAGGAAGATGATGTTGATGTTGTTTCAAAACTCTTCTAAAAGGAATATGATTGAAGATTTTGTTTTGAAACAGGATATTAAGATATGCAGAATATTGAGATTTAACCACTTCATCATTTTTCAATTTAAGATTAAGAAATTTTGATCGTTTTTTTAACCAATCACGTTTTTTTAACCAATTTTTTAATCAATTCATATTACCATTGGACTTTTCTTTTTCAACGGTCTTGTGATAATTGCTATTGTCACTCCGGGGGTTTCAGCCAGGGCTGGCGTTCAGCCAGGGCTGGCTTGAGTGCAATGCCGCGGCATTTATGACAAGCTTGTTGACAACTGGGGTGTAAGGTCACAACCCCTTACTGCCATTAAGTAAGCTTCTCGCTAAGCCTTCCTTCTTTTTTCAATTCTAAAATTATTTTTATACTTTTTATATTTATATCGTGTATAGTATTTGTAGCTGCTTTCCGCACCATATATGCTACAACACTTCAATATCTTTAATAACTTCCATTTTCCATCTTATATATTATATATATATATATATATATATATATATATATATATATATATATATATATATATATATATATATATCCAATTCTTTCCATTTGTCTAATATTATTTGTTATTTCCATTTTTGTTTTTGTCTGGTAATGTGTTGGATCTTTTGACGATGTTTCGACCATGTGGCTGTATCGTTGAGCGAAACACATTTGGAACATCTGCGGATGCAAAAATCCTTGAAGAGCTGGATCTACAGAGGTTCTATCCATTTCCAATTTCATATTTTTGGATTGCATATTTTCTTTTATTTTTTATCTATTGTCATTTTAATATTTGGAGTCTCCAGATTTTGCTAATCCTTCGATATTTGTACTTGATTTATATGTATCGCTCTTGAATGTTAATAAAGTCATGTGCATGATTTATATATATATATATATATATATATATATATATATATATATATATATATATATATATATATATATATATAAAAGAATGAAAGTTAAAAAATTCCTGAAATCACACGAATAAGGCGCTATGCTGCACTACAATGTGGATTTTAAAATCATACCAGAAAAGTATAAAAATGAAAGAAAGCAATATATCAAAGAATGGCTGGGGGGGTTGTGACCCCCACTCCCCGGTTAAGCCAGCTTTGCGTCTAGACAACACTCCCGGAAGCCGATATATTGCACAAATATGAATACCGAAGTATCAAAAAAAAATTTTAAAAAAGGATTTTAAAAAATGATTTTAAAAAGGAGGTTACAAAACATGAAAGTGTGGAGTATCCAGAAGACTCGTATTTTAAAACTGTACTAAAGGCAATAAGAAACAAACATATAGATTTTAATTACCAAAGTAGATACTGTACCATAACCCAGATGTACTACTCACCATAACGAATCCAGCATCAATCTATCTGCTTGTTATTATCTATTGTATATAAGAGTGTCATTAACAATTCATAACCTGTTGTTGTTGTTGAGACCCAGACCGTCCGACCTACCAGAATGGTGTAAGGTAACAGTATGGACGGCCGGGAAGTGCCACCCAATTTAGACCGGAACCCAGTGGGGGAGGCATCCACAGGGACCGTACCCTCCTTCCCCTACCACCAACCTCTCGGAAGGACTTACGGACCCACATGTTTAAAGTGATCGTACTCCGCATGAACACGGCGGCATTTGTGGTAGCGTGCAAATCTAGCGCGCAAACCACGGGGATACCGCACCCTAGATGGCCAACAGCACGCGGTGTTCCGAGGTGGTCACCCACCAAGTACTAACCGCACCCGATGCTGCTTGACTTCGGTGATCTAACGAGAACCGGTGTTATCAGCACGGTACGGCCGTTGGCCCTCATTCATAACCTGTGTAAAGATGGCTCAGACTCCCTAACATAATCAACACACGGGAGGTTCGGCATCCAAATATATGTGATAGGTATCAGTTACGGTTATACCATAAAATTTGCATATAATGTTACACAGGAAACGTTTCGGAAAACCCTGTGCAATAGCACCATGGAGGAAGTTAATATCGCTATTGTAACGATCATTAACATTACAGTTGATTCTTTTGCTTCGAAAAGATGGTTCAAAATTATGTTTCTATACACATTTTTATGTAAGCATGAATACCAAGGAACAATGAAATTTATATTAAATTTAAAATCTCTACGTTTATCGTAGATACGAAATCCAGTTGATCCATCTGGAAGTTTGTACAAAGACAAATCAAGAAAATTAAGACTTTCATCAGGGTTGTATGGTGTTTCAGTTAAAGTTAAACATTTTGGATAAAATCCAAAATCCAATAAAAAATCTTTTTCTTTACAGGCAAAAAGGATATCGTCAACGTAACGTATGAGAAGCAATTCGTTTAAAATGTGTGTGCCCTCTTCATATTTGTTGAGGTAAATGTCGGCGAGAATGGAGGAACACCCACCTCCCATGGGTATACCATGTAGCTGTTTGTAGAAATTGGTACCATCGTATAAGACGGTTTCAAAAAGTACAAAATTGACTAAAGATTTAAATTTAGCTAGAGTAATATGCTTTTTGCATATTATATTTTTCATAGACTTCCATCAAAATGGCAAATAGATCTTTAATATTTATATTACTGAACAAATCATTAAAATCATAACTTTTATAATGTAAATCTTCAGATATGGTTTTAATTTTTTCTATTACTTCAAGACTATTACTTATGAAATAAACACCATTATTTTTTATTTTAATCATAACTTCTTTTAAGATTGATAGAAGCTTTTTATTTGCTATTGTTAAGTAAGTTTTATAACCATTAGTAATGGGGCGGAATTTCACTGGATTTTTATGCAGTTTTGGTATTAAAGTAACATAAGGAAATTTAATAGCTTTCAATGTGTAACCCACTGATTTATAACAGGCCCTTATACGGTTTTCTATCTCGATCTGCGAAAGTTGTAAAGGGCTATATACATCACGATCCTGGTAACATGCAATCAGTAATTTATTATAAAGATGTTGACATGTAAATGCATAATTTGATGTAACTTTATCAACGTATGTAATTACGAAATTCTTTTGCAAAGTCATCAATTCATTTCTATTGCAATGTTTTACAACTTCCCCCCTTCCAATGTTATTGTAAGTTTTAAAAAAAGCATTTAATACAGCTGATTTCCACACATTATATATAGAAGTAGGTACACTGTATTTCACTGCACATCGATAAATGAATCTGTCTATATCTTGCGTAATTGTACCTCCAATAAAGCGAAACTCGGCTATACGAAATTTAGTGCCGAGTTTGAAGAAAGGTTTCAACGATGATGTTTGTAAAAGATCAAGATCACCAGAAATAACGTGACCATGATGACTGTCGATAAAATTGGAATATTCTGTACAGGAAATCCTGATGGATCAACTGGATTTCGTCTCTACGATAAACGTAGAGATTTTAAATTTATTTTAAATTTCATTGTTCCTTGGTATTCATGCTTACATAAAAATGTGTGCAGAAACATAATTTTGAACCATCTTTTGCGAAGCAAAACAATCAACTGTAATGTTAATGATCGTTACGATAGCGATATTAACTTCCTCCATGGTGCTATTGCACAGGGTTTTCCGAAGCGTTTCCTGTGTAACATTATATGCAAATTTTATGGTATAACCGTAACTGATAGCTATCACATATATTTGGATGCCGAACCTCCCGTGTGTTGATTATGGTAGGGAGTCTGAGCCATCTTTACACAGGTTATGAATGAGTACACCCTTATATACAATAGATAATAACAAGCAGATGGATTGATGCAGGATTCGTTATGGTGAATAGTACATCTGGGTTTTGGTACAGTATCTACTTTGGTAATTAAAATCTATATGTTTGTTTCTTATTGCCTTTAGTACAGTTTTAAAATACGAGTCTTCTGGATACTCCACACTTTCATGTTTTGTAACCTCCTTTTTAAAATCCTGTTTTAAAATCCTTTTTAAAAAAATTTTTTTGATACTTCGGTATTCATATTTGTGCAATATATCGGCTTCCGGGAGTGTTATCTAGACGCAAAGCTGGCTTAACCGGGGAGTGTGGGTCACAACCCCCCCAGCCATTCTTTGATATATTGCTTTCTTTCATTTTTATACTTTTCTGGTATGATATATATATATATATATATATATATATATATATATACCAGAAGTAATCTTATCCCTTAAATCATATACTGTAAACAAATGAAATGAGCACTCTTTGATCTTAACATTAAATGTATGAAGGTGTATAGTACCAATAAAACTATTCTTTCATTGGGGCATTAATACGTTATTATGTTATTGCAGAAAATTTTGGCAAACAATATTACAGCCAAATACCGTCCGGCCGTCCAAACAGCTGCTCATGGCCTAGGATTAGTCGGATGGTCTGGGTTTTCGACAACCAAATACATCATTAAAGGTCATCATACTATTTCCAGATTTAAAAGTGTTTAATATTGTTACTAGTACATAAAACATATTCACGGCATACTGCTTGTCCTTCAGGTAAAACGACATTTACAGTTAACATGGTTGTTATTCGAAGGTCCGGATCGCTCGACATTAACGACGAAGTTGGCACAATGTTCTCAATTTTTCGACATTTTTAGATTTCAGGAAAATTCTCAAATTTTGTAGATTGAGTAACAATCCCTCGATTTACATAATTTTTGACGGTGAAGCTAAAATGTATCGCAGACAAACGTGTATATCGTAAGACAGAGTATTTCAGACAGAGTATGTTGTAGACAGAGTATTTGAGTGTTGTAGGAAAATATTGGATTTCTGATGTTCAATTTAATAATTGGCGTGATACGAGTATAACCTGTATAGTGAGAACCTCAATGTCTTGGGAATACAGTATTTCGTTTTTTAATTAGTTGAGCATTTAATTTCCATTTATTCTACCTGATAATTATTTTAAGACAGTGAAATATTGCGTTATTAGCTGGATATTGTTCCTTTTTACACTTACAGGTGATTTTAATAAAGTTTTAGTTATCTAGAAATTTAAACTCGTCTTGGTATTCTGATATTATACCATAGGATACTTTACTATAATATACATGAAAGTCAATGTTTGCAGCTTTTCATTTTATTGCAGTTTAAGCAACCAATGAATCTAAATATATTTTTAAAAAAAATTTAAAAACAAACCAATAAAAACGCTGCTTTTTCCACTTTTCATCAGTAAGATAGCTTCTTTACTTTTTATAATATAAAACATTCATTTGTTTGAATGGCGTTGAAGTAAAGACCACATATAAATGGTATTCCAACTCATTGACTATTGCGCTCCAAATCTTAATTTAGTTATCGAAAAATCCTCGCAGACAAACGTGTTTATCGTAAAGTTCTGGTTGAGTACGTGATACGGTTGCTTTATATGCAGACAGAGTATTTCAATTGCATATGAGACGATTAGTGGGTCAAAATAAAGTTTCATATTGAGTGTTGTAAGAAAAGATTTACTTGGTAGATATAATTATCCCTCGAAAAAGTTAGTTAAATTTTAAACTAAATACTTTTGTTTTAATATAATATATGGCTGCATTTGGATTTATGATATCAAAATTCCTGCATACTTCTACAAAAAAGGACTACAAAACAAGACTACCAAGAAGACTACAAAGAAGGCTACAAAGAATACAACAAAATAACAAAGAATTCCATGTTCAATGTAAACCTAGTCCCTCTTCTCAAATTTATATTCCACTGTAGTATGCTGAGTTATTTAAATTCATCTTTAGAGGCTTTTACTGTTGTTGGATTTTATACCGTGTTTAAATAATCCCAATCCCTTATCTTTCCCCTTAACCCCTTTATGACCATCGAATGAAGGAAGAAGGGTTTCCGCCAACCCGTGCGTAGCGAGAATCGTTTGCTTCTCCAGGCCCAGACACTTTTTGATGTTAAGTCTAATGCGGCGAAAAAAATCGTATTATACAACTTAAAATACATCTACCACTATTATAGAAATATACGGGTACTCTTGAAATTTGAGTGACCAATCTGCATCATTTGTTTTTCAAACATGAGCCTTCAAAGCTTCTTTGTTTTATTAACTATTAATTGTATAATATTATCAATGAGATACAGATTAAAAAATAATGTCCTTTAAAATCGCATTGACCTGTGCGTATTTCATTCAGAGTTCAACTGAAGAGATGGCGGAACTCGACATTTGAACTCTGAATACCTGTACTTAAAGTCATCCAAAAACATCAACACTCACATTGATGTATATTAAATAAACTTTCACACTTTTTTTTAAAAGACATAGCAACTATTTCACTTTCTTCACTTCTATCACTATGAGATCCATTCATCATTTGTTAAATTTCAGTTTCAGAAATACTTTTTACACTTTTCGACATGATTATTGCAACATTTTTCTGACTAAATACGTACTAGTTCATACGTACACCCTCTGAAAACCAGCGATAAGAATCACAGCCCTAATTCTTCTCAACTTACCAAAAGACCCCCCTCCCCATCGTTAAAATAAGCACATAATAACTACCATGAAAGAAACCTTCCCTTTAAATATCTCAGTCGCATACCTTATAAATCAGAACCACCACAACAATTTGTATGTGTGTGTGTTTATATAATCAACTTTGTCACCATTCTCATGGAAAACATAAACCGAAGCTAAAATGTGAAGGTCAGTGATTGTAACAAGCATTGCAAAAACTATAAGATTCTATCGCTATCAGGTGTTATTAAAAATATTAATTCTAATCCTACGTTTTGTTCCAATTCTACGTTGTGCATTGGCATCGCTGGGCTCTTGCAACCTATCGTATCGCGTGGCAAATATGCATCCGTGGACCTGAAAAGGAAGAAATTCTCCGTTGCATATATGCATGGCTAGTCCTCTAGGGATTCCCCTTAATAAAACCTTCTAATATTTCTTTGTTGAAAGCAGGCATATATCAAGTAGATGACTACAATTTATTTGAAAATGTTTTGAACTTTCTTCTTCGAATTAAAGTATCTGGAGTGTAAGACTGTACTTGGATTTTTGATATCAAAATCTATGCATATATATGCTCACTTTCACAATAGCATTATGCATTATAATTTATGTGTACATTTGTATTATGTAATGATCAAATGAGCAATGGTTGGTTCTTTGCACTTCATTCGAAATTGTTCACTTGCACATCAGCTCACTTGGATTATAATCAATATTAAATTGAAGAACATGAAATTCAATTAACTTCGCTAAAATCAGCATATAATAAAATATTATAAGTATCGACCAGTTTAGAAAGCAAGAACAGCCTTCTTCGTCAGAATGCACAAGAAGGACCACCTTCACTTGTCAAATAAATATTAGTAACTGATATAGGAACAGGTAATGTGGTAGAAGCAGGGAAAGGGCAATGCCAAAAGCGAAAGAATAAAAGTAGAGGGGGATAAAACCCATGAGGAATGAACCAGAGGTGGGACATAATAAGTGAACAGTAAAATACCAAAGACGAAAGCGAAAGCCCACTAAATAATTCAAATTACTTATTCATAAAATCGCAATTAAATTACAAAACCAAGAAAAGGATGAAAATTACAGAAATAGGAAGAAGGCATACGGAATAAAAATACTTTAACAGCAGTTGGAGCTGTAAGCATTAGAAATCATGCATTCGAAAATGATATTTTGTTCAAAAGTTATGTTAAAATAGTTAGTGAATTTGTTTAATGTTTCTTCATTTTCTTTTTCAAGGTGGCAACAGTTTGGAGATGACATCGAATTGAATACATTTAACAAATTTGTAATAATACATACTGCTTTAATACTGTTTACATACAAAGCCTAGTATTATTTTACATATAGATTTTGCTTTCCATATTTTTCGAAACTGTTTCTCTATAAAAAATTATAATAATATGAAAATAATTATATGAAAACGTTAAATTTTAACTGATTATAATTCTAATCATGTGCATTAAATATCGACCTTCTTCTTTTAGTTTAACGTTGTCTACATTAACAAAATTCAAAATTCATCTGTTTATTTGCCTATTTAGATAAATAGGAAGGCTTAATAGTGCAGAACGGATTTACCGAATTTCATGAAAATTGTGTCTGCAGTCTTTCTTTGTTTCCACTTTTAATTTTTAATTTCAACTCCCGTCTGTCTGTTCGTTTGACTTTATATCCTTCTGGCTGTTTCCGTACTTTGATCGTGACCCAATCGTTATATGAGGTCCCAAACAAGCGAAAGAAACCATGATGATACTGTTTTTAAACTAACAGGTGTTTCTGATCGGTGCTTCGCGTTAAAATTACGGAAGATTTATGAATTAACGAAGTAAAAATCATCTGAAGTGAGCGGCCGAATGACTTTCCCTATAGACTTATTAAATTTCTGTTTGTTTCTTTTATAATCCAGTAAACTGAGTTTATTTGTATTAAAAAACACGCATAAGTATCTGAAATTTACAGTTTTACTTCAATTTTCGTTTCATTTAGCAACAGTATGTATTTTCAAAGTCGATGTACCAAAAATACGAAGAAATTACAATATCTCGACAATAGATCGTTTTACAATATGGTTGTGGCCCCCTTGTGTTTTGCTTTCCTGACCAAGTAGGTCAATTGCAACGGTTTACCCTAATAAAGTGTTTAGGAGAGGATGAATCTCGACAAACCAGTATTTTGGTCTGCATCTGGTGTGCATGTGTTTTCCGCTCGATCTCTTGTAGCGAGCGCTGTTGCCGTGGTTAGTGGGGGTCACGTCTAGTAGCTCGGTCTCGTTGCTTGGGATAGCGTCCTAGAGACGCTGGCCGCGATGTCGAGGCATACCCTGGGCGTTGTTGCTGTAGTGGCGACTTGCCGTATACTTTCGGATGTGTCGGTTATTCTTATGTATTATGAATATGGAGTTGGCTTTCATATTTTTGTCGTATAAAATAAGCATTTTAGATTTAGATTTTATCAATATTTTTGCGAGCCATTTTGCAAAAAGTGGTAGATTCCTTCTTCTCGAATCATACCAAAATCTAATCAACACTAGAGTATCGCACTGGTGACGTATTTACCAAATTTTGAATTTTTTTTTAATTAGTTTACAAGCTAGAGCGGATACTGTACATACATTGCACTGACAGATACATAGCCAGACGTCACGCTAAAAATATATTTTTTGAGTTCTAGAGTCTCTAAACGTGTAGATCTAGTCGAAACACACAAGTTGTGATTTATGACACGATTCCTATACTTTGACTTTGTACATTGTGCCCATTTTCCTATACTTACCATGTACAGAAGAGAATGTAATAAACCTTTTTATTTTAAGGTCGATAAAAGAAAGATCTCTCTTTATTTCTGCCTCTAATTAGAATATTAGAAATATATTCTACAAATGAACTGTCTAATAATTATTTTTATCTATAAAAATAAAATGTAAGTTGCGCTGTCTGTTTATTATCTCAGCATAGGAACACTTTTTTCTTTTTTGTGAGAATTAGTGTAAAGTATCGAGAAGAAAGAAATATTCCAAATAATTAAATTTAACTGCCAACAGTGAATTAAGTTTATATTATATATTCCGTATTAAAGAGGGGCTTACAGCTGGTATGCATACAAAATTCTTTAGCGGAAAAAGTATTTGTTATTGAATTACTGTGTTCACACACAATAACACTTAATCACGAATTACAAAGGCTTAATATCACAAATTATAAAATTGTCTGGAATACAGTAATTTTTATATTTAAACTTTAAAACTAAAGTTTAAACTTTTAAAAACGTTAATTCAAGCTTGATCAAATTGATAATCACTTAAATCCGAATTCAACCAATTATTTAGTAAATTACAGAGGATATTAAATGCACAAATTAAAAGTTCAAGCCTGTGCGAATAAAATCTGCCTACTGATAATATTTTCACTATTAAATCTACTTACTGAAAATATGCCTGCTAGAAATACTAAATGTATAAACACATTACAGTAAAATTGGCAAACTATATACACGCTCAATGAATATCAATATACGCACTTTATGCATATTTAATAAATTTTGCGCATTCCAAGGACAGGGCCATTTAAAATTTAACAGTATTTAATTTATCGAATGGAAATTCAACCCACGTTTTGGAAATTTGAATGCAATTCCACATTCCGTTAAGTCGTTAATTGGATTACTTTAAAGCAGCCATTTAAGCAGTCTATCCACATACTGGGAAAGAACATTTATCTGAAAAAAAAATAGATAACCGATTGTTTTTATTCAATGATCAGTGGGTTTTGTTAAAGGAGAGGTTATTGAAAATCAGGAATTGTGAGTCCGAGAACACCAAATTTTTTGTTAAAACTTAAACCTACAACATGTTTATGGTTTTTTGGTTTATATGTATTGCGTAATATAAGAAAATATTAATTTGTTACAAGAATGTTGAAGTAATTTGCGTTAGAACAAAGATAAATATACAGGGTGATTATAATTAATGTTCCCGGTTTAAAAATGGTGTCAAATAAAAAGCACTGGTCAGAATGATTTGAAAATTTTCGTGAACACTCGTGAAGCAATGGATTTCTGTTTGGTGAAGAAAAAACAGTAGTTCAAAAAGTCGCTCCTAAGAGAAAAATTGGCGCTTTACTGCACTAGAATGCAATACAAAAGTAATAAACGTTGGCTTACTCATTGGCTAATGACGTAATAAATGTTCAATATGCTGTTCTTCGAATACTGAATTAAAAGACGATCTTTCATCATCATATGCAAGTTGCAAAATCTGGGCTACCGAAATTCCACAGGAACGACGACAGGTGCCTCTTCACTCCCCCCCCCCCTCAAAGTCAGTCTCTGGTGCGGATTTACAGAAGCGTTTATTATCGGGCCTATCTTTATTGAGAAAGTTGGTCCTCATGCCCCCGTCACCTGTTCTGTCAATGGTCATCGATATGAACGTATTTTGAAAAGTCACGTTATACCCACACTGCAAGAGTGTCAGTGTATCGATAACACTATTTTCATGCAGGATTGGGCTCCACCACATATCGCAATACCAGTGAAGCGGCTACTTCGCAGTCATTTTGGAGATGACAGAATCATCAGCCGCCAGCACGTTCTCCTGACCTCAGTCCATGTGATTTTAGGCTTTGGAGGCATCTGAATAATGTTGTGTTTAATGGACACATTACCAATTCAGCGGAACTTAAAGCTAGCATCACGCATCACATTTGCAACATCTCTACAGAAACACTCAAATCTGTTGTTGAACACGCTATTTTGCGCTTTCAGTTTGTTTTAGAATGTGAAGGACAGCATATTGAACATTTATTACGTCATTAGCCAATGAGTAAGTCAACGTTTACTACATTTGTATTGCATTCTGGTGTAGTAAAGCGCCAATTATTCTCCTAGCGGCGACCTTTTGAACTACTTTTTTTTTTCTTCACCAAACAAATCCCATTGCTCCACGAGTGTTCAAGCAAAATTTCAAATCATTCTGACCAGTGCTTTTATTTGAGACCATTTTCAAACCGGGAACTTTAATTATAATCACCCTGTTTATTATGAAACAAGAATACAATTTTTAATTATTAAAGACAAAAGTTATAAGAACGCTGTATTTATATTTCTTCATAGGGATCATAAAATAGTTATATTTTTCATAAACGCATTAATAGCGTTATATTTAACAAAAGAATCAAAATATTGTTTTTATTTGTAAAATAAATAAATTAAACTTATCTACACAGTGAAATATACGCAATAAACTGTTCTATAGGATAAATATATCCAGCTGCCCTGCAGGAAATGAAAATGTTTTGATAAATAAAGAATTAAACAAGACATTTTTCTTCGGTAAATTTTCAATGCTTCTAGATTTGGACGTGGTTATTAAAATGCAGCGTTCTAAGATTATTCTAAGGATAAACTACTTTATTAAGGAATTATATATAATAACAAGAAAGATCAATCATGCATAAGCATTGATTATGAAACACTTTCCAACTGAAATGTAATTTCATTTAAAAATTTCTAAAATGTGATTCATTCAGTGGTAATATCTTTTACATTATCACAGTACTGCAGTAATTTATTATACTTAAATATTTAAAACTGTATCGAAATATAAATCATCTGATTCTTTATGCAAAATCAATGAATATTTCATTCATATAACTTGTATTCCAGACTCCAGAGCTAAATAATTTTGTGTGAAAAAAATTCAGCAATTCTTATGTAATTCATCTTACAATCGCTTGAGATATTTGCATTCTGCATATGTTAAAATTAGGCTTCCTTGAAGAAATAATAAAAGTTTAGGGATCATTTAAAATCACAACTATTGTAATTGCATAGACACGGAATTTAGATACACAGATAATACACAGATAATATATATGTGTATGTGTATGTACTCAAAGTATTGGAATCGTGCCGAAGATCGGAACTCGAATTTTCAAAGGATCTACACGTTTTGGGACTTCTAGAACACGAAAAAACTACTTTTAGGAAGACGTCTGTGTGTGTAAGGGTGTATCTGTGTATGTTTCTGTGTGTCTGTGTGGATATTACATCCACTCTAATTGAAAAACTAATGGACCGAATTTCATAAAATTTGGTAGGTATGTTTTTTGTGGGAAATCCTGATGTTCATTAGATTATAGTACGATTCGTAATAAAATAATCTGCCTTCTTTGAGAAATGGCCGGCAGAAATTGCCTTTATCCACTCTAGTTAAAAACTAATAGAACAAATTTAACAAAATTTGGAGTATAATATATCATTAACCTACAAGTGATTTATATACCAAATTTAACAAAATTTTGTATATAAATCATTTGTAGGTTATTCTACTACGATTCGGGAAAAAGGAACGGGCTATTTTTGCGAGATGGCCAGCAAAAATCGTTATATATAAAAATAAAAGACTACGTGTGCTCAATTATATCAATTAAATTTCTATTTTATATGTGATTTTTGACAACAAAAAGAATAAGACAAACCCCATTACTCTAGGACTAGCCGTTTTTGAGAAATTCTCGTTCTTTCGCGTTTTCGCTACGCCACCTTTGACAATAAGTCCACCTATCAAATGAGAACCAAATTTAAGTTTAACGTGTAAATTCAATGTCATTTAAAATACTTATGTTGTGCAGATAAACTCAAATTATCATTGAATAAATAAAGAGAACGAATATGAGTCTGCAGAGAAAGACATGTGCTGTCCACATCAGAATTTTTAACAATATTACACCAATGATTTATAGAAGTGAACGGGGATTATTTTCAGGCCATTTCGAAAAAATGTATGATCTATATTTAAAGATCCATCAAATTTTTGTCGAATAAAATGTTCAACAAATTTAAGCTGTGTACCAAATTTTAACTCTTTAGGACGTAGGAAAGTGCATTTAAAATGCCATCAATTAAATTTATCATGAAGAGTTATATAAAATTTAAAAAAAATGAAAAATTGTTATCTACCAAATTTATTTTAAAATATGAAGCCACTCCCATATGCAAAACGTTTAAACAAATGGAGAGTAATTTTTTATATAATATCTCTCTCTTTTCTTTCTGAAAGATATCCCAAAGTCAGAATTTAATTGAATTTGTTTTTTTCCCTATATTAAATAATTTTTTTAATTAAAACACTACTTAACATATTTTACTGAATTTTTTTTTATATATTCTATGGGATAATGTGAATATTTCCTAAAAATTTCGAAGCAATTCGTGAATTTTAAATTTACTTAAAAAATGTTTGAAAAATTAGGTCCCATAGGGTTCAATGTCTTTCATTTTTTCAACCCGGGTTCAATAAAAAACTAATTGGGTGATATTATTTATTTATATTCCCATAGGTCCTACAGACCGTCTGAACAACATACTAAAATTTCATTTTGATAAACTCATTTTTACGGCAGTTATCGTGCTAACGGACAGACAGACAGACAGACAGACAGACAGACAGACAGAATGAACAAAGTCATAAACACTTTTCAACTTTGTTGTAAAGTGTTAAAAAGGAATACAAATATGCATAATACACTTCAAGAATGTAATCGATTTACACCCAGCTCCTATGAATATTATAAAGTTTAACAGTAGATAAATGATCATATGGATACGAAGACGTTACAGTCAAAACGTTAGATGCTCAGGAAAGGTGGTTCATGCAGTTGGAAACACTGTGAGCAAAATTATTTTGTTTGGGAAGAAATGTCTTGTTATTAGGTTTCTTCGCTTAGAAACATGTGTTCTTGTCAAAAGGAAAATAAAGTGCGCCTTTTATTTTCCTTTTAAAGTAAGAAGATGGCAAGAAAAATTTTACACTGAAACCAAGTATTTTAGCGAACATTTTACACTTCTCTTACTATTCAATATAGAAGGAATTACTTTCGTTATAGAATGGTAAGAGAGTCAGTTTTCTCTGTCTTCGTCAATGTTATAATGCTATGTTATGCTATGATTTGCTACATATTAGCACATTTATAAAGCCTTTCAACGATACATGGCACGATGAACTACATAATGTCAACAATGCAGTTTCACATAGTTTAGCATTTGAAGTACAGACAAAAATAAAATAATTGTTGTTTTTTAAAGGAAAATATTACACTGAATGACTTTTCTTCTAAACCTATGAAACCTTTTATAAAGTCAAGTTATAAATTCCTAAAGCATTCAGGTAAATTAGAGTTTTTTTCCTGTAACCATACAAAAATAATATTACATACTTCTCGACATTAGTATAAGGCACTATAATTGAAGACTGCAAAATGGAACAGAACTCCATGGTCAATGGTTACTCTACTCGAAATTAATATTAGAAAATATATTATTTTTTTGAATTAAGCTGTGTTATTTAAATTTAAATTTACAGGGACATTTGTTGGAAGTTATAGCGTATTTAAGGAATTCTAAATCCCTATTAAACTCCTTAGTATAACCTTCTGATACTTACTTGAAGAAAACAGACATGGACCACATAATTAATTACATTTGATTCGAAAACATTTCGAACCTTCTTTCTTAGGTTGGAAAGAAAACAGTTTGCGCTACTAAAAACTACTAAGAACGAACTACGACTCAGCAGATAAAGAAAAATTCAAGCAGTACAAAAATACCCAAAGCAAAAATGCTCTAACGAGCGGTATCATCCATTGAAAACAAACCCAAACATAAACATATCAAATCAAATAAGCTAGACTGAAAGAGAGTATTTAAATGAGATTCAAAATGAAACACAGAGAAGCACAAAGACTCCTTCTATTTTTCTTATTTCAGTCCAGTTACCTCAATTTTCATGTGCGAGGGCAACTGGACACTATTGGCCTGTGTTGATATGTTTATAGCTGGGTTTGTTTTCAATGACTGTCACCATCCGCGGATCAATTTTCGCTGTGAGTTTTCTTGCTCTGTTCTACTGTTTTCTATTTCTGCCAACTTGAATCATGTTGAAAGTCAGAACTCGAGTTTTCGACGGATCTACACATTACAAGCATTCTAGTACATGGAAAATATTTTTTAGTGTGACGTCTGTGTCTTCCTGTGCAATGTATGAATCCACACAAGAGGACTAAATGACCAAATTTCGCAAAAAATGGTAGATAAGTGACTCTTGGGCTACACTGGTGCTGATAACATTTCGATACGAATAGGGGGGGAAAAGCCTTTTTTAACACTTTACAACAAAGTTGAAAAGTGTTTATGACTTTGTTCATTCTGTCTGTCTGTCTGTCTGTCCGTTAGCACGATAACTGCCGTAAAAATGACTTAATCAAAATGAAATTTTAGTATGTTGTTCAGACGATCTGTAGGACCTATGGGAATATAAATGAGTAATATCACCCAATTAGATTTGGATTGAACCCGGGTTGAAGAAATGAAATACATTGAGCCCTATGGGACCTAATTTTTCAAACATTTTTAAAGCGGATTTAAAATTCACAAATTGCTTCGAAAATTTTAGGTAATAGTCAAATTGTTCCAAAAAATATATAAAAAAAATTCAGCGAAATATATTCAGTAGTTTTTTAAATAAAAATTAAAATATTAATTACACATCTTATATGAAACGATCACGTGACCATGATATGAAAGGATCACATGACCCACTTCAAAATGATATATGGCATTCATCTTGTTTCAAAATCGCGATTTTTTTAAGTTTTTTTAATTCATATTGAGTGTTGTATCTGTCCTAAAACCACTATATTTTTGCTTAAATTCTGTGCATCTACATACTGAAACAACGCAATTACAATATAATCGAGTTTAAATGCTCATCCAAATATGATTATTTCTACAACGAAGCCTATTTTTCACCTATGTAAAATGTAAACAGAAAAATATGTAGAATGAGTTGTATTAGAATTGCTCTATTTCTTTAACCAAAATCATTTAGTTCCTGGAGTCTACATAGCTGATATGAATGAAATATTAATTAATTTTATAAACAGAAGGACGATTTTTTTCGATGAAGTTTTAAGCATAGAGTTTATGAATTGTAGCTCCATGGTCTTCATTTTTAAATAAAATAAATTATTATAGTATTGTGATGAATGAAATGAATGAAATCCTGCTTTTATAGAGAGATCCAGGCGTGTTATTTTTTCTATGAGATCATTTGAATTTATTTCAGTTGTTTTTGATGAAGTTTTCAAATATAATAAATTATCGTAGTATTATGATAGTTTTAAAAATATTACCGTGGTATGTATTGCGTTTTAGAGATATTTAAACCAGGCAATTTATATTTCAATGCCGTCATTTGAATGAAGTTCATTTTTTTTCAATGAAGGTTTAAATTTTCAAATATAATAAATCAATGTAGAATTGTGATAAGTTTTAAAATATTACTGAGGAATGTATTGCATTTTCGACTTTTTTAAATAAAATTGCATTGAAGTTGGAAAGTGTTTCATAATCAATGCTTTAAGCATGATTGATCTTTCTTGTTTTTAAATGACTTTAAAAAATTGTCAAAATATAGAATTAAATAATACATATGCTCAATTGTATCTATTATCTACTAGTTTAACACATACATTTTTGGTGACGAAATGAAAAAGACCAACCCCGTATCTCTGGAGCTAACAGTTTTCAAGAAACTGTAGTATTCTTCGTATTTTTGCAGCGTGACTTTTGAGAATATATGCAGTACCCAAATAAAAATGTAAATTGAATTAAAATTGAAAATTCCGTGTAATTTCAAATAATTATCTATATTACTTTGTGCAATTAAACCAAATTTATTAAATTATGATAGAAAGAAAGAAAAAACTAATATAAGTATGTTGTGAAAGTCATGTACTACCTATATCAGATTTTGTTTTAACGGCAATATTTTAATTCAAATAAAAAAATATTGTCTACTACATCTCGGGCTATTTTGATTTCAGTAATATAAATTGAAATATAAATTACTTAAGCTGATTATTTATCAACATTGAAAAATTGTAAACATGCATTCAAACACCGAATTTCAAAATACAAGAAGCCATTATATCTCGTCAACACCCGTCAACACCTCGTGACATGATGTACGCACTTACCGAGTTAAAAATATTTGCTTAAAATTGGTTGCAATATACTTAGTTGCTAAACATTAGTTGCTAAACTTAGTTGCTAAACTTTTCTTTAGTAGACAGTATTCTTAGTATTATACATCAGGTTTTATTGTCAAACATAAAGTATGATATTTTGGTTTGGCAACAACGCACCAGGCATAAGAATCGTCCAACGCTTGGATTTTTATGCAGACAAAATTTGAATTCAATCCCACCTTCCGTTAATTGGATTACTTTAAATTAACATTTTAAGCAGTCTCTGCACGTATTGAAAAAGGCAATTAGAGGGGGGGGGGGATGAGATAAGTGATTGTTTTTGTTGGACAATCGATGCATTCGTGGTTTGAACTAAAAGAAAACATGCACCGCAAATCAAGAACTTTGTCAAAAAAAAGTATCTGGGATATTTTTATTTAATTTGGTGTTAAGGTATCTTACTTCAAGGGATAAGGACTTCGCAGAATGTTTACAGAATTTTAATCAGCATAAAATAAATGTTCCCTGTTTGGTTTCAGTGCTTTGTTAGTTGGTATTGGTTTTATAAAAATGATGAAAAATTCAAGTATGTAAATAAAAACTTGAAGAATTCCACTCTGTTTTCTGCTTTAACTAGAAAATTTAGCTAGGGTTAGGTTTAAAAGTACAACAAATGCAATAATCCAATAATCTGTTTATATCTGTAAGACAAATAATAAAGTCTGTTTTTGGTTATATGCTAAATACAATCCTGAATCCGAGTTAATATTGCTTTTTAACATTTTATAACAAAGTTGAAAAGTGTTTATGACTTTGTTCATTCTGTCTGTCTGTCTATCTGTCCGTTATCACGATAACTGCCGTAAAAATGACTTTATCAAAATGAAATTTTAGTATGTTTTTCAGACGGTCTGTGGGACCTATGGGAATATAAATAAATAATATTACCCAATAAGTTTTTTATTGAACCCGGTTTGAAAAAATGAAATACATTGAACCCTATGGGACCTAATTTTTCAAACATTTTTTAAGTAAAATTTAAAATTCACGAATTGCTTCGAAATTTTTAGGAAATATTCACATTATCCCATAGAATATATAAAAACAAGAAAGATCAATCACGCTTAAAGCATTGATTATGAAACACTTTCCAACTTCAATGCAATTTTATTTAAACATGTCAAAAATGCAATACATTCCTCGGTAATATTTTAAAACTTATCACAATACTACATTAATTTATTATATTTGACACCTTAAACCTTCATCGAAAAAAATTAACTTCATTCAAATGACGGCATTAAAGTATAAATTGCCTGGTTTAAACATCTCTAAAATGTGATACATTCCTCGGTAATAATTTTAGAATTATCATAATGCTACGATAATTTATTATATTTGAAAACATCATCGAAAACAACTGAAATTCATTCAAATGACGTCATAAAAAAATAACACGCCTGGCTCTCTCTATAAAAGCAACATTTCATTCATAAATAGTTCCCCCATTCATGTCATTCATCACAATACTGTAATAATTTATTTTATTTAAAAATTAAGACCATGGAGCTACAAGTAAGTAAACTCAATGCGTAAAACTTCATCGAAAAATATCGTCCTTCTCTTTCTAAAATCAATGAATATTTCATTCATATCAGCTAAGCAGACTCCATGGACTAAATGATTTTGTGTTAAAGAATTACAGCGATTCTAATACAACTCATTCTACATATTTTGCTGTTTACATTTTACATAGGTGAAAAATAGGCTTAATAGTAGAAATAATGAAATTAGGAAGAGCATTTAAACTGAAATATATTGTCATTGCGTTGTTTCAGTATGTAGATGCACAGAATTTAGGCAAAAATAAAGTCGTTTTAGGACGGATACAACACTCAATATGAATTAAAAAGAACTTTAAAAATCACGATTTTGACACAAGATGGATGCCCCAACGGCCGTACCGTGCTGAAAACAACGGTTCTCGTTAGATCACCGAAGTCAAGCAGCATCGGGCGCGGTTAGTACTTGGTGGGTGACCACCTCGGAACACCGCGTGCATCTCGGGTGCAGTATCCCCGTGGTTTGCGCGCTAGAATTGCACGCTACCAAAAATGCCGCCGTGTTCATGCGGAGTACGATCACGTTAAACATGTGGGTCCGTAAGTCCTTCCGAGAGGTTGGTGGTAGGGGAAGGAGGGTACGGTCCCTGTGGATGCCTCCCCCACTGGGTTCCGGTCTAAATTGGGTGGCACTTCCCGGCCGTCCATACAGTTACCTTACACCTTTCTGGTAGGTCGGACGGTCTGGGTCTCAACAACAACAAGATGGATGCCATATATCATTTTGAAGTGGGTCATGTGATCGTTTCATATCATGGAAACGTGATCGCTTCATATAAGGGGTGTTATTATTATTTTAATTTTTATTTAAAAAACAACTGAATATATTTCGCTGAATTTTTTTTTATATATTTTATGGAACAATTTAAATATTTCCTAAAATTTTCGAAGTAATTTGTGAATTTTAAATCCGCTTACAAAATGCTTGAAAAATTAGGTGCCATAGGGTTCAATGTATTCCATTTTTTGAACCCGGTTTCAATCCAAAACTAATTGAGTGATATTATTCATTTATATTCCCATAGGTCCTATAGACCGTCTGAACAACATACTAAAATTTCATTTTGATTAAGTCATTTTTACGGCAGTTATCGTGCTAACGGACAGACAGACAGACAGACAGAATGAACAAAGTCATAAACACTTTTCAACTTTGTTGTAAAGTGTTAAAAATCAGTAAAATATGTGAAGAAGTTTTTTAATTAAAAATTATTTAATATAGGGAAAAAAACAAATTCAATTAAATTCTGACTTTGGGATAGCCTCCAGAAAGAAAAGAGAGATATATTATATAATAAATATCTTTCCAAGCGTTTCATCATTTTGCATATGAGAGAGGCTTCACATTTAAAAATAAATTTAGTAGATAAAAATTTTTCATTTTTAACACTTTACAACAAAGTTGAAAAGTGTTTATGACTTTGTTCATTCATTCTGTCTGTCTGTCTGTTTGTCCTTTAGCACGATAACTGCCGTAAAAATGACTTAATCAAAATGAAATTTTAGTATGTTGTTCAGACGGTCAGTAGGACCTATGGGAATATAAATGAATAATATCACACAATTAGTTTTGGATTGAACCCGGGTTGAAAAAATGAAATACATTGAGCCCTATGGGACCTAATTTTTCTAACATTTTTTAAGCGGATTTAAAATTCACAAATTGCTTCGAAAATTTTAGGTAATAGTCATATTGTTCCATAAAATATATAAAAAAAATTCAGCTAAATATATTCAGTAGTTTTTTAAATAAAAATTAAAATAATAATTACACATTTTATATGAAACGATCACGTGACCATGATATGAAACGATCACATGACCCACTTCAAAATGATATATGGCATCCATCTTGTTTCAAATTCGTGATTTTTTAAAGTTCTTTTTAATTCATATTGAGTGTTGTATCCATCCTAAAACTACTTTATTTCTGCTTAAATTCTGTGCATCTACATACTAAAACAACGCAATGACAATATATTTGAGTTTAAATTCTCATTCAAATTTGATTATTTCTACAACTAAGCCTATTTTTCACCTATGTAAAATGTAAACAGCAAAATATGTAGAATGAGTTGTATTAGAATTACTGTATTTCTTTAACACAAAATAATTCAGTCCATGGAGTCTGCATGGCTGATATGAATGAAATATTAATTGAATTTATAAACAAAAGGACGATTTTTTTCGATGAAGTTTTAAGCATAAAGTTTATGAATTGTAGCTCCATGGTCTTAATTTTTAAATAAAATAAATTATTATAGTATTGTAATGAATGAAATGGAGAAAGTTATGAATGAAATCCTGTTTTTATAGAGAGATCCAGGCGTGTTATTTTTTCTATGACGTCATTTGAATTTATTTCAGTTGTTTTCGATGAAGTTTTCAAATATAATAAATTATCGTAGTATTATGATAGATTTAAAAATATTACCGTGGAATGTATTGCATTTTATACATATTTAAACCACGCAATTTATATTTCAATGCCGTCATTTGAATGAAGTTAATTTTTTTCGATGAAGGTTTAAGTTTTCAAATATAATAAATCAATGTAGTATTGTGATAAGTTTTAAAATATTACCGAGGAATGTATTGCATTTTCGACTTTTTTAAATAAAATAGCATTGAAGTTGGAAAGTGTTTCATAATCAATGCTTTAAGCATGATTGATCTTTCTTGTTTTTATTTAACACTTTACAACAAAGTTGAAAAGTGTTTATGACTTTGTTCATTCCGTCTGTCTGTCTGCCTGTCTGTCCGTTAGCACGATAACTGCCGTAAAAATGACTTAATCAAAATGAAATTTTAGTATGTTGTTCAGACGGTCAGTAGGACCTATGGGAATATAAATGAATAATATCACACAATTAGTTTTGGATTGAACCCGGGTTGAAAAAGTGAAATACATTGAGCTCTATGGGACCTAATTTTTCAAACATTTTTTAAGCAAATTTAAAATTCATAAATTGCTTCGAAAAGTTTAGGTAATATTTAAATTGTTCCATAAAATATATAAAAAAAATTCAGCGAAATATATTCAGTAGTTCTTTAAATAAAAATTAAAATAATAATTACACCTCTTATATGAAACGATCACGTGACCATGATATGAAACGATCACATGACCCATTTCAAAATGATATAAGGCATCCATCTTGTTTCAAAATCGCGATTATTTTAAGTTCTTTTTAATTCATATTGAGTGTTGTATCCGTCATAAAACTACTTTATTTTTGCTTAAATTCAGAGCATCTACATACTTAAACAACGCAAATACAATATATTTGATTTTTCCACTTCAATATGATATATGGCATCCATCTTGTTTCAAATTCGCGATTTTTTTAAGTTCTTTTTAAGTCATATTGAGTGTTGTATCCTTCCTAAAACTACTTTATTTTTGCTTACATTCTGGGCATCTACATACTTAAACAACGTAAATACAATATATTTGAGTTTCAATGATTATCCAAATTTGATTATTTCTACTATTAATCCTATTTTTCACCTATGTAAAATGTAAACAGCAAATATGTAGAATGAGTTGTATTAGAATTGCTCTATTTCTTTAAAACAAAATAATTTAGTCCATGGAGTCTGCATGGCTGATATGAATGAAATATTAATTGATTTCATAAAGATAAGGACGATTGAAGTTTTAAGCATCGAGTTTAATTACTTGTAGTTCCATGGTCTTAATTTTTAAATAAAATAAATTATTATAGTATTGGGATGAATGACATGAATTGGAGAAAGTTATGAATGAAATCCTGTTTTTATAGAGAGATCCAGTCGTGCTATTTTTTCTATAACGTCATTTGAATAAATTTCAGTTGTTTTCGATGAAGTTTTCAAATATAATAAATTATCGTAGTATTATGATAGTTTTAAAAATATTCCCGTGGAATGTATCGCATTTTAAAGATATTCATACCAGGCAATTTATATTTCAATGCCGTCATTTGAATGAAGTTCATTTTTTTCAATGAAAGTTTAAGTTTTCAAATATAATAAATAAATGTAGTATTGTGATAAGTTTTAAAATATTTCCGAGGAATGTATTGCATTTTCGACTTTTTTAAATAAAATTGCATTGAAGTTGAAAAGTGTTTCACAATCAATGCTTTAAGCATGATTGATCTCTCTTGTTTTATATAACTCTTCATAATATACTTATTTGATGGTATTTTTAATGCACTTTCCTACGTCCTAGAGAGTTAAAATTTGTTGAACAATTTATTCGACAAAAATTTGATGGATCTTTAAATATAGATCATACATTATTTTCGAAATGGTCTGAGAATAATCCCCGTTCACTTCTATAAATCATTGTTGTAATATTGTTAAAAATTCTGATGTGGACAGCATATGTCTTTCCCTGCAGACTCATATTCGTTCTCTTTATTTCTTCAATAATAATTTGAGTTTATCTGCACAAAATAACAACCATAAGTATTTTAAATGATATTGAATTTACACGTTAAACTTAAATTTGGTTCTTATTTTATAGCTGGACTTATTGTCAAAGGTGGCGTAGCGAAAACGCGAAAAAACTAGAATATCTCAAGAACGGCTAGTCCTAGAGTAATGGGGTTAGTCTTATTCTTTTTGTTGTCAAAAATCACGTATAAAATAGGAATTTAATTGATATAATCGAGCGAACGTAGTCTTTTATTTTTATATATAACGATTTTTGCGACCATTTTGCAAAAATAGCACGTTCCTTTTTCCCGAATCGTACTAGAATAACCTACAAATGATTTATATACAAAATTTTGTTAAATTTGGTATATAAATCACTTGTAGGTTATTGAAATATTATACACCGAATTTTGCTAAATTTGTTCCATTAGTTTTTAGCTAGAGTGGATAAAGGCAATTTCTGCGGCCATTTCGCAAAGAAGGCAGATTCTTTTATTACGAATCGTACTATAATCTAATGAACATCAGGATTTCCCACAAGAAACATACCTACCAAATTGTATGAAATTCGGTCCATTAGTTTTTCAATTAGAGTGGATGTAATATCCTCACAGACACACAGAAACATACACAAATACACCCTTACACACACAGACGTCTTCCTAAAAATAGTATTTTCGTGTTCTAGAAGTCCCAAAACGTGTAGACCCTTTGAAAATTCGTGTTCTGATCTTCGGCACGATTCCAATACTTTGAGTACATACACATACACACATATATTATATGTGTATCTGTGTATTATCTGTGTATCTAAATTCCGTGCCTATGCAATTACAATAATTATGATTTTAAATGATCCCTAAACTTTTATTGTTTTTTAACGAAGCCTAATTTTAACATATGCAGAATACAAATATCTCAAGCGATTGTAAGATGAATTACATAAGAATTGCTGAATTTTTTTCAAACAAATTTATTTAGCCCTGGAGTCTGGAATACATGTTATATGAATGAAATATTCATTGATTTTGCAAAAAGAATCAGAGGATTTATATTTCGATACAGTTTTAAATATTTAAGTATAATAAATTACTGTAGTACTGTGATAATGTAAAAGATATCACCACTGAATGTATCACATTTTAGAAATTTTTAAATGAAATTACATTTCAGTTGGAAAGTGTTTCTTAATCAATGCTTATGCGTGATGGATCTTTCTTGTTTATTTATTGTCCAGTGAAATCGGAAGAATATTAAGGTAACTTTATTTATATCTACACAAAAATACATATTTAAATATATGTCTAAACAGTTATAAATTTAATCATATATAAAAAAACACTCAAAAATATCTAATTAATATATTTCACAAATTTCGTTCAGATAAGAATTAAGTATATATTTTGAATACTGTCATGTTTTTAAAAATTGTAATTTTAATAAGCTTTAATTTAAAAGTAAAATGATTACACATTATCATATATATCCTTTTTAATTCAACAGTTTTGGTCAAATATTAGTTCTGTAATACGCGGAGATGATGTAAAACAATTAACTACATCCTTAGTCATGGAATTTATTCATGGAACTTTTAGTCATGGAGAAATACGCTTAGTTAAACACGAATCGTATGGTTTTATTCATTCAAAATTATAAGAAATAATATAATTAATACTTTTGTTCTGATACATATATTTTTTTAGCTTTTGTTTACAATCTGTGATTGCAGAGGATGACAGGTGGAATATAGTACCAAGAAAAATACGTCAGGTAGGATGATATATTACCAAAAAATAAACTGCAAGTTGAGGCCAAAGCTATGAAAGATTAGTTGCTTGCGTGTTCATATATTAGCCTCTGCTAACAGTAAAGCACACACCAGCAACTTGACGTTGAATGCAAAGTAGTTCAATATGGGGCCATGAAAAAGTCCCACAGTAATTTATGATAGAGTTATAAATATATTCACACACGATAAAAGCTCACATGGTCCGTTGGACATTAAGCAGTTACCCCCGATGGCATGTCATGCAGATAGAGAAGACATGAAATGAGTATGTGCTTATGTTGACAGTCTGGATGACTTCGAAGAAGCTCGTGTCTACAGCTACTGCGTTTCAAATGCCTTCATATGACATTGAAAGCGAAATTAAAGGTATTAGTTATAAAATCAACGGTACAGCATCATAAATAAAAGGCCATTTAATAAAATCATCCTACAAGACGTACATAGCTTTAAAAATCCAGACCGCTTTTGGGTATTACTATACCCTTCATCAGTAGAGCACGTTTGCATGGCAATTTTAGATTGTTATTGTGGCGCCCCCTATCACTTAGATGAAAGCCGTGGTGTTTTATCATTATTTATGGTCCTTTACAAGATAGGACATGAAAGATTGCAATCCGAGAGAACTATTGCAAAGCCTTCCCTTGTTAGTCGATGTCGTGCGAAAGGATTTCAAGAACATAAAAATATATATCGTGATAAAAATATATTGTTAAATACTGTGGAAAAATAATTATAGTATATTGCAGCATATAGTGGATTACCTTAAATTAACTTCATTACATTGACTTATTTCGGCTTTGGAACTATTCCGGTGTGCCCACATACTAACCCTCCATTTATTTCTGCGGTGAGATACAGAGATCACTGAAAATTGAAATGTTGATATACACATTGAATACACATTTTAGTTTAATTTAATTATATTTATTGATGACGGTAATTGTCAATGGATGTTATTTACATCAATTTCCATTTATGCTTAGCGTTATGCCAAATAATATCGGGGAATTAATTTTACTTATGCATCTACTTTAATTATTAAATACAACCACAGCGTTATCCATAACATCATCAAATTTATCATTATGACTTACCTGAATGGCTATATCGAAGTTGGCAATACCCTGCACTTTAGCTGCTCATGTGGTATTTTCATCAACTCGTAGTTTTTTCCTAAACCTTCAAGGAGTTTTAACAAAGCATCCTTGCTCTATGTAGATTTTTTCAGTTTGTTAAATTATTCTGTATATTTTTGAGTAAAAATTGTGAAGTCTTTGAACAAGCCCTCCTCCTTGATTTTATTGATGGCCTTAGTTTAGTTTTGGGCACGTGTCCATCATCTTTACTGGATAATCAGTCGCCCCTATAATATGACTTGTAGCCCGCTCGGATCTAGGCAAAGCCGGCCTGTCTCCTGCCTTAGGTTATGTAACCTAATCAACTGATTTACGGTCCAATAAATGTCTCTTAAATTTAATGTCTTCGTTGCCGCCATTTAGTCTTTCCTTTTGTTCTGTCTCGATTTTTTCGATCACGCATCCTATTGCCCCAGCATTTATTATTTCTTTTTTCACATTAACATATATTACTGAAAGTGTTGTTGTTGTTGAGACCCAGACCGTCCGACCTACCAGAAAGGTGTAAGGCAACTGTTTGGACGGCCGGGAAGTGCCACCCAATTTAGACCGGAACCCAGTGGGGGAGGCATCCACAGGTACCGTACCCTCCTTCCCCTACCACCAACCTCTCGGAAGGACTTACGGACCCACATGTTTAACGTGATCGTACTCCGCATGAACACGACGGCAGTTCTGGCAGCGGCGAGAATCGCGCGCTAACCACTGGGCTGCCGCGCCCGAAAAGAGCCAACAACACGCGGTGTTCCCAGGTGGTCACCCACCCAAGTACTAACCGCGCCCGATGCTGCCTGACTTCGGTGATCTAACGAGAACCGGTGTTTTCAGCACGGTACGGTCGTTGGCCTATTACTGAAAGTGTAAAAAGGATGAAGATAATAACAAACATTTAAAGGGAATGTGTGAATACCATGACAAATTTTTTTAGTGATAATTTTCTTTAATACAGAATTCAAAAGGTATATTCCCTAAGAGCTATTAGTGCTATGACAATAAAGTGCGCCATGGAAAACATAGAGGCAGAATATAAGCTTAGACTAAATAGCAAAAATGATGATGCTAAATTTAATCGATAATTATTGGGCCTTTTAGCCGTTGATTAAGTTACATAATTTAATCTAGGAGATAGATCGGCGGCGCCTAAATCCGGACACGTCACTTAGGGGGAGGACGACTACGAATCCAATCAAGGTATTGTAGACGTGTCAAAAGAAAACAACAGTCACCAATCAAATGAAAGAGGATAATTTGTCTGAATCCATATTATTTTCTATTAAAAATACACAGATGATTTTTACATACTGAAAAAAAAACTGAAGAAAAACGAGGATTCTTCGTTTAAAGGTGGTAGTCTATGAAGCATGACTATGAACTATGATTTGATGAAACATGCATGGACCGTCAAAATAAAAGTTTGGGCGAATCCCATATAGCCATTCAGTTGAGTCATCAAACTGATGCATTTGATGACGTTTCGAAGAATGCTTATCTCAGATTTAAGAATTAAGAGAGATGCATAAGAAAATAAACTCCTCGATAACATTTGACATAACAATAAGGATAAATATAAGTATGCTTGTAACTGCTGTTCTTTAATAATTACCGTCAACAATAAACATAATTGAATTTGATTAAAATTTGTATTCAATGTGTTTATTAATATTGATCCGTCAGTTATATAGGTATGTCACTGCAGACAAAAATTGAACGTTTGTATACTGACATACTGGAATAATTACAACGTCAATTTAAGTCAAGGTGATAGTTAATTCAAGGTAATCCACTATACACTGCAAACGCAGACCGAGGGCCCTGACCGTAAAGTTTAAAGGACCGGCCGGGAAGATATAGACCATCAGCACAGAGAAGGGAAATCGAGCCCCCCGACCCCACCAGACAAAGAAAGCCGCCGACACCACCACACAAAGCGCGCACAGCCAGGGGCACCAAGGGGACAGCAGACCCACGTCCCACCGAGCGGGGCCAAGCGCCACCAGTCCCGAAGAAGAACGCCGACGGACACGGAACCCCCATCCAGCAAGTCAGAGACCCGCCCGCAAAGAAACCAACCAAGCAAGACGCACCGCCAAGAACGGTGACGCACCCACACCCAAGAAATTTATTTTCTATAAAAAGGGCGCCTGGACAAGGCAGGTTACTTGGGGCCTACAAGAACATCTACCACACTAGGCGGGTAATAATCAAATATCAAAGTATAAACTATAAATATTAATAACAATAAACAATAATATAATCACTATATATCCAAAATAACCATACAAACTATAATTGTCAGAAGAGAAGTAGGTCAACATTATACCCAAATAAATTTATAAGAACTATATATTTGATAAACCAAATAATAGAAAGTAAACCACCAGTGTCCTAAAAGGGGAAAATCCCCAAACCATAACAAACAAGAAAGATCAATCATGCTTAAAGCATTGATTATGAAACACTTTCCAACTTCAAAGCAATTTTATTTAAACAAGTCTAAAATGCAATACATTCCTCGGTAATATTTTGAAACTTTTCACAATACTGCATTAATTTATTATATTTGAAAACTTAAACCTTCATCGAATAAAATGAACTTCATTCAAATGACGGCATTGAAATATAAATTGCCTGGTTTAAACATCTCTAAAATGTTATACATTCCTCGGTAATAGTTTCAGAATTATCATAATACTACGATAATTTATTATATTTGAAAACTTCATCGAAAACAACTGAAATTAATTCAAATGACGTCATAGAAAAAATAACACGCCTGGATCTCTCTATAAAAACAAAATTTCATTCATAACTTTCTCGCATTCATTTCATTCATCACAATACTATAATAATTTATTTTATTTAAACATTTTGTTTAAGACCATGGAGCTACAAAAAATTAAACTCTATGCTTGAAGCTTCATCGAAAAAAATCGTCCTTCTCTTTATGAAATCAATTAATATTTCATTCATATCAGCCATGCAGACTCCATGGACTAAATTATTTTGTGTTAAAAAAATACAGGAATTCTAATACAACTCATTCTATATATTTTGCTATTTACATTTTACATAGGTGAAAAATAGGCTTAGTTGTAGAAATAATCAAATTTAGATAAGTGTTTAAACTCAAATATATTGTCATTGCGTTGTTTCAGTATGTAGATGCACAGAATTTAAGCAAAAATAAAGTAGTTTTAGGACGGACACAACATTCAATATGAATTAAAAAGAATTTAAAAAAATCCCGATTTTGAAACAAAATGGATGCCATATATCATTTTGAAGTGGGTCATGTGATCGTTTCATATAATGGTCACGTGACCGTTTCATATCATGGTCACGTGATCGTTTCATATAAGAGGTGTAATTACTATTTTAATTTTTATTTAAAAAGCTACTGAATATATTTCGCTGAATTTTTTTTTACATATTTTATGGAACAATTTGAATATTACCTAAAATTTTCGAAGCAATTTGTGAATTTTAAATCCGCTTAAAAAATGTTTGAAAATTTAGGTCCCATAGGGCTCAATGTATTTCATTTTTTCGATTCGGGTTCAATCCAAAACTAATTGGGTAATATTATTCATTTATATTCCCATAGGTTCTACAGACCGTCTGAACAACATACTAAAATTTCATTTTGATTAAGTCATTTTTACGGCAGTTATCGTGCTAACGGACAGACAGACAGACAGACAGACAGACAGAATGAACAAAGTCATAAACACTTTTCAACTTTGTTGTAAATTTTTAAAAATACCAAAATGAGGAAAACCAATCCACCAAAAGAAAGGAGGCATCCAAAAACCAACCACAGCAAAATAAGAGTGTAAATACATATACCAGAAATCAAAGGGTACCGCCTCTCAAAAATTATAAAAGGGGTAGGCCACTATACACTGTACATCCACTATACACTGTAATATTCTGCAATTATTTTACTATTATAATTAACAATATACTTTTATTACAAAATATACAGGGTGTCCCAAAATGTTTGAAACGCTGTTTAATTCTTTACCTTTTGGGGATAAGTGGGCAATGTAAATTACAAAAATGTTGAAAGTAAGATAGGAAATACGACTACCTTAATGAAATATTTCTTCCATTAATTTTTTAAAAAGTTACACTTATTAAAATATTTATACGACCCCTTTAGACAAATTTGGTCAATCAGAAAATTTTTATTTTTAATGCAACAAGATCATTAAAAAAAAACAGCATGTCTGTAACTTTAAATTTGAGTGAGTTATATTTAATTGAAAATTGAATATTGTGAATGGGGACCATATATCAAATTAGAAATGTAAATTTGTGACATATCACAAAAAAGATAAACCTGGATGATAATACATAGGATACCCAACTGCGTAATGAGTACTACTGCTTCATATGATCTCTGCGTGTGTAATGCTTTATTTAGATGCATTTGTGATAAAAAAAATGTTGACACATATTAACATATTTTTGATCTAAACAATTTCCACTGTCAATTTGTTTATGATCCCTATTTCCTCTGATGAAACAGCTTTCAAATGGTACGGAAAATTTGCATAAGCCAGATTTTTTCCTTTATCATAATTCAGTTGATTTTAAAAATACAGATATGTGGTTTTTTAATGATCTTGTTGTATTAAAAATAAAAATTTTTGATTGACCAAATTTGTCTAAGGAGGTTCATGTAAAAATTAAAAAAAAATTAACTTTATAACAATCAATGGGAGGACTATTTCATTAACTTAGTCTTATTTCCTACTTTACTTTCATCATTTTTGCAATTTACATTGCCCACTTATCTCCAACAGGTAAAGAATTAAAGCGCGTTTCAATGTTTTTGGGACTCCCTGTATATCATGCACTTCTAAGGTTTTTACACGACTGTCGATAAGAGAACTAACTAATCTATTAAGAAAATCAGAATTTTCATGTGTTTATTTTATGCATTACTAGAAAATGCACTCTGTATACCTCGTAATTATATCAGTTACTAATTGCATCTGTTAATTTAGAAAATAAAAATCGTATTGATATATCTTGAGATATTTACTCCGAAGAGCCAAGGTACTTATGTAAGACATTGCATTACCGTACATTGCTTCGATTTTCCGCTACAGACGATATAATCAGACAAATAATCAGACGGGTATCTTACTTTTACTATTATGCACTTCAGTTTCGGCTCTCAAATTAATACATCTGATCTGAATGTAAATTAAAATTGAAAATAGAAAACAGTTTTATTCTGTAGAAAAAGTTATAGGCTGTCGACTTGATTTCCAGTTTTTATTAATGACCCCTCTTTACACACACCAAATAGAATTCCCTCATTTTGCGTGGAAAGTATTAAATGTGTGATTGAACATATATATTTTATTACAAACTCTAATTTGATTTTCTTGTGTGACATGGGATATTAATTTCAAATAAATAACTGTAAAATGGCATCTTTATATACCACAATATTCTGAGACACATTAATATAACTAATGTTTAAAATCCTGCATGCTATGATAAGGGATAATATATTAACACATTGCTGTGTCCTGCGTGCAATATATATGATATGGATATCACTGTGTGTCACGCTTTTATAAAACCTTGAAGATTACGTGATGATTTGAGGTTTTGCCAACAATAGCTTTATGACATATTAAACTATGACTTTTCATTTCAGTATGTGTTTCTGATTGTATTTTACATATGGTCAAAAAGATCCATTTCATAAAATTGTAATCTATAACACTACAAAAGGGTCAAAATAAAGTCTGAATTGTTTTGTAACAAATTTCAAATATTTATTGAGGAACTAATAAAATTGAAATATAAATATTAATTTAAGTAAATATTACATTTTGAAATAAATGATACTTGCATCTTCATATCATTTTCATATACAGTTATTATATAGGATGTAAAGCAATTGAAATCAAATCCCTACATATCCATAGTGGAGTCGCCAGGGGCATAAGATACCGCTAAGCAGAATCAATGGCTTTTATCACCGGATCTGACTGATTGTTATTTTAAAATGAGCAGTGGGGCTTGCTCAATACTTTAAATATTAAACTGTTTGTCTTGCAAATGTGTTTTTTTTTAAAGAGACGCTACGTATTGTCATCATATCAAAAATATTTTGCATCATGCACAAATTACAAAAGATACGCTCCATTATACTACCAATACTACCACGTGCTATACTACCAATACTACCATGTGCTATACTACCAATTTTGGTATGACTGAGAATTACCAGAAAAATAACAATATATTATATTAACATGGACTGGAAAAGCCCAGTAGTTAATTGAATGGTGTAAGAATACATTATCAGTAGAAAAATAGAATTAACAACTGCTACGTTATTTATAATATAGTATTAGCTATATCAGCTGCTGCACTGTGAAACATTGTGTTACAGTATGAACAACATTTATAATTATTTTTCTTCTTCCCAATGTTCTGATTCCTCAGAAGTTCAATAACTAAATCCATGTTTTGCAAAACGTCTCAATAAATATGACGTTTGATAAACAATTGTCAATAATAGTTCAAAATGAGTATAACATATTGTGTTTATTGAAACGTTGCTGGTATTCCGTCATCATCAGTACAATTAATGAAAATAAGGAATTGTTCAATAATGATAATACACTCAACATTAACCATTTAAATCTATATTTCGATTAAGAAAGTAAATAAAATAAGCATTTCGTGTATATATATATATATATATATATATATATATATATATATATATATATATATATATATATATATATATCTATATATATATGGCTGGCCATATAAGAATATCTGCCCCACGAAGTCCTTGGAAATAGTCCCACCGTATAATATATTACACTCATACTGGTAAATTTCCCTTGGAAAACTTAACAGAATAGGAAACAGCATTGTCTACAAAATGTTGTCAAAGTGCAGAAATAATATCAAAGTACCATTTAGGAGTATAGGTAGAACTACGGGAGATTAGTTTTCATAGGCGATAGTTTATCACACCGTCACCCCAAGTATAGATGCTGTGTGTCGCTTAATTACTGCATTACTGCAGCCAAATGGAAGCGATGACCAGGCTTCTCCATATACATATACATTGATCATCAGCAGTAACATGTATTTACTGCAAAAATCTATACAATTTCATATAAAAATCGCCCAGAATTTCCAGATTAGATACTACTTTTGACTATGGTGGGTATTGGATGGACAGTGGCAGAAGTATTATGGGACACTGAGAATAAAATATAGCCTTTGTTAGCTATCGCGGAATATCCTGCATTGGCTCTATATGATACGTAGATGAAACTGTGTTCTATTGCATGAAGACCAGAGACACCATTGGTGTCGTTATGACTGCTTTCAGGATCACACCATCCCATTCAGTACTCCTTTGTTTGCTTAAGGCGTCTAAATAACACAGTGACGTTAGCCTTCTGGAACTCTCAACTGCAGACATCATCTTACTGTACTTCGGTTTGATAAATATGGAATATTTCACATCTGCATGACTACCTTTCATAAAATGTTGTCCAATGTCCATCCACTCTTGAATTCGCTTAATTGCACGTATTACCGACGGTTAGCTGCAGACACAGATGATTTAACCAAACAAAACAGGAATTTCTATTATATTTATTTGTTCGTGCAAGTGGCAGGCTTATTGTAATCTCCGTGATGCAACCTCCTCATGTGCTGTTGAATCATCACACATTGGTATTCAATGTCGGTAAAATCCTTAATATGTCCGTATCTAGCCGAAAGGAGTTTATATGAATTGCACCTCGTCGTGTTTTAGTAAAACAGCTATTCCAATCATTTTTGTCTGACTTTCTGAAAGAAACTTTGTGAAATACAAGACACGATATGACAAGCATGATATGGCAAGTATGATATGACAAGCATGAAGACAAAGTATTAATAAACAAGATGATTTTACGAATAAATATTAATAAACTGATTGGTTTATTTAATAGAGATCAGTGAATGCCCAACAGTACTTCGGAACTAATTTAGCAAGCGAAGTATAATAGTATTTATCTTAATGGTTCTTCCATATAATTGTCAAAAGAATGTGGTGGAAGAGAGAGTAACGAAGCGGAATAGATAAGAAAATATATTGATAAACGAAAGAAAAAATACAGATAGAATTCATTTAGTATCATTTTCTTAAAACGGTGAAAACGTAACATTTATCAATGCAACTAATGGCAGGTTTAAAAATATTATGTAGACATAAATGTGCATATTCCGTTAACATTTTAAACCATACAGGTTTTTATAACGACATTGAGTTTGCAATACTTGAAATGTAAGTACTTGGTGATGTTAAATTAAATATTAAAATGTGGAAAGTGATTAACACAAGACATCCCATAACAACTAACATTACAGCCATATGATATTAATGATGTTATTATAGATTTATGATGTTATTTAATAAAACAAAGCTTATAATTCCTTGCATCTGTTTCATATATTACATTATATTCATATTTTAATGTACGTTGAATATTTTTACTTTTAAACAATGTCATTCATTATGACTAAAACGGATTACATGTGATTTGAAACAGTATTATAACTGAAGATATGTGTCAGATCCTGTGGGAAATTGCCGCAAATGATTTTTGGATTTCATAACTTTTTGGGTAATAGGTTTTTGTTTCAAATACTTAGCAGGCAGTTTTTTTATCATGAAAACTATTTTTATAAGATTAAATTAAATGTGTATAAGAAACTTTCGTGATGGAAACCATACATCTGGCTATTTGATTTATTTTTATTCATACCCAGACCGTCTGATCTATACTTGAAGGTGTAAAGTAATTGAGTAAAGTAATTGTTGTTAAAGATACTGTAGAATCTTTTTCCTAACCAGTCATAATTATCATAAAATGTTTTGTCAAATTTTCAAACATATTAAAATGAAAATATAAAATATATTTAAATTAATTTGTAATTAAAGAAGAGAAAAACCATTATTGTTGAAATTCGAAGAATTCTCTGTTAAAACTGAGAATAATATTAATTTTACATATTACTAAATATTAATGCAACTAAACTATGCACTTTAATATTTATACTTCAGAACTAGTTTACTAAACAAAACATACGTGTACTTATCTTGTTGGTTTTGCAACATAGTAAAGATATTTCATTAATAAATTCACATATCAAAGTATAACAAGAAAGATCAATCATGCATAAAGCATTGATTATGAAACGCTTTCCAACTGAAATGCAATTTCATATAAACATCTCTAAAATGCGATACATTCCTCGGTAATATTTCTAAAATTATCACAATACTACATTAATTTATTATATTTGAAAACTTAAAACTTCAACGAAAAAAATGAACTTTATTCAAATGACGGTATTGAAATATAAATTGCCTGGTTTAAGCATCTCTAAAATGCGATACATCTCTCGGTAATATTTTAAAAATTATCATAATATTACAATAATTTAATATATTTGAAAGCTTCATCGAAAACAAATGAACTTTATTCAAATGATGTCATCGAAATATAAATCGCCTGTCTCTCTCTATAAAAGCAGCATTTCATTCATAAAAGTTTTTCCATTCCTTTCATTCATCACAATATTATAATAATTTATTTTGTTTAAAAACTTAAAACCAAGGAGGTATACGCAATTTAACTCTATGCTTAAAACATCATCAAAAACGTCGGCTGGGTCTCTGTGCAAAATCAATGAATTTCATTCATATCAGCTATATTGCAGACTCCATGAGCTAAGTAATTTTGCATTAAAGAAATGCAGCAATACTTATACAACTCATTCTACATCGCGATGATTACGTTCTCCGGAAGAGAAAATTAGACTTTTTTGGAGAAATAATCACATTTTAATGATGATTTAAACCCAAATATACTGATTGTGTTGTTTTAGTATGTAGATGCACAGTATTTAAGCAAACATAAAGCGGCTTTAGGACGGATACAACACTAAACATGAATTAAAAGGAACTCTAAAAATCACGATTTTGATACAAGATAGATGCCATATTTTATTTTGAAGTGGGTCCCGTGACTTCTTCTTATAATGGTCACTTGATCTCTTCATATAAAGAGCGTAATTATTCTTTTAATATTTATTTTAAAAAACTACTGAATATATTTTGCTGAAATTTTTTTTATATATTTTATGGGATAATTTGAATATTTCCTAAAACGTTCGAAGTAATTTGTGAATTTTAAATTTCCTTAAAAATGTTTATAAAATTAGGTTCTATAGGGCTCAAGGCATTTCATTTTTTCAACTTGGGTTCAATCCAAATCTAATTGGGTGATATTATTCATTTATATTCCCACATGCCCCACAGACCGACTGAAAAACGTACTAAACTTTCATTTCAACGAAGACATTTTTACGGTTGTTATCGTGCTAACGGACAGACAGACAGAGAGAATGAACAAAGTCATAAACACTTTTCAACTATGTTGTAAAGTGATCAATCATATTAAAGCACTGATTATGAAACACTTTCCAACTTCAATGCAATTTTATGTAAACATCTCTGAAATGCAATACATTCCTAAGTAATATTTTAAAACTTATCACAATGCTACATTAATTTATTATACTTGAAAACTTAAATCTTCATAAAAAAAAATGAACTTTATTCAAATGACTGCATTGAAATATAAATTGCCTGGTTTAAACATCTCTAAAATGCGATACATTCCTCGGTAATATTTTTAAAATGATCATAATACTACAATAATTTATTATATTTGAAAACTTCATCGAAAACAACAGAAATTCATTCAAATGACGTCATAGAAAAATAACACACCTGTCTCTTTCTATAAAACCTGCATTTAACTCATAAACATTTTCCCATTCATGTCATTCATCACAGTACTAAAATTATTTACTTTATTTAAAACCTCTCTGTAAAATCAATGAATATTTCATTCATATCAGCTATGCATACTCCTTGAGCTAAATAATTTTGCTTTAAACAAATACAGCAATTCTTATACAACTCATTCTACATATTTTGCTGTTTACATTTTACATAAGTGAACACTAGACTTCGTTGTAGAAATAATCAAATATGGATGATCATTTACACTCCAATATATTATAATTGCGTTGTTTCAGTATGTAGATGCACATAATTTAAGCAAAAATAAATCGGTTTTAGGACGGATACAACACTCAACATGAATTAAAAAGAACTTTAAAAATCACGTTTTTGAGACAAGAGGGATTCCATATTTTATTTGTAAGTGGGTCCCGTGTTCTTTTCATATCATGGTCACGTGATCACTTCATATAAGAGGTGTAATTAATATTTTAATTTTTATTTAAAAAACAACTGAATATATTGCGTTGAAATTTATTTTATATATTTTATGGAAAAATTTAAATATTACCTAAAATTTTTTAAGCAATTTGTGAATGCTAAATCTGTTTAAAAAATGTTTGAAAAATTAGGTCCCTTAGGGTTCAATGTATTTCATTTTTTCAACCTGAGTTCAATCTAAAACTAATTGGGTGATATTATTCATTTAGATTCCCGTAGGTCCTACAGACCGTCTGAACAACATACTAAAATTTTATTTTGATAAAGTCATTTTACGACAGTTATCGTGCTAACGGACAGACAGGCAGACAGATAGATAGATAGACAGACAGACAGACAGACAGAATGAACAAAGTCATAAACACTATTCAACTTTGTTGTAAAGTGTTAAAAAAGAAATATGTATGACAAGAAAGAAATAGTCGAAATTTGAAAATCGTCTGCAAAAAACTGCGAAAGAAGTTAAGTGTTATCAATATGTTCTATATCGGAAGAAATGAAAGGTCCATGATCAATGAAAAAAAAGTTAATATATTCCACCAACTTCGGTAGATTATATTTTTTATAGAGCCATTATCATTTCCGAAACTTTGTCATAAGTAACATTTGAAATTTTATTCTTATATGTCCTGGGTCTTAAATATAAAAAGAGATGAGTGTTTAAAGTACTGAGTTTTAGTTATAATTTTGTACTTTATTTCCATGAAACACTTGAAAGAAATTGAATTAAATATTCAATTGCAGATAATATACAATTATACATATATGTGTTTTGTTCTCCATGTATATACCTATGTATATACAATTATGTAATTTACTTGAAATATTTTTATTGATATTGAGATATGCATTAGTGTAATTTAAATGTTGAAGTAATTAAATAGTTTAGAGTTGGCGAATAATAAGACTTGTCAAGGGACTTAAACCACAGGTTCAAAATATTTTATGTACGGATATAAATCTTGCATAATTATCTTTAAAATTGAATAATATTATGAATTAAATATACAATAAATAATCTTATATATTTTACACAAATCATTCCAAACAAGTGAGGAGGTCGAAATACCTTATATCTCAAAAGTAGCGTAATTTAGTTTAGACACCGGAAAATTGATTAAGTTGATGTGAAAATACCAATCTGTCAGAACTAAGAATGGAGTTCGAATATTATACCAATACAGTTTAGAAACATCATTCAATTACTTATCTTATAACACTTTTGGGTTATGGTGCATAGGGTCACCACTATTCTTCCAAAGCACCCAAATTCATCAAAACATTCTAAAAGCAATTTCGCAAAGGATTTTATATTGAGAAATCTTGCAGAGTAGGAAGACATGCTTAGAAGTTAAGATGATATACAACACTTTATCTGGATTCAGAAAATCCCAACCCCGATAAGAAAATCCTAGATTTTTATTTTAAGTCGAATCTTAGGAATGGTATACAGTATATTCAGCGGTATCATAAGCAGCTTTTGTTCTTATCAGCTATTCAGATGGCATTTCATATTTTATTTATCATGTATTATATATATCATGTATTCATTTATTATATATATATATATATATATATATATATATATATATATATATATATATATATATATATATATATATATATAATTGAAGATTTTTATGATTACTTGTAATATATATATACCCGAGAAATACCAAAGAAAATTGCTTGTAAACTGAAGGTAAAGGTAAAACAATTGCAAATCAGAAGCCAAGTGTAGCACGATGAGCTAGGCAAGAAGTTTGGAAATTGAATAAATGGAATCTAGTGAATATAAAAGGAATAAAATGAATATGAAAAGCATTTCTGAAACTAAGTACGTTATCAAGGGCCATACATGTTTCATTAATGCTGATTCTACGTTTCTGTTTACACAACTGTAAAATGTATTACAGAAATAATGCACATATATATATATATCCACATCTATATATATATATATATATATATATATATATATATATATATATATATATACACACAAACACACACATAAATATATATATATATATATAGAAAAATTGAAATATAAAAAGTGGAAAAAACATGTAAAAAACATGTAAAAAAGGAAGGATGGCTCGGCAAAAAGCTTACATTATGGCGGTAAGGGGTTGTGACCTTACTCCCCAGTTCAACGAGCTCGTCAAAATCGCCGCGGCATTTTCACTCCTGGTCGCCAGCCCTGGCCCAAGCCAACCTCCGGAGTGACTTTGAAATCATCACGAGACCTGGATAGAGATGTGTACGAGAGCCATATCACCACAAATAAAGCCAACTGAATTGCCGACTCAAATGAAATGTAGTTCCAGCCGCGGTACTGTGATCACAGTGCGGTCCTGTCATATGGAGGGTTCGATGATTTTGTCTCTAATTGAACTCAAAAAATACTTAAGTCTTACACCATATCATCATTACAAAATCATCGAACCCTCCATATGACAGGACCGCACTGTGATCACAGGACCGCGGCTGGAACTACATTTCATTTGAGTCGGCAATTCAGTTGGCTTTATTTGTGGTGATATGGCTCTCGTACACATCTCTATCCAGGTCTCGTGATGATTTCAAAGTCACTCCGGAGGTTGGCTTGGGCCAGGGCTGGCGACCAGGAGTAAAAATGCCGCGGCGATTTTGACGAGCTCGTTGAACTGGGGAGTAAGGTCACAACCCCTTACCGCCATAATGTAAGCTTTTTGCCGAGCCATCCTTCCTTTTTTACATGTTTTTTACATGTTTTTTTCACTTTTTATATTTCAATTTTTCTATATATATAGTGTTTGGTACCCTCATGCTGCCTTGCGCAAAAGTTACTAAAACATTTTTATTTCCGATGTTTCAATTTCTATATATTTATATTTTATATATATATATATATATATAATAGTTTGAAAGTCCAATGATAGAAGAGTGAGAAGCTGCAACTTGAAAAACCTAACTTTCTAACAAACCCGCAAAAAAGCAAATCTTCAAACAAATGGAAAAAAATATATATTTCGAGTCATAAAGATAAAGATAGTCAGCAAATATCAATGGTATGGAATCGATAATAGAAAAACATATAAAATTCAAGTATTAATGCTATACAAGTGGGCAAGGACTAGACCTAAATAATGAAATAGTTCACTTCGCCAAAACTCTTCATCGGGTCCAAGTATATATATATATGTATATACATATGTGTGTGTTTGTGTTTGTATAGTATGGTATATAAAGGTAAAATGTGTGCGCCTGGAAAATATATACATATAATTATATAATGATATAGAACTTTGTATTTTTTGAACTAATGGAAATAATAATGATAATTATGATTAAAAAACAATTTTGATTGTAATATAGATTGAATCAATACTATGAACAACATCACTTGCAAAAATTTCATATAATTTACTAAATACATATCCGATTAGTGATAAGTGGGATATTACTATATATTTAACGCCATTCAATCACTCTTTTACTTCACTGACTCTTTAAATCAAGAGCTTAACTCGGTTATCAAGAATACGTTCCTCTCAAACTCGATTAGAGATAAGTCCCGCATGATACGTCATGAGAAACTTAATTTATTGTAAATTAATTGAATTATGAAAACAACAAGTGCAGATCATTTACAAGGGTTAAGGACATAATGCGATTTTTTAAAATTTAACGAATGTAGCAAACAGAACATGTCATCGTCATTTCCTTTTCAGGATCATTTCATATAGTGGTGTCAGTTAATGAAATTTGTATTCCATGTACTTTTTAAAGTAGATTTATAACCACATATTATATCCATTTTCCATGGAAATGAAACAATTTTAGTATTTTATAGAAATATATAATCAGCCGTAACGTGATTATGGTACTATAGTATATGAAACACAAAAATGAAACTTTGATATTTAAACGTATAAATTCCAGTAGTGAAAGTTTAAATTTAGTTGTATTTGGCATTTGTTTTTTGTCGAACATTATCAAAGAAGAATAAAAATATATTATAAAATCTTAATATTTTACATAGTCCACACTACGTTTTATTTTCATTTGTTTTTAGTTGTTACATGGTTAGTTCTTTAACTTATAGGTTAGTTATATAAATGGTTAGTTTTAAAATTCGCGTAGTTGGGTAAATGTTTCAGTATTTACACTTTATAGGTTATGTTTACGAAACTATAATTAAAACATATATAAAATGATTGCACTCGGTAGGCACGGGTTCAATTCCCGCCACTGCCCAAACTGCCGTCGTGTTCACGCAGAGTATGATCACGTTAAACATTTGGGTCCGTAAGTTCTTCCGAGAGGTTGGTGGTAGGGGAAGGAGTGTGCGGTCCCTGTGTATGCCTCCCTTACTGGGTTCCGGTCAAATTGGGTGAATAAAAAGAAAGTTATGGACATTGTCGCGGAGGGGGCGGTAGCCTAGGGGTGCCTCCCCTATTGGGTTCCGGTCAAATTGGGTGAATAAAAAGAAATTTATGGACATTGTCGCGGAGGGGGCGGTAGCCTAGGGGTTAGCGCGCAGGAATTGCACTCGGTAGGCCCGGGTCCGATTCCCGCCACTGCCAAAACTGCCGCCGCGTTCACGCGGAGTACGATCACGTTAAACATGTGGGTCCGTAAGTCATTCCGAGAGGTTGGTGGTAGGGGAAGGAGGGTACGGTTCCTGTGGATGCCTCCTCCACTGGGTTCCGGTTTAAATTGGGTGAATAAAATTAAAGTTATGGACATTATCGCGTAGGGCGTGGTAGCCCAGTGGTTAGCGCGCGGAAATTGTACTCGCTAGGCCTGGATTTGATTTCCGCCACTGCCAACACTGCCGCAGTGTTCACACGGAGTACGATCACGTTAAACATGTGGATCCACAAGTCCTTCCGAGAGGTTGGTGGTAGGGGAAGGAGTGTACGGTCCCTGTGGATGTCTCCCCCAATGGGTTCCGGTCTAAATTGGGTGGCACTTTCTGCCCGCCCAAATAGTTACCTTACACCTTTCTGGTAGGTCGCGCCAGCGAGTTTGTCACGGTCAGAATTTTCAAGGGTTGCGAAGTGGCTGGTCGCCGAAGGCGGTTAGTATAAAATGAAATATTTCTGATACATAAGGTGCAAAAACGTTCATCGCTGCTGCGTCCACTCTACATAAGTCGATAGAGATATAGCGTACGTTGGAAAACAAATCCAGTTCTTTAAAATACCATGTTAGTTAAGATACCACATATATATTTGTGAAAATTTAAGATTAGTGGAACCCGCATATAGCAAGTACGCAAGGAACAGAAAATTATATACGTTCTAATCAATATTCGCAATAACCGATCCAATATTTTGATACAAAGTAATGTCATATCGGTCTGCATATAATGAAATAAAAAATTTTCATATTAAGGTCGAAATGTATCGTGGAAAATACGATCCCATGGTACAATACTTTATACTCGCCCCCTATTCGTCATTGCACATCTTCATACAAAATGAAGGGTTGCTAGATTTGTCTAAAAAACTAGCCTGTTTCAAGAACATTTTCTTTATTTACGGATAAATATCACATCGGACATCATCTAAAAATTCAGAGACAATCTTCGGATATTTAGGTGATCTTAACGTATATGGAATATGAGAAAAGTCCAGGCTCAACCTACCTTGGGATGAATTATTGTTACCAATATAACTGTTGCTCTTGGAATTTCGATTTTACTCCAATAAGTTACATGAATATAGTTGGCTTTACCTCTCCCACATAATTAAACTTTGCAATATTTGATGTCCTTGTATCTAATTGTTCACTATAAACGATACATTTAACATTATAAACGTAGTGCAATTCCAAGGTCATGGAAAAAATCGAAATTTCTGATATTTTGCTACTTACGACTTCGTTGTACGAGGGCACCATATAGTAAATTAATGCGATGCAAGAATTGGACATTAGATGATACATGAATTATTAAAAATACTATATAAAATGTTCAATCATAATCTCTTAATCATCTGTTAGTATAAATAGAGATTTAAATTGAATTTTTAGCGATGTTCTTTGAGTTTGGTTTTCTAGTGTAGAATATAAATTGTCTTCTTAATTTTGGGAATATATATTAGAAGGGCATATTGCTTTATACTGCTGCATATTTCTTTACACTATTATCATATTCATAAATATTTTATTTTCAATTTTAGGCAAAAATGATTGAAATTTATTATTAATATTTATCGCAAGCAATTATTTCACATTTTACAAACTCAGATAGAGCTTATTCGTTAACTGAGAAAGTTGATCTATATTTAGGGCATATCAATATTTAGTGTTTTTATTCGTACCAACAAATATATTATAAAGTTTTAGTGGTATCGAGTTGTAGAAAATCTTCTTCAACAGCAATATCAAAAGTTGTCAAAATGTAACAAAAATTATGTATTGGATACAAGAGATTACATTTTAACACTTTCCAACATAGTTTAAAAATGTTTATGACTTGGTTCATTTTGTCTGTCTGTCTGTCCGTTCACACGATTACTGCCGTAAAAATGACTTTATCAAAGTGAAATTTTAGTATATGATTGAGGCGGTCTGTGGGGCTTACGGGAATGTAAATGAATAATATCACCCAATTAGTCTCGTATTGTACCCGGGTTGAAAAAGTGAAATACATTGAACTCTGGGACCTAATTTTTCAAAAAAATGTAAGCAAAGTTAACATTTACAAATTGCGTATTGAACCCGGGTTGAAAAAGTGAAATACATTGAACTCTGGGACCTAATTTTTCAAAAAAAATTTAAGCAAAGTTAACATTTACAAATTGCTTCCGGAATTTTAGATATTTAAATTATTCCATATCATGTATAAAAAAATAGCAAAATATGTTCGGTTGCTTTAAAAAAATATTAAAATAATAATTACACCCATATTATATAACCGGCCGACCAAACTGCTGCTCATGCCTCCGGATGAGTCGGACGGTCTGGGTCTCCAACCCATATTATATGAAGTGTTCACGTGACCCACTTCAGAATAAAATACGGCATCCACCTTTTTGTCTCAGAGTAAAAATCATGATTTTTAAAGTTCTTTTAAATTTATATTTAGTGTTTCATCTGCATTAAAACCGCTTTATTTTTGCCTATTTTCTGTGCATCTATATTCTGTGCCTATGCAATTACAATATTTCGAAGTTTAAATGATCATCAAACATTGATTATTTCTAAAATGAAGCCTAATTTTAATTGATACTGAATGTAAACAAGTGATTGCAAGAGGAGTTGTGGAAGAATTGCTGATTTTTTTCAAGCAAAATTATTTAGCTCTAGAGTTTGGAATAAAAGTGGTATGAACGAAATATTCATTGCTTTTACATAGAGAGCCAGACGATTTATAATTCGAGGACGTCATTTGAATAAAGTTCATTTTTTGGATGAAGTATTAAGTTTTCAAATTATTTTAGTATTGTGATGATTTAAAATACATCGGTCATAAATGTATCGCATGTTTAAGATATTTAAATAAAATTGCATTTCCGTTCGAAAGTGTTTCATTATCAAATGCTTTATGCATGATTGATCTTTCTTGCTCTTTTATTAATATCATTCCCAAACTAGCTGCGAAAACTAGAAAAAGAACTTTTTATTAGTCTAAATTGTAAAAGTGTTTCAGTCACTGTCTCCGCTCATCGAGTCCTGCGATCAAAAGGTTAATTTGGTTATCAAGAAAACCGTTCACGTAAACTTAGTTAGCGCCATGTCCCGGATGATACGTGGTGGAGACGCTTAATTTCTACCCGAAGTAATTTAATTAAGAATACGACAAGCGAAAATCAGGCGAACATGGGATAAAATGCATTATGGTAATAAGACAATTGTAAGGTACGTCTTTGGAAAATAGAAACATGTCATTGGAATTTTGTTTGAGAATTTTTTAAACTGATTTCATTCAATATATAGGTTCAAGATCAATATACATAGATTAAATTAAAATGTTTTAATTTTCTATTGAAATAAAGCCATAATTGAAATATAGCAAACGTAGTAAACATTGTAGCAATGAAAGTCATGGTCAAATAACTCGAGAAAAGGAGGAGTTATTCGTATTTTTTATGCTGATGTCTAGGAAAACGCAAATGCGCTACACGATCAAAAATAATTTGGAAGGCCAGTCCCCATTCATTAGCGGGGTCTGGAGAACTATCTTTCTTCATGTTAGAGATATAGAAAACAGTCAATTACAGAGTTGTAAAATTAGTACATTGCGTCATTGTCCCCACCACAAAAGACGGAATGTAATCCTCTAAACAATTACACTACGTAACAGTGGGGGCGCAACAGTGTGTAGGGGCGCGGTAGCCCATTGGTTAGCGCGCTGGAGTTGCATTCGGTAGCCCCGGGTTCGATTCCAGCCACTGCCAAAACTGCCGCCGTGTTCATGCGGAGTACGATCACGTTAAACATGTGGGTCCGAAAGTCCTTCCGAGAGGTTGGTGGTAGGGGAAGGAGGGTACGGTCCCTGTGGATGCCTCCCCCACTGGGTTCCGGTCTAAATTGGGTGGCACTTCCCGACCGTCCAAACAGTTACCTTACACCTTTCTGGTAGGTCAGACGGTCTGGGTGTCAACAACAATCAACTACGTAACAGTGGTTACCTTACACCTTTCTGGTAGGTCGGACGGTCTGGGTCTCAACAACAACTACGTAACAGTGAAAATGAGACATCAAGCAGTGGGCAGAAAAATATTCAAATTGCAAGGCAGACGCAGCTCACCGAGTTATGTAAATGATGCGAAATGCGTAGCTGTCCCGTGCACGTTAAGTGAGATATAAGGGAAGGAACCTGCAGAATCGGTAATAATCTCGCCGCTCTGTCTGTCAGGGAAATCATTTCACAAATTAGTTTTGTTCCAGAGGAAATGTGTAGTAGCAGAGAATGACAGGCCTCCGCCAACCGAGGCAGTTCCAGCAGACAGACGATTTCACGAGGGGTATGGTGATCGGACTCAGAAGGCCAGGTTGGTCCATACGTCAAATCTCAGCAGACAACCACTCGCATGCGTCCACGGTGCACCGGCTGTGGCGAAGATGGTTGAAACAAGGGAATGTTGCAAGTTTGAAAGGTGTCGGTATTACCAGAGAGACATCAGAGTGATTGGACGGACGCATTCACCGGCGCAGGCCATTTCCGTCGCCCTTTTGCAGCACGTGCGAGACACCCTTGGTGATCCCATATCGGCCAGGACTATTATCCGACGATTGGTCGCTGGCGACATGCACTCATGGCGCCCGTTAAGAAGACTGCCATTGACCCAACAGCACATACACCTTCGTTTCCAATGGTGTCGGGACAGAGCCACGTGGACGGAGGAATGGCACAAGGTAGTGTTCTCGGACGAGTCACGTTTTAGCAATAGCAGTCGTCGTGTACATGTCTGGCGCCGAAGTGGTGATAGGTCCAATCCGGCAGCAATCGTGGAACGCCACATCGCGCGACAATGCAGCATCATGGTTTGGGACGCCATCACTTACGATAGCAGAACACCCCGTGTCCGTGTTGAGGCACTGTGACGGCTCAAAGTTACGTGGATGACGTGCTGCGGCCGGTGACACTAATCTTCCTTCAGGGGATCCACAATGTCATTTACCAGCAGGATAACGCCCAACCACATACGGCAAGCATCAGCCAACATGCCCTGCAATATACCCAGCTGCTTCCCTGGCGACCAGACTCTCTGACCTCTCACCAAACGAACACGTCTGGGACGTGAGTGGATGTCACTGGCGTGCGCTGCCACCACTGCATTTAGAAGACGAACTGTGGCAAATGTATGACAGAGAATGGGTAGCCTACCCTCTGGACACCATCCGCCCGCTCGTCTACTCTGTACCCAGACTGTTGCTGCCTGTATCATCGCCCGCGGTGGTCCTACAACCTACTGATAAGACGGTGTTATTGCTCAGTGTATTGGTGTATCATGTTGCAATAAACGTCACTTATTGTTCGCTGCTGTATCTCTCTGTTTCCCGATTTTCGTCACTTTCTGTCCACTCCTTCTTAGTACCTCATTTTCACTGTCACGTAGTGTCTTTAAAAAAATTGTTATTTTATTAATCTCCATGTAAATATAGCGTGAATGTAGAGACGTTGAAAAACACGCGAAAACATCATATAATATATGAGTGCAAGCATGAATCCTCGCAAACATAGTTGTGGTGAATGGTAATTTTAGAGAATAGTCAGTACTCATAACATTACGATTGTTAAACAATAGTTGCAATAACCCACCAATTTTACCAAGTGCAGCCCACTTATCACATTTCTCAATAAATATAGTACTCATAAAAAACAAACTTTTAACTTTAAAAATTAACATTTAATAAAAACACAGTATATGAGCAGTAATAATATTATAAGTAGAGTTTCTTAAAATGTTAACTACATAAATCATGAAGGAGAAGGTTGCGTGTAAATACACTTTATTGGAATTTACTTGAATATATCAAGTACCAAACCTGGGTTTTATAAAAGAGGCACACACCTTCGGTATCGTTGCTCTTGTATTGTCATCAATTCCTTTTCGTCACTGCATTTTCGTTTCAACATCACACTTTTACACACTGTACCTCATGGGGCCAACGGCCGTACCGTGCTGAAAACACCGGTTCTCGTTAGATCACCGAAGTCAAGCAGCATCGGGCGCGGTTAGTACTTGGTGGGTGACCACCTCGGAACACCGCGTGCTGTTGGCCATCTCGGGTGCGGTATCCCCGTGGTTTGCGCGCTGGATTTGCACGCTGCCACAAATGCCGCCGTGTTCATGCGGAGTACGATCACGTTAAACATGTGGGTCCGTAAGTCCTTCCGAGAGGTTGGTGGTAGGGGAAGGAGGGTACGGTCCCTGTGGATGCCTCCCCCACTGGGTTCCGGTCTAAATTGGGTGGCACTTCCCGGCCGTCCATACAGTTACCTTACACCTTTCTGGTAGGTCGGACGGTCTGGGTCTCAACAACAACAACACTGTACCTCATGGGGCGCGGTAGCCCATTGGTTAGCGCGCTGGAGTTGCACTCGGTAGGCCCGGGTTCGATTCCAGCCACTGCCAAAACTGCCGCCGTGTTCATGCGGAGTACGATCACGTTAAACATGTGGGTCCGAAAGTCCTTCCGAGAGGTTGGTGGTAGGGGAAGGAGGGTACGGTCCCTGTGGATGCCTCCCCCACTGGGTTCCGGTCTAAATTGGGTGGCACTTCCCGACCGTCCAAACAGTTACCTTACACCTTTCTGGTAGGTCGGACGGTCTGGGTTTCAACAACAACAACACTGTACCTCATCCCCCGGCCACACAGAAAGCTACCATTAGCCTATGGGTTGGTCGTGTGGTCTGGGTTTTCTACACTGTACCTCATCCCGGCCGTCCAAACAGTTACCTTACACCTTTCTGGTAGGTCGAACTGTCTGGGTCTCAACAACAACACTGTACCTCATCAAGCAGGCCGCCCATCTTGCTGCTATGTCCAATGATGAGCCGGATGGGCTGGGCTTTCGACACTGTACTTCATCTTGGTACTCATGACTCTTTTGTCAATTTAACTGCCGCCAATATCTGGAAAACTGCTCAAACTTCTTCACGATATGCTAATCTCACTCCATCTTACTTCTCTGCATCTGGCTTGTCTGCATTCATATTCTCTTACTAGACAACATAATCTTGTAGCTTCCAGATTCAACACGCCCTCGCTGCCGCCCCCTTACTTCTTACTTCCATTGGCTTACTTCTTTATTATGACGTTGTAAGGTCGCTTGATTGGCTCCTCTGGATATGATGAAACTCTTGTATGTCCTAGCCGGGTGGATTGTTTATGCCCAAATCACCCTCGTAATTTCGATGGCATGGATTCATTTGGGTCATAAACAATCCATAAAAGACTGTCGACATTGGCGTCACGTGGCTGCGCCTTTTGTTTGATACAAAATACCAAATGTGGATATGGTGTCTTATGGCCTCACATTTCTTCTTAAATATTTCTCGAACCACTCAGATTTGAATGAATTATGTTTTAGGCTATGAAACTGTGTCTAGGGACAAATTTGATGTACGTTTTCATTACCTTAATAAAAAGTGAGGAATAATGATAATTAAAACTTGTTGTTGTCTATTTGTCTGTAGTTATGTAGGTCTTTTCATGTCTCAGGATCCTCCTAATTGATTTACTTACTCTTTAAACTGGGTTTATCGGGAGTGATAAAAATAATGTTTATGACTAAAAATGGTCTTGATTTTACATTATTTAATTTTTCATTATTTATCTTATGTAAAATGAAAACTTATACGCTTCCAGGTTAAAATTTCTGCTGAAATACCTTATCAAATTTCATGAATTTTTTTCCAAACAATGATGTTAGATTTAGAAAAATATTTTATATCCCCCCTGCCCCTTTTCAAGGATAAATCAGTATTTAAATATATGTTTTGTCGGTCTATAATAACCGCTTGTAATTCGCACACTGTTGAATTGAATATTTTCATTTAATATTTAGCACATTTATGGCTAAAATATTTCAAATTTTATAGCACCCTAATTTTATATCTATGTTTCTTACAATAAATGGCAGGAATTTTGGATGTTATACAATACATCCATAATAATGAATCTAAATGAAATCATGAACATGAAAAACGTTATGAACCAAATTTGTAAGAGAAAACAGCCCAATAAAAAGAAACAAATAATATATGCAACATCATTCCAACAATTTGACCAAAGGCAAATAAATACTGGTGTAATGACTATTTGAAAAATGTATAATATCAAGGAAATTTCGAACACTACTTAGTATGTAGTCCTGTAATCAAAGACACAAGTAAAATAACTATAATAACTAATATTTACTTGCGGGTCACGTACTATAAAACAAAGAAGCAATTAAATATGTCTTTATATAATTTCCTAATTTATTTATATAGGAGAACATGAGAGACTGTCAGTTTCATTTATTAATACAATTTAGTCACTCCAGGACATCAAAAATCTGTGATCGAATCATTAGTTGATATATCAATAAAGCTGTCAACGTACTTAATTAGTGCAAAGATTTAAATGATACATAGTGACTAAGCTTATTTTACATTCTAAATAATTTACAGGCATATATGACAGATAAAACTCAGTTAAACAGTAACTTAAACATGTTATATTAATAATATAACTTTCATTGTAAGGACTGGATTATATATAGAATACTTCATAAAATATTTGCGTATATGATTCATTTGATATGGTATTTTATTTTATACATAGAATTAGGAGCAATGGGCTACATGCATTCGTATAGATATTCGTAATTTCTTCAGGAATTAGAAATAATAAGTAAAAAATTCAAATTTATTGTTAGAAAATGAGTAATATTTTTTCTACATGTATAAATATCTAATTCATTAAGACATAAGAACAATAGTTCATTTTTACAACATTAACTGTTGCAAAAAATATAATAACATTTCAATTTCGTCTAATTCTCTGTTAAGGTAATTGTATTAAACCATGAAAATGCGGTGACACAAATAATTTAAAAGGATACATACTTCCTTAGTTATAGAATAGGAAGCATAGGACTGTTGATTAAGGGTTGGTTATTGTTGCAAAAACATGAAAGCCACAGAAAATTCTACCCAAGAAGCCTATTAGAGTTTGATTGGTAATGTATATTAAACATTGACTTTTCTGCAGAAAAATTTCTAATGCCGTAAAACAGCAAATATTTAATGCAAATATCAATATATAGCAGTGATGTTATATTTATCTAAACAAGCCATAAAAGACAGTTTCAGGCAAGTCAATTTAGCCTTTCTTAAAAAGTAAACGTAAAATTGCAGAACATTACATATTCTATTCTTAATATTCACGAAGCTTCTATAACAGTTATTAAATTTATCCAGAAATTTACATATGGATGGAAAATAAAGAAAAAAGGTGAATAAAATTTGATAATGAGGATCTGTATTGAAGCAAACAATTTAACGCATACTTATGAATTAATGTTTACCTGTATGGCATGAAATAATTTTTTATATGATTTAGATAACTTGCCTTGCATTTGAAAAGTTCTTTAAAACGGAAAACCAAGGTAAAAATACGAAGCCACTATGTAACTCAGTTAATATTTAAAATCTATTCATAATAGAGAATATAAAAGTTAGTAGTATGTGCCATTCATACAACTTGGCAGTAATGATGTTGTTTAGTGTGCATTTATTTTTAAATTCAAGATCAATAGAAAAATATCTGTTAGATACGTAGAACTCATTAGGACAACATAATAGCTATAATTTCCAGAGTTTGGAAACAAGTACATTTTTATGAATTATAATTTTATAACTTTTCTGGTGACCAACAGATTTTTTCATGTCACGACGTTTGCGTTAAATTCTTTATCCTGGAACTGATTGAATCTGTAGAGCACGATGCAAAATCATATGATTCCTATAAGGGGTATTAAAGTACGTAAGGTAAAATTTGAATTCGGTTTCAATTAAGCTAATATGGTTTTTAATAGTTTCCTGAGGGATGGATGACAGTAAGTCATCAACCCCAAATATATATATATATATATATATATATATATATATATATATATATATATATATATATATATATATATATATATATATATATATATATATATATATATAAATAATATATATATATATATATATATATATATATATATATATAAATAATATATATATATATATATTATATATATTATGCATGTATATATATATATATATATATATATATATATATATTATATATATTATGTATGTGTATATATATATATATATATATATATATATATATATATATATATATATATATATATATATATATGTTATGATATTTTCTATGACTTACTTATTACAAGATCACAGTATTTAAATTTAAAACTTAATCAAAATCATCTTAATAATTTTATTTACTAATTCATATTCTGTTATTTCCTTCTAGCATCCCATTTATAATTCTATAAATTTTGGTCATCTTTTTAACAAGTTCAAGCATTTAATGCCCATTGGAGGTTTGAGTGTATCAAAGACTTTTAAATACAACCGGCCTTTAGGTAGATCAATATTTAAATATAATGTAATTTCACAATCTTACTGTTTAGATCAGTATTCTAAGTCAATTTTAGAAAATAAATGTAATTGTACAGTAAAAGATTATTCTGAATTTCTCAATCCGGACTTGGGGCATATAGTTACAGGAGACTTAGGTATTGTTAAAGACATTTCGTTAGGAACCATTATGTCTTTTGGCCCTAAATTTAGGTTACCCTCTTGTCATAATTCTATTAACGTTTTAAAATCCATTCATCTTGATCTTGATAAATATATATATAAATTAGCTTCTAAATATGCTATGCCTTTAGAGACATTTAGTATGTGGAAATTTACTTTATTAGAGTCTATTAAAAATACTATTAGTAGTATTAAATTGTCTAGATCCTTATATAATTTTGATAATATTAAGCCCTCCATTATTGATTTACAAAAATCTTTTGTTATCACCTATGCTGATAAAGCCTCTAATAATTATGCTATTATCTGTAAAAAATTTAATATAAAATTTCTGTTAGATTATTTAAAAAATAATAGTCTTTTTAAACTTGATTTACATTCCATTAATAGTATTAAATTAAAAATTATCAATATGTATAGTGACTTAAATATTAAATATAAATTTCTTAAATTTCCATATATTGTGCTTATTCCAAAATTTCATAAAAATCCCATTAAATTTCGAACAGTAACTAGTGGGCATAATACATACTCTACTACTGCGAATAAATTACTTCTAAATTTTTTAAATCAAATAAATGATAGTTTACGTCAGTCTAGCAATAATTACCTTATTCTTAATAATAGTAAAGAATTAAAGAATAAATTAACATCCCTTAAAAATCTAATAGGATTTCAAACTTTTGATTTTAAAGATCTTTTCAATAATATCAAGTTCTCTAACCTGTATGATGTAATTTTGGCTCTATACAATGAATATATTATTAATATCACAACTCATGCTAGTTTTGTTAATTTTCCTAAATTTCTTCACTTTGTTATTTTCAATAATTATATTTTTCAAGGAAATAAATTATACCTACAAGTCTCAGGAGTATCACAGGGTGGCTGTAGTAGCAGTATGTTAGCTAATTTATCATTTTGAACAGTCCTTTACTTCAATAGATTATACAATATACAGATATATTGATGATCTGATTTGCTTAGTACATACTGAACATTGTGTCATTAATATAGATTTCTATCCTAATAATGTGGAATTAATTCCTAATGAAGCTGCTATTAGTAAAAATATTAATTTTTTGGATTTAAATCTTTTTGTTGAACCTTCTAATAGAATTGTTACTAATTTATATGATAATAAAGACTCTTTTAATTTTAAAATTATTAAAATCTTACCATTTAATTCCTGTAACTTTTTTCTATTGTTCTGAAATATTATTCTTAATCAGCTATTTAGAGTATATAGATTATCTGATAAAAAATTCCATGCTTTACATATTGATAATCTAAAAATTACCAGCAATTTATATAAATATCCCTCTTATTTTGTAAATGGTATAGTTAAAAATTTTAGAATAGCTGGATTTCCTTGAATTTTATTTATTTAATATTGCTTTAAATTTTAGCCTGACATCTCCCTTCTCTTGTTTTAATATTTTATTTATACGTCCACTTTGACATTAGCCTTTATTGCTCCTCTTGATGGTATATTATCTCTTGAACATGTCTTTTCGCATTACTGTTATTTATTTCTTACGAATGGCAACAGTATATCTTATTCCTTTGTGAGTGACAATACTTGTCATTTCTTTCTGTGTTCCCATGCTTACTAGTTTAGTGTGATTTTTCAGTCCGTTTCTTGGTATCCATTTTTCCTTTCATTTTTAGTTTTTATGTATGTCTTCCAAATAGAAATAGTTTATAGACATAATATGTCTATTTCTTCAGAAACATACATTTTTGTGTTTGCTTCTACAAAAAACTTAGGCATGAATACGATTTTTGTGGAAGTGAACAATTCATGTTTTAGTCTTAGAACCTAGTCCTCGTGTTTAGCGTTTGTGCTTGATTTCGTTTGTTATTCTTTTTTCGATTCCTTACCTTTGTATGCTGATACTTTTCATTGAATTGTTGATTCGATATTTATTTTATTTATTTGTTTTTTTTCTCATTTGCTTGAGGATTTGTTGATTTATACTTTTATTTCGTAAGCCTGTAAGATATTTGAATTTTCGTGTTACAGATTCTCACTTTTCTTTAATTGGATCTTCAAACCTTTTTTTCTTTATATATATATATATATATATATATATATATATATATATATATATATATATACAGTAGGTGCCGCTTAATGTGATCGCAGATAATGTTATCATTCGTTTAATGTTATCAGAATCGCGAAGTCCCGAACGCTTGTATATTAACACATGTTAAAAAAATCGGTTTTTGTAATCAGCGCCTTCGTTTATTGTTATCACTTTATCACTTCACTTTCGTCGTTCGTGTACCATTTTCGATTTTTTTTTCATTCTCTCAACAAAAAATCCAAACTACATATACGTAAAAGCAATGGAGAATCCTCAAAACCCCAAAGAGGGTCCCTTTTGTTGGCACGTGCAGAAATTTACCGCAAGGCCGTCCCTCAGGCGCTGCGCCCGGAGCTTGGCGCCGGCTCTGCAGGTGGTGATTTCTCTCCCCTTTTCCTCCCTTTGAGAATGGTGGGGGGCTTAGGAAAAGCGTTGAGTTCTTTTCTTATCAGTAAGCAAAGTGCTTGGACTGTTGCAAGCTGTAGAATTTTTTCTCTCTGTCAAGTTGCATTTCAAACTTTATTGCAGACGGTCAAGCATTTTAGCAATGAAAAAAAATGCAATGGTTAAACTGTTAAGGACAAAATTGACATTTTGAAACGTTTTGATAATTTACCCAAGATGAGTCAAAGAAATGCTGCTGTTGCGCTAAAAACTCTCAGCCATTACTCTGTAAAATGTTAAGGAATCGCGACGAAATTGAAAATAAAGCGTAAGTTGAACGCAAATTTGAACTGTAAGCGAATACGTACTGGGAAATATGGAGAAGTTGAATCGGCTTTGACATTGTAGTTTGCCAATGTTAGGGAAAAGGATGCACGCATAAACGGTCCTTTAATGCGGCAGAAAGCTGAAGATCTTGCTTCTAAAATGTGCAAAAAAAATTCGTCGCAACGGACGGGTGGTTTAATAACTGGAGAAAAAGGGAGAACATTGTGTTCAAACGTACCCATGGGAAAGAAAAGGATGCCGCTTTTCCAGCTGCAAAGGCATGGATTTCCGAAGAATGTCCGAAAATAATCGCTGATTATTCACCCGAAAACATCTACAATGCTGACGAAACCGGACTTTATTTTCGTGTCTTGCCAGAACATACGTACCTGTTCAAACACGAGAGCTCTAAGGGATGCAAAGTTTCAAAAGAACGTATAACTGTGCTCTGTTGTGCGAGCATGACTGGAAAGAAGAAGAAACTCTTTGTTATCGGAAAAACCAAAAAGACGAGATGCTTTAAGGATGTTAAGAAATTGCTTGTTGATTATGCTGCCAGTAAAACAACGTGGATGACAGTTGCTCTATTCAGCGAATGGCTTCTAAAGTGGGACAAAGAATTAGATCACAATATCGCCGTACTCATCGATAACTGCAGAGCCCATGATGCAAATGTCACATTAAAGCATATCAAAATCATTCTTCTATCTGCCAACACTACATCACTTATCCAACCATGTGACCAAGGAATAATTCGTGCAATGAAAGCGTATTACCGTGTAGAAATGCGCACTAGGGTTTTGGAAAATATGGAAGGTCAACTGAGCGCAAACGCGTTAGTAAAGAAGACGAATGACCTTCAGGCCCTCCATCTTTCGACAATGTCATGGGATCGAGTGTCCGAGAATACAATTAAGAACTGCTTCTCGCACGGTGGGTTCGTTAAAGCGGACGAAGGTATGGATGTACCGGAATTCGATGAAACAGTACTCGTACCATCCGACATGACTGAAAATGACTTTACAGAATGGATCTCTATAGAAGTGAACGCCCAAGTGGCTACAACAATGACTGATGAAGATGTATTCCGAGCTGTATCTTGTTCTATAGTAGAAGAAAACGATGAAAAAGCATTGGATGAAGATGAGGACGAAGCTGAAAACCTTGTTGAGAATCCTCCAACTGCTACTGAAATCAGAGAGGCTCTCCGTGTTTTGGGACTCGAGGTGCAACACAGAGGCACTGCTGAGAACTTTCGCGAACAGTACAGGTGCAAAAGTTTTATAAGTAATTTGCTGAGACAAAATACAAGGTAGACAACTTTGGAAGACTTTTTTTAATTGACTTATTTTAACGATTTGTTTAAAATAGTGTTTGAGTGAATCGTTGTCTTTTAAATTTGTAGTAGCTGCAAAAATACAGTAAATATTAACTTTTAAAATCAAAATTTTATGTTTCTGATACTTTTTGTTTATTGTTATCAATCGGTTATTGTTATCAAATAGCATCTGTCCCAAAGCGATCACATTAAGCGGCACCTACTGTATATATATATATATATATATATATATATATATATATATATATATATATATATATATACATATATATATATATATATATATATATATATATATACATATATATATATATATATATATATATATATATATATATATACATATATATACATATATATATATATATATATATATATATATATATATATATATACATATATATACATATATATATATATATATATATATATATTTATATATATATATATATATATATATATATATATATATATATATATATATATATATATATATATATATATATATATACATACATTTTGTTTCACAATGCATAGGACTAATGATATCAAGAACACAGAAATTGTATAGCGACTATTTTTCACTACAATCATTGAAACTGTAAATTTCGTGATCATCAGCCATAAATAACCATTTTTATGCAAACACAAAATTCGAATAATTTTCGAAGTTTTCGTTCGAATTTAAAACTATTTATTTAGTTCTAGAATTTTCGTTAATATAACCGGTAAGAATGATTCAGGAAAATGCATTAATATTTGTGACGGCTATATTTGTGTACACAAGAAATCTATCACGTACAGACGACATCGCTCTAAAAATATTCAAAACTTTAAGGGGACCTAAAATATATATTGGCAACAAAATCTCGAAATCAAAAATTTTAGTGAAAACAATACTTTCTTTATACTATACAATAGTATGAGAAGTTATAATCAAATAATATTAAAAGCATCAGAGATGCAATTTATTAAAATAAAAATTATGTCCATATCAGTTTGGATAAATAGTATGTTGATCCAGCGCGATTTGAACTTGTTGATCATTAACCCAAAAACTACCTCATTAGGAAGGGACCCAATTAAAGTTACACATCCTCATACATTACACCTTTCTGGTAGGTCGGACGGTCTGGTTTTCAACATCAACAACATCCTCATACATGTTTATCAACACTTTGTAAATCTGTTTTTAATTCACTATTGAAAACATCTATTGAATATTTCTATATTTTCTCGCAGGAAAAAAACAATTATCACATTCCTTGACATTTTCAGCTCAGATCTTCAAAAATGTTGATAAATGTCCTTTTTACTTTTCAACCAATCATTGCCCATCTTCTATATAATAAAAGGCAATGTCTGTGTGTCTGTGTGTCTGCCTTATACACTATACGTTTCGCGACCGCGCGTCGGAGAGCTGTCGGCAATCGGAGATTTGGCAATCGGAGACCCGGGGGGGGAGGGAAGGGGACACGTGAAAACCGATTTTTAAAATTTTAATTATTTTTTTATTTATTTAATGTTTTATGCGATTTCGACCGTTTTTTGCCTTTTTTGCCCTTTTTTCTCCACGATCCAGACATCGTAGAAAAAAAACAAATTACACCATCGGAAAGAGCAGAGAATTTCGAGTAAAAATATATCAATTTCAAATCTGAATTTCGATTTCTAATATTTTTTAAAGATTTTAAAACAAAAGTCACTTTTTGGTCAAGAAAACGATTTTTGGTTTTTAAATTCTCGCATCGTGAAAAGTACTCATAATTTCGACTAATAATTTACATTTTCAGAAAGGTCAAACATCTGGCATTCTTACAAGTCTAATCTTGTCCAGAAATAATGAAAATTGCCTTCAGGATCGCAATTTTAAAGACGTCATGATTTTAAATTTCTCGCCGTTCCGCTCGGCGTGACGCTTGTTTCTCCCCCGCTGAAGCAGGGAAGGTGGTGGGTGGGGACGTCAAGGTGGAGGTGACGTCACGGTTCTGAATAGAGCGCCTTTGCTCTATATAAATTATTATATTTATATTTTAAATGATGGGACGATCTGGATTTTTTAAATGTATATTTTAACTTTTGGATATTTTAAATGGATATTTTAATTTTATGGATATTTTAAATGATGGAACAATGGAATGAGGATGATGCAATTAAGCATATGGTCATTTTAAATTGCAAATTAGCGCGCGGGAAGTTAGCGGTAGGCCCGGGTTCGATTCCCGCCACTGCCAAAACTGCCGCCGTGTTTACGTGGAATACGATCACGTTAAATATGTGGGCCGTAAGTCCTTCCGAGAGGTTGGTGGTAGGGGAAGGAGGATACGGCCCCTGTGGATGCCTCCCCCACTGGGTTCCCGTCTAAATTGGGTGAATATGTAGAAAGTTATGGAGATTGTCGCGGAGGGCGCGGCAGCCCGCAGTGGTTAGCGCGCGGGAATTGCACTCAGTAGGCCCGGGTTCGATTCCCGCCACTGCCAAAACTTACGCCACGTTCACGCAGAGTACGATCACGTTAAACATGTGGGTTCGTGAGTCCTTCCGAGAGGTTGGTGGTAGGGGAAGGAGGGTACGGTCTAAATTGGGTGAATAAAAAGAAAGTTATGGAGATTGTCGCGGAGGGCGAAGTAGCCCAGTGGTTAGCGCGCGGGAATTGCACGCGGTAGGCCCGGGTTCGATTTCCGCCACTGACATGGAGTACGATCACGTTAAACATATGGGTCCGTATGTTTTTCCGAGAGGTTGGTGGTAGGGGAAGGAGGGTACGTTCCCTGTGGATGCCTCCCCCACTGGGTTCCGGTCTAAATTGGGTGGCACATCCTGGCCGTCCAACCAGTTATCAGGCCCGGGTTCGATTCCCAAAATTGCCGCCGTGTTTACGCGGAGTACGAGCACGTTAAACATGTGGGTCCGTGAGTCCTTCCGAGAAGTTGGTGGTAGGGGAAGGAGGGTACGGTCTAAATTGGATGAATAAAAAGAAAGTTATGGAGATTGTCGCGTAGGGCAAAGTAGCCCAATGGTTAGCGCGCGGAAATTGCACTCGGTAGGCCCGGGTTCGATTCCCAAAATTGCCGCCGTGTTTACGCGGAGTACGAGCACGTTAAACATGTGGGTCTGTAAGTCCTTCCGAGAGGTTGGTGGTAGGGGAAGAAGGGTACGGTCCCTGTGGATGCTTCTCCCACTTGGTTCCGGTCTAAATTGGGTGAATAAAAAGAAAGTTATGTAGAATATCGCGGAGGGTGAAGTACCCCAGTGGTTAGTGCGCGGGATTTGCACTTGGTAGGCCCGGGTTCGATTCCCAAAATTGCCGAATAAAAATAAAGTTATGGAGATTGTCGCGGATGGCACGGTAGCCCAGTGGTTAGCGCGCGGGAATTTCACTCGGTAGGCCCGGGTTCGATTCCCGCCATTGCCAAAACTGCAGCCGTGTTCACGCGGAGTACGATCACGTTAAACGTGTGGGACTGCAAGTCCTTCCGAGAGGTTTGTGGTAGGGGAAGGAGGGTACGGTCTCTTTGGATGCCTCCCCCATTGGGTTCCGGTCTAAATTGTGTGGCACTTCCTGGCCTTCCAAGCAGTTACCTTACACCTTTCTGGTAGGTCGCGCCAACGAGTTTGCCACGGTCAGAATTTTCAAGGGTAGCGAACAGGCTGGTCGCCAAAGGCGGCTAGTTTTAAATATATCTTTATTAAACAGCAACTAAAAATGTAAGGTGTACACTAGGTAAATTAATAAGTGTAATGTTGAGCATTTAATTATTGATTGTTCACATTCTAGAAAATTTCACCTCACTAGACTAACTACTGCAAATCTAAAAAGTTGTTCAAAATCTAAAAGTTTATACGCAATTGAATATTCAGAACCCCCCTCCCCCTAAATTTTCGAGTGAGATTTTGAAAAAATCGTCAAAAAATTAAAACCACTAATAAAGTTACGCAAATAGACATTTCTTATGTCATTTTTCATTAGAAAACGATTGACATAAATTTTAGAACGCTAACATGAACCGTTCTCGAGATATTGCACATTTTTCAAAAAATTATCAAAAAGTCATATAAAATAAAATATATATATATATATATATATATATATATATATATATATATATATATATATATATATATATATATATATATATATATATATATATATATATATATATATATATATATATATATATATATATCCTATTGATAAACATGTTCAATTTCCATATGTAATACCATGCGATAAATTTGGAGACATCATTCTCGTGGAACTAGCTCGTTCCATTCATGAAAAACGATACTTTTAGTAATACTTTTGTATTTGAACGCCAATAGTCAAAAGTATCTGGATTATAATTGGAAAAGGAATTTCTGAACCAATCAAGTAGTATTCTGTTAATGAGTGGCATTACTTTGACTTCTGAATTTTTCCTGTCGATGTTGCTGTATTTCTATAATAAGAGTACTCCAACTGAATTGTTTTGTTTTTTCTTTCATTTCTGTAATGTTATTACTTTCCTTATATACATAATGTATAAGGAAAGTATTGTGATGGGGTCGAAAATTCGAATTCGAGTTTTCGACGGGAGAGCACGTTTCAAGCATCCCTGATCACGAATCAAACATTTTTGAAGTGATGCCTGTGTGTGCGTGTGTGTGTGTGTGTGTTTGTGTGAAAGTATGTGTGTGTGTGTGTGAAAGTGTGTGGGTATATGTGTGTGTGTGTCATTGAGTCTGTGGAGACGATAACTGACGAACGAATGGACGGATTCGAGCGAAATTTGGTACTAAAATCATAATCCGTAAACACTGGAAGCCTATTGTTTTTATACGTAATTGAATATTCAGAACCCCCCCCCCTAAACTTTCGAGTGAAATTTTGAAAAAAATCGTCAAAAAATTAAAACCACTAATAAAGTTAGACAAATAGACATTTCTTATGTCATTTTTCATTAGAAAACAATTGACATAAATTTTAAAACGCTAACATGAACCGTTCTCGAGATATTGCACATTTTTCAAAAAATTATCAAAAAGTCATATAAAATAAAAAATATATATATATTTCCTATTGAGAAACATGTTCACTTTTCATATGTAATACCATGCTATAAATTTGGTGACATCATTCTCGTGGAACTAGCTCGTTCCATTCATGAAAAACGATACTTTTAGTATACTTTTGTATTTGAACGCCAATAGTCATTTATCTGCTATAAGAATAACTTATTTCTTCGTCCATAACGCTTGGCGATATTTGGGCGACGAATTTAGCCAACTTGGCGACATTTTTAATTGTTGCCAAAATAGCAAAATTCTCGCCAAATGGATAAAAATAACGCTAAATCAATCAAGATTACGACTAATTGAAAAAAATTCAATATCTTGGATAAAATATAAGTATCTACTATAAGAATAACATTTTTTAAACTGTAAAAGTAGTAAATTCATTTCATTATATAAGGAAAGTCATGTGTTGCCCACATCAGTATTTTTTTTATTGTTTAATTTACTGTTTTATTAGAAATGTAGTACTTTATTTCGTTTTCACCTTCTAAACTTATCTTCTTCGGTTCTAAATTGCTAATTATTCCCCAATTTAACTTGAAGGTACTTACCTGATCATTAGTATCACACTGTTTTGATTTTTTTCCCAAATTTTTTTTGGATGTACCTATAAAAATCTATGTATGCAATTATTATTCTATTCTGTGATTTTTACTATCCATCTGTACCAACTGCTACATTTTGAGTGACCTAGATGATCCAGAGTAATAATAAAAATGTGTTTCAATCAAATTATCTTTTTTATCAAAATAACAATTTGGTAATGAAAAACTTAGGAAGCTATTTTACTCACAGAGACAAATTGACAGACGTCTGGAAAATAAAACAATCTTATGTGGACAGCATATTTTTTCCAGGATATTGAATTTTCTTCAATTAGTCATCATTTTTATTGATTTGGCGTCATTTTTATCCATTTGGCGAGAAAAGTCGTTAATTTGGCAACATTTAAAAAAGTCGCCAAGTTGGTGACATTCCGCCAAATTCGTCGCCCAAATCTCGCCAAGCGTTATGGACTGAGAAATAAGTTATTCTTACAGCAGATAAATGACTATTGGCGTTCAAATACAAAAGTATTACTCAAAGTATCTTATCTCATAAATGGAACGAGCTAGATCCACGAGAATGATATCACCAAATTTACGGCATGATATTACATATGAAAAGTGAACATGTTTCTTAACAGTTAATATTTTTTTTTAATTTATGGGATTTTTTGATATATTTATTTGAAAAATGTACAATATCTCGAGAACGGTTCATGCTAGCATTATAAAGTTTATGTCAATCTTTTTCTAAAGAAAAATTGCATAATTAATATCTATTTGCTTAACTTTATTAAAAGTTTTGATTTTTTTATTTTTTCTTCAAAATTTCACTCGACGATTAAGGGGGGTTCTGATCATTCGACTGTGTTTTAAAATAATAGGCTTCCAGTATTTACGGATTGTGATTTTTGTACTAAATTTCCGTCGAATCGCTATATTTGTTTGTGAGATATCGTCTCCACACACACAAATCACCTCAAAAGTGTTCGATTCGTGATCAGGGATGCTTGAAACGTGCTCTCCCGTCGAAAACTCGAATTCGAATGTTTGATCCCATCACACTACTTTCGCTATACATTATGTATATAAGGTAAGTAAAAATCTTAAGGTAAGTAAAAATCTTAAGGTAAGTAAAAATCTGGGCAGCACATGATTTTTCTTATATTATTAAATAACTTTAATTCTTTCACAGTTACAAAATTATGTTTAAGATCTATGGCACATGTGTTTAAGTAATTACAGCGTGAAACTTTTATTTATTTTTTAAAATATATTCCTTTTATGTAATATGCAGATTGTGCATACATAAAGATATGATATCAGTGACACAGGATCTTCAATAACATTTCTAGAAAATATCCAATAACTTTTCTCAAATACGGATTTATTATAACGTTATAAATATTCATAACATTTTGAAAGCCTAAACATATTATAAGTAAATTAAATAAGTTTACTGCTAATATGAAAACAGACTAATTATTTTAAGAAAACATTGCTCGGTAAATTATATATTACATATCGGGGTTGCTTAATTTATAATAGGCTTAATTTGTAATATGGGGAAGCTTAAATTTATAAGTTAATGTTCTTAAATTAACAATCTGAACAGAGGTGAAAAATGGGTTGGATAAAAATGCTTCATCGTAATACATTAATTGTAAGAAATGCATATTGTAAATATATGGCTTATATATAATTATCTTGTTATATAGAAATTATCTTTTGGAATAAAAATGGGACGATTTTTTATTTAATATTAGGTTATTCAATTCAACATCCATATGCATATTTGTTTGCTAGGTAGTTTCTTTGTCGTTTCTGCCTACAAGTGAATTTCACTGTAACTGATGTAACAGTCAATACAGGATTTATGGCCTCTTTATACCAGGAAACATTTACTAAAAATGACACAGTAAAATTTTATGCTTTAAAATATTTATTACCTATGGCTACCAGATAGCAACTTTCAAAATAAATTTCTTGCTATGAATATACCTCTATAATTTCATTTTAAAATTGTGCAACTGACGTAATACTATTGGACAAGATGTAATGGCCGATTCAGTAAAAAGTTAAGCACTAGCCATATGTTAAAGCTAGAATGGTGTGTTTTGCTAATAAAAATACTAAAAACTAATGGAATAAATTCATAAGTATTTATATTTTATTTATCAACGATAATGTCTAAAATTACAATATATTTTGTAACCGACGTAACATACTTCTCTAACTGCTGTAACATTATCAATTCCTTATGATGGCAGTTATAGTTATAGTGCATTTTATTCATCGAAATTATTATATGAAATCTAAAGTGTTGTTTACTAATACCCATGGACAATCTAAAAATGTTAAATCCTCTGAAAATAGGCAATAATCTGAATATCTATTTTGGGACAAAATGAGACTTCTACGTGGAATTTATCTACAGTATATGCAAAACAAATGCCTATAGATTAATATCATCAAAATACATTTGTAACAATACATTTATGAATGAACCTTCATATGGCAGCACTTGGTGTGTACGCTTCATTTTCGAACTATAAATTATAATTATACATTCTGTGAGACCAGAATAAGTTCAGAAATAGATTTCACACCAGAGTTAGGTGAGACAGTTTTATGTTCTTTATTTATGGTTTTCTCAATAGTAAACAATGAATCTGACGTAAAGATGCCAGTATTATTGCCCCATGACTCGAGAGGTCAGCTAGACCATAAAATCTGATATTCTGAGGTGAAGCCACGAGAGTGGTTAAAGATGTTACCAATGGCAAGATGTCTGGACGCATTGCCCTAAGGTAAGCCAATCAGAGTCAAAGCGGCGTGTCAGACCTCAGGCAAAAAGAGTTTTCAACATATGGAAAGTTCTAGATAGAGAAAAATACAATGAGAGAGCAGTCAGCGAGATTGAATTAAGAGCTGCAGAGTGAAAGTGCCGCAGAGCCACAGTTCCAGCAAGAGAGCAGCGAATGCCATGATGATTCCGTAGATACTCCACAGAAATTCCCTGAGATATACTTCGACGAGTGAGACAGAAACGAAATGGCCATGTCCTAAGATAACTTCAACGGCAGTGTCCGAGATGCAATAGAAACAAAGTACGAGCTGTCGTCTAAAGACAACCAACAGCTATGTGCGAGCCAAGTATTATAGACGGTCATTATTGCAGTTTAGGCCTTTTTTACGTAATTGGTCTCACACATCAACTCTCCTCCGCAAATAATATATACTAATTGTTGTAATGAATTTAATAATTAAGATGATGTTCTGCATAAATGATTTTATTTGTAAAAGTTGACAATGCTGCAATTAATTGAGTAGCATTATGCTAATAAATATTATTTTATAGTAACTCGCACTGAAGATAAATAAGGTGGGTTACGCGGTATTTCATGTCAAAACGCAATGTGTAATAATGTTCCACGATGTACGATATTACGGCGATGTTAAGAAGTCAATTTAATATCATACTTTGTATAATTCTCATACAATTGTTAAAGCGGCACTATTAAATAATCAACGCAACTAAGAATAAATAATAATTCAATGTTTTATTTTCAAATGTGCGGTATTAATAGTAATCAACGCAGTAATCAATATTTAAAGTGGTAACTTTAAATGTTTTTTTTCCAAATGTGCACCACACATTCATATGGTATTTAGGACAATTTGGAAGTGGCATCTTCACTACCGCTAGCGGATATATTCAGTACAACACCCTACCACCAACAAAACTGATGAAAAATATATATCAATCATCATCAAACTCTACCTGTAACTGATTCTGATAAATATATATTCTGATAAAAATAACCGGAATTGGAAAGTCTTTGTGAACCCCACAACTCTTCTGAAATTTAAACTCTGAATTATAATCGGTCATCATCTGAGCTATATCTATAGTCAATGCTGAGAAATGAAGGTTGCAAGGACATTTTTCAACTGCAAGTGAAAATAAAATAAGAAGTGGGAATCTCACTGAATCCCATAATCATTTACGGAATGTGATCTCGAATCCATATCAGTTAAAGCTCTAGCTATATTCAAATTTCAGAAAAAAAAATATTTCAAGGAAAACGTCTGAACCGGAAATGGAATAGTAAACAAAAATGGAATTCCTTAGTGAACTACACTAACTCCTTCAGAATTTGATGCTAAATTTATATTAGTTGTTATTTAAGATCTATTAATAACCAATAATAAAGAATATATGTTTCAAAGAAATTGCAAATTCAAGCACCGAAATTTGAAAAAAAAAAAAAACGAAAGTGGAAATCCTTAGTGATCTCCTCTAGAATGTAAAACTCAATATTTATCAGCCATCCTTATACTGTCTGGGTAAATAAATCTTGAGAAATATATTGTTCAAGAAGTTTTTGAAAAAAAATTGTATTGCAGAATTTTTCCATTAACAATAAACGATAAATACTGGAACTTAATCTAAAAGAAATTTAACATAGTTAGGACTTTATGCGACTTGACATTTATTTCAGAAGCTGTACAGATAATATTTTTATTTGTTACCAGTTGAAATAAATATATTATTTTTTTTGAAATAGCTAATTCTTAAGTGCGATATCGCCCTCCATACAGAAAAATTAAAATGCATATTACTTTCAGAACGAGTCATAACAACTTCTAAACAATTATATTGACTTAGATTTAGTTAATAGTACTTATAAAGCAACTATTACTTTAATGATAATGTAACTATTCAAATACTTATTAAAAAAAACATTTAATATTGAACAAATAGTACATACTCTATGTGGTCTCTGTATCGTTTCTACATCTGTAAACATTTTAACATATTTTGTATCCTTTTTTATATTTTTGAAAAATAAATTAAAATTTAAGAACGTTTAAGCTTCAAGTTCCACAAAATTTATAAGCATGTGACGTTTTGCTAATAAGGCTAATTGTATAAACTTTTTTTAGGTATACAAGGTTTGTTTATAAGATGTACTGCTCAAGAATTTACAGATATACAGACACAGACAGGCAGAGAAACAGAAGCATAATCATTATAAACTGCCTGATGACACTCACATCGTGTAAATAAATCCATCAAAATCCGCGAATAAAATTTACAATCAAATCTCAATATTTTCTAATTTCAAATTCTATAAAAATCTGATATTTCATTATCACATATTATTACAATGTATCTTTTCAAATCGCAGGTGAATTTTTAGGATATAAGAATAAATCCAAATTCACGAATAACTAACTCTTTATAGAAAGTACGAATAAACGAGAATATTAACAATATACATATAATAACTTTCTAACTTATCTTACAAGGTTAGAAAAATACTCTCAATTACAAAAATATGCAATGAATGCAACTAATTCACAAAATACTAAATATATTCTCAAGGCACTGACGTATTCACAATACCCTTTTGCTCATATCACGCCAACTCATTCTATCTTATCAATGATCAGCTTATATACTAGATTCTGCGAAAAGATCTCCAAAATATCTATATACCATTTGAAATTTTTAACTAAACTATAGAATTTAGAATTTTCCCAAATTCCTTAAAATTCGCCATGACATTGGCGAGAAATTTCCCGCCAAATTACTAAATTTGTCGCTATGTTCAAGCGATGTGGAACTGCAAATAATAACAGTGGGTGCATGTAAATGCCGTTTTCACCTGCGGACGGGCGATATTATGTGATGACATATATTTTAGGCTACGTAACAATATGCTTCAGAATTTGCAAGCATGCAATTTAATTTTATTTTTAATATAAAATTTTAATAAGATGGTATCTGAAAACTTATGTAAAGTAAAACTTCAACTAAACATAGTATATAAGGGGCTAAAAACAGATAGCAATTGGTTTCTACAGCAAAAAAATACCGTATACTTCTTCTTTGGAATAAATGAGACAAAGTAGAAGGAAACACGGCGCTTTCATGCCTGTTTTGTTATTACCCTCACAGCAAAGATTGTCACATGTGTGACAGTGACGTTGTAGTTACGTGACACCTGGGTCACAATGTGACATCATATTTGTGACTTCTATGCGATGTTACGTGTTAGTAACTTTGCAACTTCACTGTGACTATATTCTGTGACGTTTTCACAATTTAATTAACACGTAACAATGTGACGACATTACAATGGCAACTACAATGTGACGTCATAAACCAGTTAATATGCGACGCCACAAACGACCATGGAAATGACCAAAATGGCGCTCGCTGTGACCTCAATATGACATTGACGAGACGTACTGCAACGTCCTGTGACGTCCCAAAGCCACAGTGTGAATTAAAACTTACGTCACTGTGAAAAAATGCTGATAGGGTAGTTCTTTGGCTCATATCTTAATAAAGAAGGCTCAATTTTGCTCCTTAAAGCAGTTGATATTTTTCTCAACTTTAATATGCTATGTCAAATCGAAATTTGACTTTATGTTTTACTTTTTTACATTTTAAAGCTGGAAAAGTTAACAACTTATCATTAAATAATTTCCATTTATTAAAAATGAATTACCGAGCATGAAATTAAAAACGTGTTTGCCACAAAAACAGTTTTCGAAAAAAAAATCCGCTTATAGAATCTTAATTTGCTTTTACTATAGTTTGAAAAATATCGATGTGTAAACGCATATTTACATGTGTGACGCACTGGGGATTAAGAAATTTTATTAAAACTTGTAAGATATAAGTTCTAATGACAGTTTTAAATATACAAGGTTTTTGTAATTTGCATAAGAATGTAACCACTCGCGCACGTAAAACACAAGTGTTGAAAGCCCTGGATGTTAATTACATTTACATAACAATGAATAAGAGCATTAAGGGTATCAAATTCTTTCACACGCTTTGGAAGAACTCAATAGATGACATCTTATTCAATTCTAATCATGAAAAAAAGAAATATTCGCGTTTGTAAAAACAACATAAAAATGTATTATGTCATATAATGAATCACACGAGAATACTAAAATTGATAACTTATTTTCTATTGAAAAATTAGCTGGTTTTTGCATGGAAATCGACATTGTAAAATATTACATTTTTAAGAAATTAAAGTTTCTTTGGAGATATTCATGGAACTCATACTTCATATCCTCTTCTTTTAAATATCATATTTTCTTCGCTTCTGCCTATGTTAAGGGATGAGTGGTAATTGCCCTAATGGACACCGACATCTAATCCATGGTGGTTACATGTGCCTGCTCTGATCCACTACTGCCAACATCGAGCAACTATCACATCGTTTCTACCAAGATAGCGACTGATGCGTCTGCTGGTAGACCAACCCAAGGTCTACTTAAAGGAAAGGTTGGCCAAATATTGTACACGAACAACTGGAGTTCTCTCCTCTCTTCGCGTTTGACGTCACTGGTTCCAAAGACAAGTCCGTTGCTATCATCAGAAATGCATTGAATACTGAAGCAATTATCTTAATTTAAAGGTGCATCATATAGTATATTGGAATTTCTACCGAGTAAAATAATAGATTAGATTTCATTATTCCTATTTAAAAATACAATATTACATAAATCTTCTTATGGTCAATTTTATTTAGGACTGTATCATTACGATGACAGTAACAACTGAGTTATTTAAACTGTGTTAAAATATTTTCTGCATTTTAAAATTGTTATTAGCTTTGCTTTAATAGGTGCATAGTAAAATGTCGGAGGCTTAATTTACCTTGGGACCAACTAGCTTCGCTTAGACCTATGCTGTTACCAATCTCTAAATCCGACAATTTTTCGTAGCGGCGTTGAGTACGTCTCAAAATCTTTGTACACAACTTGAAGTATCAAAGCAGGAAATCTAGTTTCATTTGTGCGTAAGTGGGAACACCGGCCGTTTTAAGTGATACACGATGTGTCGTCAATCTCATGGGCTTTTCTTGAGCTCTATAACATTATTGTCTTTAGCAGTTTTATAGTTTGATCATTTGCATAACTTTTGAGAACGACATCTGCATGCCAAGTATAGCAGCTGTAGCTCAATAGTTTGCAAAGAGAATTCCAGCTAATAGTGAGCGGTTACGAATAGAGGGTGGAAACTTCTAGTTATTTTAAAATAATTAAGCGATTGGGAATACATTTGAATCATGTTTTGTCATTTGGATCATTGTTTTTATTTGGATCATTGTTTTTATTTGGATCATTTATTACATTTAATTCCAGACGGGACGAATCTCTAGAAACTGTATTTTATATTATTTTCACGTCAAAACGATAATATTTTACACTGTTGTAAAAATATTGTGTTGCTAATATCATTAATTTTACTTTCTAATTTAAATACAATTAACATTTTTTTTCCCTTCAAATATGTTTCAATTTTTTTGCTTCCATATGATGATGTGTTCCGTAATCTGATGTGCGCAGCACATGACTTTCCTTATATAATGCAATGAATTCACTACTTTTACAGCAAAAAATAGCTTATTCTTATAGTAGATACTTATATTCTTTTCAAGATATTGAATTTTCGTCAATTAATCGTCATTTTCATTGATTTAGCGTCATTTTAACCATTTGGCGAGATTTTCGTTAATTTGGCGATATTTTAAAAAGTCGTCAAGTTGGCGACATTCCGCCAAATTCGTCGCCAATATCTCGCCAAGTGTTTTGGAAGTAGAAATAAGTTATTCTTATAGCAGATAAATGACTATTGGAGTTCAAATACAAAAGTATTACTCAAAGTATCTTTTCTCATAAATGGAACGAGCTAGATCCACGTACATGATGTCACCCAATTTATCGCATGATATTACATATGAAAAGTAAGCATGTTTCTCAACATTTAATATATATATTTTTTTTAATTTATGGGAATTTTTGATAAATATATTTGAAAAATTTGCAATTTCTCGAGAGCCGTTTATGCTAGCGTTCTAAAGTTTATGTCAATCGTTTTATGAGGAAACATTACATAAGAAATGTCAATTTGCGTAACTATATTAAAGGTTTTGATTTTTTGATGATTTTTTCTAATATTTCACTCGAAAATTTAGATTGGTTCTGAACATCTGATTCCGTTTAAAAGCAATAGGCTTCCAGTATTCACGGATTGTGATTTTTTATACCAAATTTCATTCGAATCTCTCCATTCGTTCGTGAGATATCGTCTTCACAAGCTCACTGACACACACACACACACACACACACGCACACACAGACATCACCTCAAAAATGTGTGATTCTTGATTAGGGATGCTTGAAACCTGGTCTCCCGTCGAAAACTCTAATTCGAATTTTCCACCCAGTCACATTATACATTATGTAGATAAAGAAAGTAAAAACATTCAGTAATGTATCCTTTGAAGTACAGTCTTACGAAACAAATGATTTTGCAATAATACCCTGTTTTACTATATAGCTGGAATTGACATTCATTAGTATAAACGCGATTAAATGCTGCACACCATTTACGTATTCATACTGAAAACTTTGACCAATGCAACACCAAACTTAATGACTTTAACTAAACAGTAGATGCCATTTAAACTTTTGAATTCTCACCATCAATATATTACATATGCAGTTTGTAGCTTTATAAACTTTGGACATACTTCTAACTGAAAGCGGCGAGATAGGCAAATTAGTGGTAATATATTTTGACAAACGATTTACGAGTTGTACTTGTGGTTGTAAAATTAATTTAACAGAAATACCAGCGTTTATAGCTCTGACCGAATCTAAATGGTTATACTAAAACGTGGTTTATAGTGGGGAACATGCATTTAATGTGGGAATTTTCAATTGTTTATAATAACTTTTCAGTTGTTTGAGGGATTAAACCAATAGTCAAATGAACAGGGGTTGTGTCGTTACTCGATATGCAAACCGATCTCATGAAGCTCTTCATGTTTTTGCTCTCTCTATATACGTAGTATAGTGTATAGGGAAAACAAATGTGACAAACTCAAAATTTCGATTTCGAGTTTTTGACGGAAGAACATGTTTCAAGCACCCCTGAATTTGAACCTGCTTTTGAGGTGGTGTGTGTGTGTGTGTGTGAAAGTATGTATGTGTGTGTGTGTGAAAGTATGTGTGTGTGTGTGAAAGTATGTGTGTGTGTGTGAAAGTATGTGTGTGTCTGTGTGTGTGTGTGTGTGTGTGTGTGTGTGTGTGTGAAAGTATGTGTGTGTGTCAGTGAGACTTTGGAGACGATATCCCACGAACGAATGCAGCGATTCGAATGAAATTTGGAACAGAAATTACAATCTGTGAATACTGGAAGCCTAATGTTTTAAACACAATCGAGTGTTCAGACCAAGCCTCCATCCTAGATTTTCGAGTGAAATTTTGAAAAAATCATCAAAAAATCAAAACATTTAATAAAGTTGCTCAAATAAACATGTCCTATGTAATTTTTCCTTACAAAACGATTGACAAACTTTAGAACGCTAGCATCAAACATTCTCGAGATATTGCATATTTTTCAAATAAATGTATCCAAAAATTCCATAAATTATAAAAAACATGAATTGTTGAGAAACATGTTCACTTTTCATGTGTAATATCATGCGATAAATTTGGTGAAATCATTCTCGTGGGTTTAGCTCGTTCCATTCATGAGAAAAGATACATTGAGTAATTATTTTGTATTTGAACGCCAATAGTCATTTATCTGCTATGACAATAATGTATTTCTCCGTCCATAACGCTTGGCGAGATTTTGGCGACGAATTTGGAGGAATAGCGCCAACTTGGCGACTTTTTTAAATGTTACCAAATTAACTAAAATATCGCTAAATGGATAAAAATGTCGTTAAATCAATGAAAATTACTAACTAATTGACACTGATAAAAATTCAATATCTTGGATAGAATATAAGTATTTACTATAAGAATAACCTAATTTTACTTTCTATGTATACAATAATGTATAAGGAAAGTATTGTGATAGTGTCGAAAATTCGAACTCGCGTTTTCGACGGGAGTGCACGTTTCAAGCATCCCTGATCATGAATCGAACATTTTTGAGGTGATATCTGTGTGTGTGTGTGTGTGTGTGTGTGTGTGTGTGTGTGTGTGTGTGTGTGTGCGTGTGTGTGTGTGTGTGTGTGTGTGTGTGTGTGTGCGTGTGTGTGTGTGTGTGAGAGAGAGAGAGAGACAGAGAGAGAAAATGTGTTTGTGTGTGTGTGTATGTGTGACGATATCTCACGAACGAATGGAGCATTACGATCAAAATTTGGTACAGAAAATTATATCAGTGAATACTGGAAGCCAATTTATTTTAAACGCAACTGAATGTTCGGAAGACCTCCCCCCCCAAGTTTTTGATGAAAACTTGAAAACATCATCTAAAAATTAAAATGTCCAAAAATATTACGTAAATATTCATTTCTTATGTTATTTTCCCTAGAAAATAGATTAACAAAAATTAGAATGAACTAGAATTCTAGAATGAACCGTTCTAGAGATATTGAACATTTTTCAAAGAAATGTGTTAGTCAAAGAAATCACATAAAATTAAGTATTTTAATATACGGCCTGCATTTCTTATTGCGAATGCCATCAATATTGATTATTATCAATTTAGAGTTGTGTGAAATATAAGTTGATTGGGTACTTTAAAATCGTTTTACATGTTGTGACCCAAAAAAGCACAAAATGTAGAATTTAACATTAAAAACACTGTGCCGTAGATCTTCAGATCATTTTGTTACTGCAAAAAATGTAAATGTATTACATCATACAGTGTGTCCCACAAAAGAAAACAATTGAATACTTTTTTGAACTGTTGGATGTAGACGCGTAGTTCCAATGGCAAAAATCTGATGTGGACTGCACATGACTTTCCTTATATAATACATTGAATTTACTACTTTTTCAGTTAAAAAAATATTATTTGTATAGTAGATACTTAAATTATTTCCAAGATATTGAATTTTCTTCAATTAGTCGTCCTTTTCATTGATGTAGCGTCATTTTTATCCATTTGGCGAGATTTTCGTTAATTAGACAACATTTAAAAAAGTTGTCAACTTGGCGATATTCCGTCAAATACGTCGCTAAAATCTCGCCAAGCGTTATGGATGGAGAAATAAGTTATTCTTACAGCAGATAAATGACTATTGGCGTTCAAGTACAAAAGTATTACTCAAAGTATCTTTTCTCGTAAATAAAACGAGTTAGATCCACGAGAATGATAGCATCAAATTTACGGCATGATGTTACATATGAAAAGTGAACATGTTTCTTAAGAGTTAATATTTTTTTATTTTACTTGATTTTTTGATAAATTTATTTGAAAAATCTGCAATATCTCGAGAACGGTTAATGCTAGCGACCTACAGTTCATGTCAATCATTTTCTAAGGACACATTACATAAGAAATGTCTATTTGCGTAACTTCATTAAAGGTTTTGATTTTTTGATGATTTTATTCAAAATTTCACTCGAAAATTTAGGGGGGTTCTGAACAGTCGATTATGTTTAAAAACAATAAGCTTCCAGTATTCATGGATTGTGATTTTTGCACCAAATTTCGTTCAAATCGGTCCATTCGTTCGTCATTTATCGTCTCCACAGACTCACTGACACACACACACATACAAACACACAGACATCACCTCAAAAATGTTCGGTTCGTGATCAGGGATGCTTGAAACATGCTCTCCCGTCGAAAACTCGAATTCGAATTTTCGACCTCGTCACAATACTTTCCTTATACATTATGTATATAAAGAAAGTAAAAATATTTTAAATAACGTGGAAAGTCATAAAGTAGTAATTTAAATGCGATGCTATATTGTTGTAAAATGTTAAGAAAATTGACTTTTCATACAAACCCTCTGTGGAAAAAGTCAAATTACAAAAAGGTTGCCAATACTTCACATAGTCTAACTACAGAAAAATCTCGTTCGTGAAAGTTTAAATTTTGGACGAAATAAATTGTTAAACTTTTTGACTTACGTCTCTCGTGATTTTTCGGTACTGTTTTAATCAACAAAATGCATGAATCCAGAAACCATCCGCAGAATTGTTACACAGAAATTATTTAGTGGGGTTCAAAAATAATTTCCCCATGCTTTGTTTTTGAAACTATTAAAGACAGGCAGACGATACTGGCTAAAAGTTTTAAATTAGGTACAAAACATATTAATGTGATTTTGCAGGTCTGTCAAATATTTCCTGACAAACCCAATTGAAGTATAAGCATGCCTTTCAAGTTTTGTAATCAACTAGAATTATTTAAAACCACTCTTTTTAATAGACTCAATAAATTTTTAACACATATTTGTCACTGCAGTTTTCACACCAGAATCGGAGCCTCTGTATAGACGAGTTGGTAAGGGCTCTTGTATTCGGTACGTCAAGTTGCAGATTCAAATAGACTGATGGTTGGTTTGGGAAGACTGAGGGATACATTGTTCAGTACTTCCAGCACGGACACTAGCATGTGGATAGCACGAGAAATAGGATACAATATCTATCTATTCCTTCATTTTCAGTTTCTACTCGTTGTCTTCCAGTGCCATATCGACGATGAAATGAAATTGCTGATTGCAAGCGACATGCCAACCGCAGAATAAAATCTCTTAAAGGATGCCAGTTTTACGAAAAGACGATAGTATTCCCTCACAGTATCAGTAAGAGGTGAGTTTTTGCCGTAAATCGAAATCGGCATTACAGACCAGCGTCATCATTCAAACTCTAGTTAGGTAGCTTGAATGCTTAAATACAAACTGTACATCAATATAATAATGAAATAATAGTTTTATCTGCATAAAATAAATTTGTATAAGTGGTAAAAGTTTTAGTAATTAGTTGTACCCGAAGTTGATTTGCGGATGTTCCCTTATTTTCCAATGAAAATTTTAAAATATGATAACTATGTCAAATTTGATCATATTACATCCACTTCTTTTTCAGTTACACTAAATACGATATGGGTAACATTGTAATTTGACAATTATCGATAGAGGGGCTATATAAAAAGTTTATTTTCTTAACTTTCTACAGAAATATGGTACAGCATTTAAATTGATATTCCATAACTTCCTACTTTATTTAAAGCATTTTTGCAATTGGAACTATCGAACTACAACCAACGGTTCAAAAAGTCTTCCACTATTCACTTTTTAAGGGATACTTTGTAAAGGGAAATTAATGTACTGTCTATTTCAGACTTTTTTAAAAAGTAAATGAATTAACAATTATATATCCACTGTTAATTTAATTCGATTGTTATAGCCATGTAGGAGAAGAAATATTTTTCACACTTAACATCCTGTGCCCATTTTATGTTACATAAACATTATCTGGTATAAAATTTTTGGGATCATATATAAATTAGGGCGGAAATAGTTATTTTTTTAAACTCTTTATTATATAACCGAAATTTTGAAATAGGAATTCTTATAAATGACATTCCTCTAATAACTCATATTTTGTTGTAGCATTCCGAACTTTACCATTAAATACATCTGCAAATAATTTTAATTAATTGAAATGTTAGTAAATACACCTACTTTAATTCCAACCATTTATTTTTGATAATATTATAATTTTAGCAATTTAGTAAATTTAGGAAATGTTATATAATACCATCAACAATTCAATAAATTTGTTACTACTAACATTAAGGCCTCACTGCGAATATAATGTTAGTACATTACCATTTTGCTGATTTGTCTAAGTCGCACATGCAGTGGCGAAGCACTGTAACTCCATATCTGTTTATGATGCTTGCAGTTACTGCGATTTGAGTTTCAGTTTGCGCATTTTGTCACTTTCTTCTTCTTACTCACCACACTTGGTCTAATCTGAGAGAGACCAAGTCCAAAGGAACATCAGCTTTTAGTTCGTTTAGAACCAGCACTGGATTAATAGACAAGGATGATAAATCAGACTTCCACTTCAGACTTTCTTTGCAACTATTACCATGTATGTTGCGGCAACCGTAGTCTACATTAACGCTTGGTCAACATTGCTTTCGTCATTCAGCATGTTCTGTCTCTCTGTGGATTTGTGGATGTCCTAGGCGGGAAATGTCTGTATCTTCCCAAATGCTGCAGGAAACGACTTTGACCCCGCCCTCAAGTTCTGATGGACCACATAGAATATTTTTCTCAGTCTTGATAATAGCCCGTAGTGAGTTTCGGTTTGGAAGAAGCTAATGCGGCTGTTTTCTAATTGTAATTATTATTTCTAATTGTAGTATTATTGCAGACGTAGCTATAAATGTAGACAACAGAAATGTACCCTTCTGGCGACAACCAAGCGCCGGTATTGTTATTTTTCTGCTCGCACCTCTGTTAACAGAATGGTAAATTATAATCGTCACACACTAAATTTGTATGATTATGGCATCAAAATTTATTACATCTGATTCATTTTTGTGATGCAAATGGACTTTAACACTATGAAATATACGTGTAGAAAAAAATCGAATGGAACTTTTTACTCTAGAATAAATTATTGTCTAAACTGAAAAATCTATTTTAAGCCACCCTCAATATATTTTACATTGGATGGCAATTGAGTGTTTTAAATATGATGCCTGCTTATATACTGCACGCAGTTTCTAAACGTGTGTTTTATACTATATGACATCAAATAAATTAATATAAATAGTATTTACTACAACGAAACACAATAAAAATATGCTGCATGCATGCAACATAATTTTGAAGATTGTTATTTCTTTATTCAATACTTACATTTTTGATTAAATTGTTTTTCATACAAGCTTTGAGTTTTATACTTTATAACATAATTAAAGAAGTAACGAAAATTTGAATTTGTGGGTAAGTAAAGCTTGTTCAGTTTAACGTCAACGGAACTAATTTTTTAACTCTACCTAAACTTAATCAATTACTTTGCATGTTGTTTTAGTGTTTGCTTTAAAGTCATTGTTTCCAATTTCAATTAACGTGTAAAACTGCGCTCAGGCCATTGCTAAGGCGGACAAGGTAGTTTTAAATTTATTTTAAACCTCCAAAAGAAAGTTTTAAATTAGTTTGTATTTATTTTCCTTAATTCTGGACTTTTTTAGAAAATAGAGAGAGTCCATGTACTGCTTAAAATGTTTACAAAAAATATAATTAATTTTTCAAATTCAATTTTTAATATTGCCTTTTAGGCATATTTTTGAGAGGTCATTCAAAATATGAAGAAAGTAAATTACAATACATTTAATTTTTAATGTATTAAATTTTATTAGCTATTTTTTGAATTATTTTTTATACTATTTTTTTATACTTTGATCGATACTTTTTTAAAAGCTGGTAATTAAAAATATCAAGAAAATATATTACAATGTATTTTACTGTCAGTGTATTAATTTTATTAATACTTTTTGAATTATTTCAAAATAAATATCTAGTTTTATATGTAGTGCGCAAAACAAAAGATTAAGAGGATACTATTACTATTAATATAAGAATTTTGTTAAATTAAACTTAATATACATGGTCGTAAATCGATCGTTTTGTGGACTTATTATTACTGTACATTGAACTATTAACCCTCCAATTATTTATCTTTCGAGCGAGTTCTGTAAAATAATATTAATTAATATAATATTCAATTGATTGCAGCATTTTAACTTTAACAATAAAATATTTATTAAAAACATAAATACTTAATTACAACAATTATTCATATTATTTCGGCGGAGGGAGACAATGTGAGACCACAGTTAAAATGCCAAAAAATGCGTTTAGACCTGCAGTTTTTAATGGGCACATACCTTCACTTTCGGCTTTGACCACAGGCCATAGTGCTTGCATTAGTAATTCGTACTGGCCGTAACTCTGCGTGTTTGGCTCCATCTCGTACTTCTGATTGCACTGCATATTGATCTAGCCACCGAAGTCGTTCTCTACATCTCTAGTCACACTCGTAGTTGACACATCTTTGTAAGCCTTTGCTCCTTCATTTCGAGCTGTTAATCTGTTAACACCATAACGCCATTTTCGTACTATATTGACCAAGTGTCGTCGTTCATTGCATAGGTTATGGCTATTTTTGCCTCAGGACTATCACTCCCCCTTTGCTCTCATTTGCGGCATTCAGGCTGACGCTACAAGCACCTTCTCCATTGGTCAGACTTTTGTCCAATGTCGTTACTTCATATTTTCTCAAAATTTCCCCGACCCCCTTCTGTCCTGACACCCCTAAATTTATGGTTTTATCTGACGTTTGAGTTCACGTGTTGTAAACACTGGCGTCATTCAAACTGGAGGAATTGTCTGATGTTTCAGACACAATACATAATGTCCATAAAACTGCCTCACTATAACAGTGTCAGATCTATTTCTTGTCTCACATTATATACTTCTAAAACTGACTGATAAAACTAAAGAAAATTTAGATTCCAGATGTTTAAAAATATCCATCCCAAGTCCATGCAAAAGCTTTGGTATATTACGATATATTTTTTTTTATAATTTTGTTTTCATATTTTTATAAATTAAAAAACAATAGCATGAATAGAATATGATATAATCTAGTTTGGGTCTTTAAACTATGTATTTTAATTCTTTTAATGAAAGAACTATTTTGAAGGTAACCCTCATAAATAAATAGCTAAACCGCCCATGACTCAAAATCCCCAACGTAACCGTTTGGTTAAAAAATATCAATTAATAAATAATCTAAATTTTTAATGATTCCTGATATGTTTTTAGTTTTTAATTCCCGTACTAGAATATGCAAAATAGTGTTAATTCATCTAGAATTCTAATGTCGAAATTAGATGGGTTTAAAAATGTATTGTATATCTGACCACAAATGGCTACTGTTACGGAATTGCCAACTATTATCTCATAGGTTCTTCATTCTCCACATTCTAATGTCAAATTAGCGTGCAACTGGCCATCTGATTGAACGCCTCCTGCTATTTTTACCCAGATTAGCTTCCTGATCTATTTTTATTCTCTAGATTAACTTCTTTAGTAGAAAGTCAATATTGGCTCAATATTGACAGCCAATATTGGACAATGTGAAGAGTGGTCTTTTGACAGAATTGGTTCAATGTTGGCTTAAATTATTGGGAAAATATTGGGACAATTTTACGCCAACATTGGCGTTTCATTGGAAATATTTTCAATGTAATACAAATAATATTGGCGTAATATTGAAGTGAAAATATTAGCCAATATTGGAGCCCAATGTAACCCCAATATTTACCCAATATTGGGATTATATTGGAAATATTTCCAATGTAATGCCAAAATATACAATATAGGTCCAATATTAGACCAATGTTACATGTTACTGGGGTTCCTAAGTCATCCTTATCCACCCGATCTGAAATCGGTGATCCATATACACCCTGAATCCGTTCAGGGCGCGGTAGCCCAGTGGTTAGCGCGCGGGAATTGCACTCGGTAGCCCCGGGTTCGATTCCCGCCACTGCCAAAACTGGCGCCGTGTTCAGGCTGAGTATGATCACGTTAAACATGTGGGTCCGTAAGTCTTTCCGAGAGGTTGGTGGTAGGGGGAGAAGGTTGGTGGAGGGAGGCCCCTATGGCCTTCCCCCACTGGGTTCTGGTTTAAATTGGGCGGTAGTTCCCGGCCGTTCAAGCAGTTACTTTACACCTTTCTGGTAGGTCCGACGGGCTGGATCTCAACAAGAACAACACTAAATCCGTTCGAGTCTTATTGAGTTCATTTTCAGACTTCCAACATATTTGCACTAACCTATAGGGGTTATATGTTCGGTTTCCTCTGTAAAGGACAGTAGTGTGGGAATGAGAGAGCTGGACCACAGCCATAAACCCCCCATAAAAACCACACCCACTTTTAGAATGTAATGGCTCTATTTTATCCACACAAATGTGATTACACAATGGTGTGAAACCCCCCATAAAAACCACACCCACTTTTAGAATGTAATGGCTCTATATCACCCATAAAATTTCCACCCACTTTTAAAAAACAATGGTGCGAAACCCACCCATAAAATTTCCACCCACTTTTAAAAAACAATGGTGCGAAACCCACCCATAAAATTTCCACCCACTTTTAAACCCAATGGCTCGCAAAACCCCCATAAAAACCGGACCCACTTTTAGAAAGTAATGGCTCTATTTTATCCACACAAATTCGATTAAACAATGGTTCTCAAAACCCCATTAAAACCACACCCACTTTTAGAAATACAATGGCTACAAAACCTCCATTAAAATCGTATCCACTTTTAGATATAAATGGTATGAAAACCGCCATAATTACCTTACCCCCCTTTAAAAAACAATGGCTCTCAAATCCTCATTAAAACTACACCCACTTCTAGAATAGTAATGGCTCTATTTCAACCATACAAATTCGATTAAACAATGGCTCTCAAATCCCCATTAAAACTACACCCACTTTTAGAATACAATGGCTATTTCTTATCCATAAAAATCTACAACCCCTCTTAAAACGATGGTATCGAAACCCCATAAAAACCGAACCCACTTTAGAAAAGTAATGGTCCTATTTTATCTATCGGAGCGAGCAAGCGAAAAGTCGTTGGGAGCGAAGGTACCCCCTTCGGCGAGCACAGAACAGAAGAATGTGTCCTTCGAACTGAGGACTAAAACCATTAATTATCTTTTAATAGTTCGAAAACTGTTAAAAGATTATGATCGCCTACTCCTTTATTGCATAGTGACCGTGAGCCAAGGTATGGATACCATCTTCCAATATATGACGCTTGTCATCTTTTCCTGATAGGGCAATCTTATTGACTTGTATGGAATGAATCTCATGCTTTGTGCTCCTGATGAGATTCATGGTTCTATGCTGTACTTCTTGCTTGAATAGGCAGTTCTTGTAGTCCTCGAAGGATATCCTGTTTTTCACGACACATTTCTTTACTCCTTTCGACTTTTTCACCAGGTCAACCTCAGTTTTACAGGCATACATCTTAGATCTTAAGCCAACGAACTCTTCTAAGATCTTCCCTGCATTTTCATCCTTCATCTTCCCCAAGACCTTTTTATTTACTCGAGGCATACCATACCTATTGTTTTCTGGATAATCTGATGTATCAAAGTAGTCAATCAATCCTTTCATATCCTCATAAAAGTCCTCGGTCTGTATGTCATAGATGTAACTGTCAGTGTCCATGTACAATAGCTTGATATCACCCCCATATTTAGGCTTCATAAGATTATAATGGAAGTCATACATCAGATGCTTCGATAGATCTAATATACTCATGCCGACGTATATTGGCTTATTAAAAATCACTTTCGTCTTGTTCATATGCACGGCGGCTAATCTTTCGTCAAAAATGGTCCTTCCCTTGAAGTTGGGCTTAGCAACTAGCTTCTCCGCTTTCTGGGGATCGCATACTAGCCTAATATCGAGTCGCTTCCTGATATTTTCCATCGTCTTGCCAAAGACCGAGTTGTTCATAAGTTTGAAGAAGTCTTTCTCAAAGTCGTTGGTTGCCTTGGTCCTCATATCAGTGTTCAGGTCTATGTACCTCTTCAACCAGGGAGACTGCTGAAACTCCAACACTTTGTGCACCTTTTTGAGCTTCACCCCCAACTGCAACAGTTGCTTCAAAACCCTGTAATGAACCACATAATGCTCTTTGTCATAGAGGGTCGTCAGTAGTTTTGGCTGTTTTGAGCCATCGGGCATCCTGCTCTCAGGTGCTAGAGGTATGTCTGAATGGAGGTTGTGCAGATGGGTCGGGTACTGTAGGTCGCAATCTACGATGTATCCTTTGTCTGAGTCATCCTCTACTTGGGTCACATCTGACACAGTGCTCCACTCGAAGCCACCATGCGGTAGGTATTGACTCATGGCCCATCCGTAGAGGTTGTTGGCGTCAAGGTACATCAGGTAGTTAGACTTCTTGTTCTCGTCATAGTCCCTCATGTACTTGTTGTTCGCCCTCCCATATCGGTTACAGCACTGAGAGATGCCTCCTCTGGTCCCCTTTTCTAGCATGAGTATCATGTCATAGTCTGTCAACAGCTCTAGCTCAACCTCTGTGGTTTTGAGCATGGCGTCCCACGAGAGTCCGGGTGCAGTGAAGTACCATGCAGGATCCAACTTATAGGTCTTTAGACAGACATCTCTAAAGTGTTCCATGATGTCGGCTAGGATGAGTACATCAGTCTTCACATACAAATCGGAATATTCACCCAATGTCTTAATGTTGAAGGCCTTCCATACCCTTTTAGCGTGCTCGTAGTCCTCATCCTTTATGTGTGACTCATTCAATTGGTTGTAAAAGTCTTCTTTTGGGGGCAGCTTGGTTTCTTCGCATTTGTCCCACGAGTCCATGTAATCGTATGGATAGACGCCTTTTCGGGTGACGAGGTCCAGTTTGTCCTTGGGGAAGTACTTGGCTGTCTCCCTGAACTCCTTTACGTTCTTCGCAAGACTGTCGAGGCTAGCGGCCATGAACTTGAATGAGTCGACAAACCTCAACTTTATACCAGGTACCTTTACTTTCTTCCCATCGCCTACTTCTACAGTTTTTGCCCCGACCTCCTTACTGAAGGAAATGTACCTCTCCTCGTTGTTCGGGATGACGTCGATATCACCTTGGTCTCTACCGAGCTCCTTTATGAAGAGATGGGCGTCGTAGCCAGATAAGTTGTGGATAAACACTGGAATGAACGAAGGCTCTTGGTACTTTAGGTTGCAAAGGTTGTGAGCAGGTCCTCTGTAGTTCGATTCACATTTCGCCGGATTGAGAAGATGGTCATGATCTCTAACTTTTCGGAAGTCTGGTTCATCCTTGGGTGAATAGGGTGAAGGTTTCTTCCTGATATCTTCATCACAGATGTGGCAAACATGGGTCCTTTGGAAATGCTCTTCATCTTCGGTGGTCATTTTGATGGGTTGCTTCTTATCATAAATGTTCTTTATCGCTAGCGCCTCAGTCTTCACTGTATCAAAGAACAGCTTGGTGGCATTGGGTCCTCTGTATGTGATTGGTGCCTTATAGTCTGCGTGTTTATATTTGATGTAGACAGTGAAGCTCATAGGTTCATGCTTTTGATATTTATGTAAGAATGAGCTGTCTTTTGTAGGGCAGCAGGTGTTTATCTTGTTTGTCAAGCACTCGAAGTCTCCATACATCACAAAGGGTAATCGTAAAGACCTTTGATAGTTTTTGAACCGCAGAGATTCGTTCTCCTCGGGCATTACAATCTTTACTGGTGTATTCTTCCTACAATCCGTTTCATGAGCTTGGAGGTCCTCTTCGGAGTAATAATACAGCAGGCATCTCTCACAGGTGAATATCTTTCCGTTGTGTTTAGTCACTTGTCCGCTTATCAATTTGGAGAGGTCTTTTATCCAACAGTAATGACTGTTTCCTTCCTTATTCTTTATGTACAGCAAATTGATGTGTTTGTCTTCCTTATTTTTAGTGATTCTCAATGGGTAAATATCATTACCTTCGTATGAATATATGTTCACCGATATGTTATTCAACTTTTCGAACCTGTTAAATACTCTATCTTCCATCTTCACTGGAAACTCGATACCTTCGAAATTTAGCTCATTATCATATGGCTTATATTTAGAGACTCTATGTACGTGATTATCAGCTGGATAAATAGCGGACAGTATCGCCCACTTAAAGCACTCGTTATCATTTTCATTTTTCACGTTAATGACTGCCTTTTTATCTTTAATTTTTTTCGGTAAATCAATGTAGGATGATCCTCTCAGTGGGTTGTATTTATTGATCCTCACCTCAAGGTTTTAAATTCTAACAAGCGTCCATCCCGAACCCTTTGCAACAAACTCCTCCATTTCTGTCAATAATTTTTGGATAACCGATCTGTAATAAGCTACCAAATCAGTTGATTCTAAGATGACTGCGTTTTCTGTTTTGAAGTTTTTCTCCATTTCTATAATAGCATCGTCTTTACCCTTTTGATAGTCACAGAGGAATTCGAAATTAACCTTCAAACCATGCAGCCTCTTTATGTGTTTAGTGATGAGTCCCCGGACTAGTGATGCCACATCGTTCAAAAAGTCTTTGGGAAGCATCAGGTTGTGTTCATTTTGGATGTCGTACGTCTTCAAGCGAGATTCAAGGCTGTATTAACTTTGTGGAGGGTGTAGAGCCTTCTCTCTCGCGTATCTAAAAACAGGTCTGAATCAAACCCGAAATGACGGTTGAACAATACGCTTTCTATGTATGCTATGATGTCTGCCCTCCTTCCTAACCTGGAATAGCCTCTAATGCCATGCGTTCGACAAAATACCCGTAGTTGGGGGAGAGTCATGTGATGTAGTCGATGCTCCACCCTTCCACACTCTGGGAGAGCGGTTGCCTTCTTTGGTTTATAGTTTAGGTGCCCTTTAGATTGTAGGTGCTTATTCATGCTTGATCCCTTAAATAACTTACCGCAACACCTGATCTTACGCACTCTGTTCTTCTTTGGCTTGCTAAACAAGTCATTGTGGAAACTGGAAAAGCCGTTATGATATTGAATGAGGTCGACCAGCTCCAACTTTTTAAGTTTCGAGTAACCTCGAATATTATTTTCACGACAGTAGCCTTGCAACTGTCGAACGGTTTTAGATTGAAAATCCATTTTGTCTTTCTTTAAAACTACAAATCGTTTCTTTAAATGCTTTTATTATTGAAGGGGTAAACTTTTTACGATTCAATTTTTAATGAGTATTTCAATCATTAAAAATAAAGTCATATCTACATCTATTAAATTATGGAAGGGCATGTCATCGATGTCGGTCGATCGCTATCACTATCGCTATCACTGTCAACCTGATATATTGAAAAGGTTTCGTAGAGGTTTCGAAAAGGTGTTTTTTTTACCACGAAACCCTCTAATGGTGTACAATAATATAACACCCTGAAGCCAACATATAATCTTAATAATCTTATTTCATCCCTGGTCAAAATCATACCAACCCTGGATATATCATTTTTTAAAAATATAATTGAGTTATTCGACAAACCTATTAGGATAGATTTCCCGTGCTCAGTAATGTCAGAAACCAAATATAAGCCATCCACTGACTCAAAGTTATCAGTACTCAAATCGTTTAATTTTTTAACAATACGATCCATATTCTTTATTTAAAGGATAAATATATTCAAACTTGAGGAAGGTAACAAAGGGTATCTAAACATTTAATGGTTGATCAACCATTAAATATTATTATGAATATAAAAATTTATGGTTCATTTTTGTCCAACTCGGGTTGTATGTCGACAGGTTCATTTTTATCCAACTCAGGTTGTATGTCGATAGGATCATTTTTACCCAACTCAGGTTGTATGTCGATAGGATCATTTTTACCCAACTCGGGAGGTATGTCGATAGGTTCATATTGTACCACAAATCTATTACATATGTTTGTCAGAAGGATGCAAACCAGCTTTTTAAAATGGAGTTCGTAAAAAGTATCTGAGAGCAAATGGGCTTTATAAGTCATGAGGTGACAAAGATCTATACGATCCAGATTTTTCATAATAAAATCTTCGTTAAAGGTTTGCCATTGAACAATTCTACCCCATTCAAGGTAATCTGCGAATTCCGTCATAAAATCTTCAGTGAGCTTTTGTTTGACGCAAATGAGTTCCATATCGATTTTGTCTATATGCCGACGAATAAATTCTTCTGAGAGTACTTGGAATTGAGAAACCATTCTCCAATCTAATTTGGAAGCATGTTTATCCAGGAAGGGTTCTGACATTATCTGATATCTGGAAACTACTTCCCAATCTAAATATTCAGTATTTCTATCCATGAAATCCTCTGATAGAACTTGATATTTGGATGTATAGTACCAGTTTAATAGACCTTTGTGTTTTTCTACAAAAGGCTCCGAAAGTTTCTGATACTGAGAGATGACCATCCAGTTTACCAAACCTTCGAATTCTTCGATAAACTCTTCCGATAAAGTTGTATATTGACTTATGAGCGACCAGTTAACATAATTTTTACTAACTCTGATTTGTTCTTCCGACAAACCGCTTTTTGATATTTCGTTCCACGCCATTTATTATATGTACAATTTCTTTTATGGCAGCTGGAGTGTCCACTTGATTTCTTCAATTTTTAGAAATGGTTGAACTGTGAACTCAGCATCACATCGTAAGAAAATTTTTAATTGGTCATCTTTTTTAACCTCTCCGAGAATTAACACGAATTCAGTGGCTACTTTTATCTTGTGAACGTACTGCTTGTTATTAATGTATAACTTAACAACGATTAATTCATCGATTATCTTTTGAGGATCAAGGTACAATCCCAGTCTAAAAAAACCGTCCCGAGCGAATTTACAATCTGAGTTCAAAGCATCACCGGAAAACTTCGTAAAAATAACGGCATTCGCATTGGTACTAGGTCTAATAGTTATGTATCCTGATGTGGTGGTTGCATAACATACTTTATTGTCAACATAGTTTTCCAAGTACTTTTTATTAACCGCATTCATGTCTTCAATAGGGTCAGCGACATTGCCTATCCTTTTACCTTTAGCGTCAATGGGTCTTCTATCACCTAAACTCAGGTACTTCTGATCTAAACCTTCCATAATTTTTGCTATCTCTTCTCGTAGTTCAACCCTCAGCGCGTGAGTGACGGTAGTGGAGTTACGAATTAACTCAGCTTCCAGATAACTTTTAGTAGTTACATCCCGACTCTCAATCGGTGTCTGACAGTTTTTCAAGATCTTATTTTCCATATCGTAGTTACCATCATGTGTGAGTTTAAACCCTATGCCTGGAATACCAGGAGGTCCTTGTTCTAATTCTTCATCGAAAAGCGGGTAGTAGGCAGCCATTTATTTAAATATAAAATAATTTTTTATAGTCATGGACTATAAAAATTAAAAATGGACTATAAAAATGGCTTATAATTTCAAAGTCTTGATCATGGTAATATTTTGATTATTAATATTTAAGAAGCATTTCTTGTGCTCTTTTAAGATGAAGTAAAAAACATAATCTTTGGGGGCAGCGTTCCTTAACCTCCAGTTAAACTCAATCATTAAGTTATTCGTATCGGTATAGTTTTGATGCTGAGAGAGATTAAAGCAGATGATTGGATACAACTTACCAAAATTCGAATAATTGACCATACAACCTGTTTCAGACGTGATGGTGTTGAGTCCAGATTCCAAAAAGGCTGTGTATAATCGATTATAATCACTTTTCTCAAAATCCATCATGTAACTGACAGTTGGCACTTTTACATTGTTGATCATTAACCAACATTCCGTCATATCTAAGTTATCAAACAGCATGTTATTGTGCTTCGGATTTTCGTATCTTTCAGTGTACTGAGGAATTACGTACAAAGATAAGACTTCATCAGAAGTAGCTTTTATGGTATAAGAGCCGCTAGCGTTTTTATAGAAAATATTAGACTTTACAATGCTGTGTTGGTTCCAGTTTATTTCTACATCCTTATTCGATAACTTTAATTCGTTAAATATTGAAGCCGCCGCATTTTTAAATCGTACGTAAGGTAGCCAGAGTGATAAATCTTCTACAACGACTTTATAGATCTTATGTTGCTCGTTGGTGTACAGCATATTTAGACTGTGATTTCTCTGGAACTCAAATTTGACTTGGAACCCCGTTATTACTTTTTTATATTCACGGAAGAAATCAAACACGTACTTTAGTGGGATCCATATAGTTACAACCTTGCTATTTTTAGTGAATTCGCTTCTTTCTGTAAATCCCTGGTTATGGTTCTCATTAATTCCGAATTTTTCGAAAAACTCAGTAATCTTTGTGGTATCTACTAACGTGCCATCATATTTCAAGCGTTCTCTATCAGCTGTGTCCGACGTATCAGTGTAGAACAGCATATTTGTAGCTTCGGCAGAAGAATAGTCAGGCGTAAAATGTATTAAGCCCAACACTTGTCGCATAAGAGCGGAATAATTTATGTTGGATTCAATTTCAGTGGTTCCTAATGTAAACCTGTTAGCATTGATCAAACCACCTCCATTCACGAGAGCTACATTATCTATGGCAGTACCATCGTTGTTAACAATTTTCAATTTTTGCTGTAAATAACCGTTAGAGTATAAAATGTTGGCGTTGGTGTCTTGAATAAAGAAATGGTAAGAGGCATTTTCCATAGAATTATCACTATTTTCATGCCTTACCTCTCTATATTCGAAACTTTCGATGTCATCATCGTAATAATAATTGGTGCTGTTTAATTCAAATATTTTATTCATTTATTATAATATAATTTTTTTTTCTTCTCCTCAATTTAATAGCTATATGGCTATTAAATCGAATTTAGAAAAACTTTAGTCCAGCTCCATGTTTTTTCTGCTTTGATAATATCTCCTTTATTTTATCCTGCACATACTTACCTTCTAATTCGGCCTCCTGCAGGACTGGTACGTCGGAAAAGAACCCTCTTCCTTGTATCTTCTTACTCTTTCTTTGAAGTCTGTGTTTATTCATTTCTTTATTATAGGGCGATAAAATTGTATTGTACTTCTTGCTTATTGAGCGGTATTAAATCACCTCTATGATTGGTTACTTGCATTCTGATTCGGTAAACACTATCCATTCGAACAGGGTAAAACAGAGGTTTGTCAAATGATTTTATAATCTGACTACCTGGACGATTACTGTTTGTAAATGAATAGATGACGTTTGTAGAGTTGAAACCGTTGATATACGCCCCCTCTGCGACATCGCAATGTATATAAATGTTATCGTTTCCCCCAGATAAGTCAGCAATGTACTTTCCTACTTGTTCAAGCTCTTCGTGGATTTTAGGCTCGAAACCTAAAAGTTTGTGCAGGTTTTTGGTTTTCGTTAAATCGATCTTATACCCGTCTTTTAACTTAATGGCTATTCGTTGTCGTTCCTCCACTATTCCGAATTGTATCGGCGGATCGCTTCCAAAAAAATTAATCATGTAACGATTCAGCCCCTTGATAGTGTAATTTCCATCTGGTATCGTCAAATTTAACCACTGCTGACCATCAAAGTATGATAATTCCTCATCTTTGATATTGTCCCATGAAACGTACATCGAAAAGGACTGAAGGGCAATCTGTTTAAAGGTGAAAGGTCTAGTGTATTCAATCGTAAAATCTTCTGATTTTTCCGCGTTTTTAGAATCTAATATCAATAGAACCATTTTATTTATAGAGAACATTTTTTTCATTGAAGTCGCTGGGTTCTTGGGTAAAAGAATATAGCACATCTACAACTGGCTTACCCTTGTTTCTTTCACGAATGTACTTCATACAAAAGTAGCCGCATTTGACGGAAGCAGGGTGCTGTAGAAAGCTCGAGTTACACCCGATATTTTTCTTTCCAGAAGTCAGTAGATACTTCTTAATGTTAGGATGAATTTTGTAGACGTGTTCTCCAAAAGGATCAAAATACTCAACAAAGTTATTTTTAGGATCGTTATAGTAGCAGACCCAGTGCGTACCAGGTCCTGTGACAATGTCCAGATTAATAATACCGTTTTCAAACCGACTCATCTTTTTAGGCAACAGATCGGAAGTAAAGACGCCCCTAAACCCCTGTTCATGTTTCATATTTTGTTCAATTACTTCGTCTGATATTCCCAGTTTTGATAGACGCCCTTTCCAATGGGTCTTTTTTTTGCACATCCAGATCCTGAAATTTTTTCCAAAGCTTTCTTTGCTCCATATCCAGCCGCCCCACTTGCAGCACCTAGTGCTAAAGCCTTGGCCCCAGCAATTAACGCAGGTAATAGAAAAGGTAGAAAACCACCCGTTTTCTGGAGCTGCGTCTTACTGATAGTGATACGCTTCCCCTTCCCAATTTGAGCTATCTGTGTTCGAGTTAAATGTATATCTTTGTTGGGGGCTTTTGTCTTATCTATTTGTAGAGATACTTCTTCTCCTTTCTGGTATGCAGATTTTAGCTTAGCAATCTGATGATCGCTTAAATGTATTTTAGTTTTTATGTAATTACTCATTTATTTAATGTAAAATTTTTGTAGTATTGTTTTACTTGCTCGTTGGTCATAGTTCCTTCTCTCAACAATGCATCCAATAAATCAACGACTTGATTGTGTAACTTTTTACTTTTGGATCCTTTACATATCTTATCAGTCAATCGGGCTAAAATTTCCATTTTGTCTTCTACTCCTTTACCGATATAAATTTCTTTTCTTTGCAAGTCTCTGAGTCGATCCCGATAATCTCCTAACGTAGTCATATGATCTCTCAAATAATCAACCTTAGCTAATAAGCGATCTTCTCTTTCTTCATCCTTTTTAGTCATTCGAGACATCTGACTCATAATGTTTCCTTTTTGACGAGACATTTTTAGGTAAGTATCATTTACTTTACTCATAATTTCTTGCAAAGTTTCCTTGGTCTCATGGTACAATTTTGAGGGTCTTGGAAAGTTATTTTTCTCTAAAAACTCTACATCCAATTTTTTATCAAAATCATAGACTTCTAAAGGCGGTTCAATAGCTAGAGGAATGTGATCAACAGCATCTTTTATAGCCTGAATATTCAACTTTCGATTAATTTCTTGTTCTTGTAGCTTTTCAGTTACAGGCTTGTGAAAGTCCGATAGTGCTTTCTGGATACCTAATTTTTGCTCTAGTTGTTGTTCGTTGTTTTTTCTAATTTCAGCCTGAAGCTTATAAACTTTAAGTTCATATTCAACTTCCTTTCTTAATTTCTTATTTCGTTCTTTTTGTATAGCATTCATCTTTATTATTATGCAAGAAAAATTTTACTTAAGCAAATTATATTTTTACTGAAGCAAATTTTTAACATTAAATAAAGATGATTCAAATTAAAAATTATACAGAAGCAGAAGAACTTGTCGATGCAAATCAACATTATTTATTACCTAAACACCCTTTCAGACTTCTAATCGCTGGAGCTTCAGGTACTGGTAAAACGAACTTATTGCTGAATTTTATATACGACTATCTCGAATTTGATAATTTGTTCGTTTGTGCAAAAGATATGTACGAACCCAAGTATGGCAAACTGAAAGAAAAGTACACAATGTTTGAGGGTGTGGATATAGACTCGATAAAGTACCCCAAAAAGAAGAAGAAAATTATCCTAGAGTTATATGAAAGATTCGGCAAGAAAGGAACTTTATTCTCCTCTGATACAAAAGAATTTATAAAAGTGGATGACCTGGACCCATCTTGTAAAAATGTTGTTGTCTTTGATGACTGCATGACTGACAAGGACCAGAGGAGCATAGAAGATTTTTTCATCAGAGGTCGGAAGAAAAACGCCTCAATCATTTATCTTTCTCAATCTTATTATAGAACACCCATTGTTATCAGAAGAAACTGTAATTACTTGATATTTTTTAATATTCAACCGAGGGAGATTCAACAGATCATAAGAGAGATAGATGGTAGTTTGACAAAAGAAGAATTCAGTAGATTATATAAAAAGTGCATGCAACAGCCGTATGATTTCTTTATGCTTGATTTAGTTAATCCGGCTCTGAGATATCGGAAGAAATATTTCACCCCTATAAATAAAGATGGAAGAATACTTGCAAAAGAAAATTTACGTATATAGAAAGAGCTACCACCACTACCATAAAATTAGTGTCACTATAACCGTTAGCAAGTTCGTTTTAAGTTCATTGGGTTTATCAGCTTTTGTACTTGTTCCCTTAGCTGCTCTGAGCTTAAGCGTCGGTATTGTTGAAGTTCTTGATAAAGCTTTGAATATCGCGGAAAGGAAAGAAGAGTACAAACAGTCTTACAAGTTTTACAAACAGCTGCTCAATTCATACAAATCGAATACCCTATCAGAAGAGGAAGTGTATAAGCGAGAGGAGGATTTCATCAATAATTTAGTCTACTTACCCAGAGAAAAATATATGAAACAAACCCTGCTGAATGGATATCAATTTGTGAGTAAATAATTTTTTATATATAAATAAATGTGTGGTAAAAAGACTTGCAAGAAAGGAAAAGGTGTTGTTAACGCAGCAATTAATAATTTACCGTTTGAAATGCATCTGCCAGGGCATCAATTTACAGGACCAGGAACTCAACTGCTCAGAGGAAAAACTAGACTGAACCCCGATTTAACATACAAAGAATGGAGTAAGCCTATTAATAGGGTTGATGATAGTGCCTATAAACATGACGTGTGCTACATTAAAAACAAAGATACCGAAACCAGAAACAAAGTGTGTGACTCAAACATGATTAAAGAATTGGACGACATTCCCAATCCAAGTTTTCGTGAAAGGCTAGATAGAGCTGTTGTGAAGCCTATTATCAAAGCAAAGAAGACATTTGGAATGGGCTCAAAAATATATTGTCTCAAATGTAAAACACACACCGACACTAAAGATGAACAGCATGTCACCTCTAAAAACGCTAGACCTATGTTGAAAGGAATTTGTGTGGGTTGTGGTTCTAAGAAGTGCCGTTTTTTACCGCTGAAGGGGTAACTGAGAAGGGTTGCCCCGAAAAGGTTTACTACGATCCCGAAACAGGATTTTGTGGCATAAATGTACTGAGCAGAAAAACTGGTTTAAGTCGAAAAGAAGTCTCGGATTTTTTACACCGACAGGATGTATACACAAAGCATAAACCACTTATCCGTAAGTTCAAAAGAAGGAGAATTTACGTGTCACATATCGATGACCAATGGCAAGCTGATTTACTGTTTGTCTATAAATTTGCGAGAAGTAAGTTTAATGATGGTATCAAGTACTTATTAACAGCTGTTGACTGTTTCAGTAAATATGCATGGGCTGTTCCTCTAAAGGATAAATCAGCAGAAGAAGTAACTCAAGCATTTAAAAAGATCTTCAAAGAAAGAATACCTGAAAGGGTTCAAACAGATAAGGGTTTAGAGTTCGTCGGAAAAACAACTCAAAAATTATTCAAAGAAAATAATATCCAATGGTTCACAACAGAAAATGTTGAAATAAAAGCTGCTATGGTTGAAAGATTTAATCTCACTCTTGGTAATAAAATAAAGCTCTACTTGTGTGCAAATAACACTGAAAGATACATAGATGTATTGGATCAATTAGTGAAGAATTACAACAACTCATACCACAGAAGTATAAAAATGACTCCTGTTGAAGCTAGTCTAGAAGAAAACAGTAGTGAAGTCTACCGCAATTTGTTTAAAGAAAAGGTCATACGTAAACATAAATACCAGGTAGGCGATAAAGTAAGAATATCTATATATAAGTCTACCTTCAGAAGGGGTTATCAAGCAACTTTTACAGATGAAATATTTGTCATTTCTGAAGTATTAGAAACCGACCCAATCACTTATAGAGTTCAGGATTTAAATAATGATGGGGTTATAGGCACTTTTTATGAATATGAATTAGTAAAATATGATAAGAAAGACAATGTGTATAAGATTGAAAAAATCATCAAAAAGAAAGGGGACAAATATCTAGTTAAATGGTTAGGTTATCCTGAGACTAGCTGGATTGATAAAAAAGATTTAGTTAATTAATTTTTAATAGCCGAATAAGCTATTAAAAATTATAATCACTTATCGGGGTCATACCTCAGCTCTTCGTGACATGTTGTTCAAACGTACCAGCCGGTAAAAAACTCCAATTCAACGCACCAAAAATGGTGCGGCAGATTTCTTCATTCTGAATAAGCGTCTTCTTGAGTTTAGGTAACTTAACTTGAAGGCGTGAAATATAGATGTCGTAACCTCTCTTCCATAACATATGGTATAAGATATAGTCTTTGCTGATTATGTTTTTTCGCTCTGGGTACATCTCCTCATATTTATGGATAAAAGAAGAAAAGTCGTTCAAAAGCTCTTCTTCTTCAAAGGGTAGGTTATGCGAACCTAACCATTTAGCCAGATTTTTCATTCGATGTTTTCGCCTCTGTTGTTTCTGCATGTTTAAATACATATCGAGATAATTGATAGGGGGTTTATTTGGATTATACCTCAGCTCTTCGTGACATGCTTGGCAAATGTACCAGCCATCATCATTTTGAATTACATATTTGTGTTCACATTCATGAGTTTTCAAGTCTCCGTCTGAGGTAACTTTATTGTCCAGACCTAACATTCTTATTAGTTCCAACATTTCCTTCGATGTTTTGTCTTCGATCATTATATTCTTTTATAAGTTTGACAATTTTTTCAAACTGATCATGCAACTTTTTTAAAGATTTTTTCACTTCTGAAATGTCATCGCTATAAACATCTAATTGAACATACTGATAAAGAATTCTATAGTGATATATCTCAGACTCAATTTCATTCATTTTATTTATATCTTTGTTTTATTTATATCTTTGTTTTCTTTAAATCAGATAAAATACGAAGCAGTATTATTTTCCGCTTGGAGAGTTTCGACCTTGTTTTCTACTTCCTGCTTTCATAACGTCTGTAGCGAGCGCTGACCTTGACTAACATCTCTTCCTCTTTAAAGAAGAGTTCTCTCAGAGGTAGAAAAAAGCGGAGATTACGAGAATCAAAGGGAGATGGCAGCACTATATGGAGGGGAATAGTATTTATTTTTCGCGATTGATTTTAAGCATTTTATTCTATATTTTTTAATCAGATAAACAATAGTGATAGATATTTTGAAGAATTCTTACATTATAAGAGGGAAATAACTTGTTTAAAGTGCTATTTTTGAAGATTTTCGTCTGTGGTGTAATGGTTAAATTAAAGGTATGTTTATATTTTGATGGGTACCCATGGCAAAACGGTTAGCGCGCAGACCTATTAACATCTAGGTCCCAGGTTCAAATCCCGACCTCTCCCAGGTTGTTAATCAATCCGGGTTGATGGTTTATTGAACTATACCGAGCCAAAAATGACATGTCAGCTTGCTTTAGTCGTTGTTCCAATAAAGCAGCACTCATCGATAATAAGTGGTGGGCGGGCCCGACGCTAGGCGTCAAAGTCTTACAGTGTTGTCCTTATATGTTGTTTGTAAGCCTCAGTGGCGGTAGGCTCAGAGTGTATTTGGTCTTGAATTCGGCTCATCAAGAAGGGCCCCTTGGTGGGTCGAATTTGAGATTGAATATACTCTGAGCCTACCGGGAGGCATTTTGCAAAAATTTTTAATGATTATTTTCAATGTGCTCTCGATGAGCGACTTACAACAACTCCAAGGGAAAGGCAACACATGCCACCACAGGGAAAGCCATCAAGGGCATCAGAGAGCGGCTGACTGGAAAGGAGGGTCAAATCAGAGTTAATCTTCTAGGGAAAAGATGTGATATGTCCGGGATTGGTCCTAAAAATCGACGAAGTTGTATATTTTTTAATGGTGATGATACCATTAAAAGAAAATTTACTGTTCAAATTTAAACATTTGCGCTGGTAGTGCTTTCCCGACATCTTTAGTTCCCAAATATACAAAGAATAGAGGTTTAATCTCATTAAGCTTCATATAGTCGGACGCATTTTCATCGCATCGTTTCGGTAGATACATTTTTGTGCCGTCTTCTAACTCCACTACTAGTTTGTCACCATATTTGGTTTTGACCTGTTTGATTTCCATGACAGGGTATTTTTCGTCGATATTGAGCTCATGCATCTTCTTGAAACTTCCTTCCAATGTACTAAGTGCGTTTAGTTTGTTCAACAGTTCCATGGTTTTTGTTCTTTCTTTACATTAGAATTCTTTTCTTTAAGTGCTTAAAATATTGTTGGGGTATGAACCCGCAGATTCTAAAAGGGGTCGCGACGTTGCGGCATGCGTAGGGGGTACCCTTCCGGCTCAGCGACTTTTTGCTTGTTCGGTCCGGAAAATTGGTGTGGTTGAAATAGAGCCATCACTTTCTCGGAAGGTGCTTGCGCTAGAACCTTGCTTATGGTTGATTTTGATACCATTGCTTGTTTAATTTGTATGGCTGAAATAGAGCCATCACTATTCTAAAAGGGGTGTAGCTTTAATGGAGGTCTTTACCCCATTGTTTAATCGAATTTGTATGGCTGAAATAGAGCCATTACATTCTAAAAGTGGGTGTGGTTTTAATGGGGTTTTGAGAACCATTGTTTAATCGAATTTGTGTGGATAAAATAGAGCCATTACTTTCTAAAAGTGGGTCCGGTTTTTATGGGGGTTTTGCGAGCCATTGGGTTTAAAAGTGGGTGGAAATTTTATGGGTGGGTTTCGCACCATTGTTTTTTAAAAGTGGGTGGAAATTTTATGGGTGGGTTTCGCACCATTGTTTTTTAAAAGTGGGTGGAAATTTTATGGGTGGGTTTCGCACCATTGTTTTTTAAAAGTGGGTGGAAATTTTATGGGTGGGTTTCGCACCATTGTTTTTTAAAAGTGGGTGGAAATTTTATGGGTGATATAGAGCCATTACATTCTAAAAGTGGGTGTGGTTTTTATGGGGGGTTTATGGCTGTGGTCCAGCTCTCTCATTCCCACACTACTAAGGACCTTGCTTCCGTCAACCGAAAATCGAGCCATCGATGGTATACACAGGTTTAGTACATATAATTTCACCATACATGTCTGTGTTCGCCCTTTTTAACGCTCTTTAATCCTGAATAGTTAATATTAGCAATGTCACCAGAAAAGCTTTATGTGTCGTAATTTTATAAAACTCTATGGAGGTTGGGGAATACAGTTTTATCCATGCAACTGGTACAAAAATTGGGGTTTACAACACAGCTTCTTGCTGCCATTGCAAACATCGACGGTGTAATGCTGAAGAGGGCTAAATAGCACGAAACCGGTTAATTATTGAAATTGGGGCGCGATTCTAATTTATGGAGCATAATTTTATGGATGTTATGTGAGTATTATTTTTTGTGTTTACAATAAAACCATTTATGTATACTTTTGTAAAGAGTATCATACACATACGACACGCTTGGATTCGAACAATAACCCATGAAATTTACTAAAATTTGGAAGTGGCATAGCCAGTATCCTGTTGTGAATTAGTTTTTGAGACGATTGGAAAAAATAAAATTGACCTTCCTGTCTAAAATGACCAACAAAATACGAAATAGATATCGGAATGTGCTTAGACGTAGTACATAAAAGCTGATATATATATTTTTTTACAAATTAAAAGATACCAACCCAGTTCTCGATTTCGAACATTTTACTTTCCCTGCAATACATAGTAATGTATAGGGAAAGTATTGGAAACATGTCGAAAATCGCAACTCGAGTTTTCGACGGATTTACACGTTTCGAGACCTCGAAGAATACGAAAAAAACATTTTTAGCGTGACATCTGTGTGTGTGTCTGTGTGTGCAGATTTTGTATCCACTTTAACTAAAAAGTAATTGACCGAATTTCATAAAATTTGGTAGGTAGGTCATTTATGGGCGAATCTAGTGTTGATTAGCTTTGGGTACGATTCGGGATAAAAGAATCCGTTTTTTTTTTGCGAAATGGCCCGCAAAAGTTTGTATCCACCCTAGCTAAAGAACTAACGAACCGTATTTCACAAAATTCAGTAGATAAGTTACTTGAGGGTCACTCTGATGCTGATTAGATTTTGTCAGGATTCGGAAAAAAAATAATCTGCCTTTTTTTGCCAAATGGCCAGCAAAACTCGTCAAAATCTAAAATAAAAATCTACATATGCTCTAATATATGCAATAAATGCATGTTTTATACGTAATTTTTAACGAAGAAAATAATAAGACCAACCCCATTACACTAGGACTAGCCGTTCTCGAGATATTTTAGTTTTTCCGTATTTTACTTACGGCACCTTTGAAAATAAGCCCAGTTACCAAATAAGAACGAAAATTGAATTAAAATGAATTAAATTTAATTAAAATAAAGAGAACGTGGAAATAAGTCTGCAGGGAAAGGCATGTGCTGCCCACATCAGATTTTTTGACTTTGGACTGGCGATTTGGCGCCGTTATACTATGATGAAAGTTGCTAAATAAAAAGTTAAGTACTTTAAAGTTACAAATGGTATTTCCGTTCCATTTCCTTCTATTTTGTGCGAGAAAACCATAATCATTAGATTATGGAAGATCTAAGAAACAAATATTTTAGTCTGTATAGCGAAAATCTCTTACTGCCTACAATTTCATCATTGCAACCGGTAATAATCATTTCCATCATTTCAATAAAATAGTTGAGATTGTCGCCATGGTATATTTAAAAACGTCTGTAAAAGCATTTTTTATCGTAAAAACTCGGCATATCGTTCAGCCGAAATAACATTAGATGCTTGCACATTCGAAAGATAAATATGGGGTCCAACCAATCGATTTCACGTAATGATCCTCAAAATGAGATTTCTGCCTCACTGGGAGTGGAATAAAAACATCTATTAATTTAAGAAGTTTGTCTCTAAAAATAGTATAAACCTCATTGAAACATGCTGTATTTTTCAAATGTGAGTCCCCGAGTTATCGCGATTTGCATAAAACTAATACTTATTTCGATTTATTTTAATTCCTTGCATCCAATCTATGTCCGAATACCGCTGACAGTTTTTTGACAACACTTTCAGCGGTATATTAACATAGAATGAATGCAAGGGATTAAAATAAATGGGTAATAAGTATATAAATTAGTTGACAACAATTTTGGTCTTTGGCAGCCTCTGTTTTAGAACATGACTAAAAGATTGAATGTCATCAATCTCATAGTTTATCCCCAATCCGTATTCTTTTTACAATAATATTACTGAAGCACAGAACGAAATACTTGTAATTATAATAAACTTTCAAGTATTTAATATACTTTAAAAAAAATTGCTTACGGCACCACCTAAAACACTTATAAAAATATACATGGCAAGGACCAGTGGGTAAGGCACAGGGATCGCACTCGAAAGAACCGAGTCTGCCCAAAAATATCCCCATGTCTACAAGGAGTACGGACACGTTAAATTTGTGGGTCCGAAAGTCCATACAAGAGGTTGGAGGCTGAGAAAGGAAGGTATGATCCCTGTGGAAGTCATCCCCACTCGGTTCTGGTTTAAATTTGGTGGTAATAGGCACAAACCAACTTCTACCATGGTGTGCCTGGGGTCTTTGGACAATCAGAAGCTGCAGTATTTCCCCTTGAATCAGGGACCTCTGTATCATGGGTTTGTTATAGAGTTCTGTTATTATGGGTTAGTACCAGACACGTAGGTTTAATAACAACAATCTATAAAAATACATATCACCATAGGGGGATAATTCGATTTCCAAGATCCGGCTACTATTTAAATGAACATAGAAAGGAACACAAATGTGAATGTTAGGAATGTATTTCGTTGTCAATTTTCAGAATGTCATAAGAACGTAAACGTGTGAATTCAGGCACGGAAATACATATTTTTTTAAGAAAAAGTATTTTGAATGGGAATGCGACCCCCTTTTTAACACTTTGCAACATAGTTGAAAAGCGTTTATGACTTTGTTCATTCTGTATGTCAGTTCGCACGATAACTGCCGTAAAAATTACTTTATCAGAATGGAATTTTAGTATGTCGTTCACACAATCAATGGGCCATATGGGAATGTAAATGAATTCTCTCACCCAGTTAGCTTTGGATTGAAGCTGGGTTGAAAAAGTGAAATACATTGAAACCTATGGGACCTAATTTTTCAAACATTTTTTAAGCGGATTTAAAATTCACTAATTGCTTCGAAAATTTTAGGTAATATTCAAATTATCCCATAAAATATATAAAAAAATTTCATCAAAATAGGCTCGCTAGTGTTTTAAGTAAAAAAAATAATATTTACACTCATATTATATGAAGAGATTATGTGATCTCCTTCAATATAAAATATGATATCCATCTTTTTTTACCAGTTAAAAATCGTGATTTTTAAAGTAATTTTTAAATTATATTTAGTGTTGCATAAGTCCTAAAACCGCTTTATGTTTTGATTTTCTTTTGTGCATTTATATACTGTGACAACGCAATTACGATATTTGTGATGTTAAAAGATCATCTAACTTTGATTATTTCTAAAAGAAGCCTAATTTAACGCATGCATAATGTAAACAAATCAAGCTGCATGAGGAGTTGCATAAGAATTGCTGTTTTTTTTACGCAAAATTATTTAGCTCTGGTGTCTGAAATATAGGTGATATCAATGAAATATTCATTAATTTTTCAGAGTAGACGATTTTAAAGCATTGCCTTTTTCGATGAAGTTTTAAGTAAGGAGTTTGAAAGTACTTTTACCTCCATGGTTTTTTAAGTTTTAAGTAAAATAAATTATACAATTATATTATTTATATAATAAATATATATATAATTTATATAATAATTATTTATATAATAAATATATTTATATAATAAATCCATATATTATATATATAATAAATTATATAAATAATTGTAAGTAAAATAAATAATTACTAAATATCACCGCTCAATGTATCGCATTTTAGAGATGTGTAAATAAAATTGCATTGCAGTTGGAAAGTGATTGATCATTCTTCTTTTCTTGACTCTGTCTTTGAACGAGCTCTATTTTAAAATGAATGGTCACAACACTGTCAGTGATTATTTCAGGACATTGGAGCAGGATGAAGGGCGAATGGAATTCTATGCTGGGAAATTTCATATATGCGCTATATAAATATATCTATATGCTGTCACAAACAGAAACTAAGTTAACGTACAATGTCTCCGGGGTGGCGAATACTCGCCGGTATACCTGAAAGAAATGCTAGGTACTGTTGCTACTGTTACTCTTGTTAAATGGGACCAATTAAAATCAATTGTTTTTAATAACTTTGATAAGTTGCATAGAATGTCATTTAAGGATGTTTGATTTTACTAGATTACTTTTATAATTATGAAAGTGAGTATAAAACCCCATGAATGCATTTTCACTTTATTTAAAAAAATATGAATAATAAATGTAATTAAAATAAGTAAGGAACATTTAAAGATGGCGAAGTCATATTTCAAATCGATTAGCACCATATTTAATGATTATAATTACAGTTGCAGAAGAAAATTAAGCTCACAAGCAATTGTATAAAAAAGTAAAATATATTTTGTTTTTTGTCAGAGGTTAATTAAAATGTCAGTTTAAGGAATGATAATTGGTCTAAGAAAATTAATGAGATTTCGGTATTAACAAATGCTTCATTCTTATAAAGATAATCTTTTAGAAAATATGTGTGTATATATCTGGAATATATTTATAAGAAATAAAAAAAACTAATATATAGAAAATACCTTTTAAATCAAATAAAACGACTAGCTCCATATTTCGAATTTATTTTTCAAAGTTTATTCAAATGCAAAGTAACATAAAACATATTTTATTGCATAAAATTTGCGCGTCTGACAGTATATGCAGTCATATTTCCAATACTAAAGTATTTTTAATCAATATTATTTTTTTTATCAATAATATTTTAATATACTGTAGCATATTAAACTTTTATAGATTGTTTGTCTACGTATTAAAAACACGCTGCTGGTGTGGCTGACGAAATATTTTATTATATTCTCCCAAGGCTAGCACTGGACCTGATATGACATGATTTGAAATTTTGGATGAAGATTTAGAATAATGCGCAATATGTCGCATCGTTTTTTTTTTTACTTTCCTTATATACATAATGTATAAGGAAAATATTGTGACGGGATCGAAAATTCGAATTGGAGTTTTCGACGGGAGAGCACGATTCAAGCATCCCTGATCACGAATCAAACATGTTTGAAGTGATGTCTGTGTGTATGTGCGTATATGTGTGTGTGTGTGTCAGTGAGTCTCTGGAGACAATAACTGACAAACGAATGGACCGATTCGAACGAAATTTGATAAAAAGATCACAATCCGTAAACACTGGAAGCCTATTGTTTTTATACGCAATCGAGTGTTGAGAACCCTCCTAAATCTTCGAGTGAAATTTGAAAAAAATGTCAAAAAATCAAAACCGCTAATAAAGTTACGCAAATAGACATTTCTTATGTAATTTTTCATTAGAAAACGATTGACGTAAATATTAGAACGCTAAAATGAACCGTTCTCGAGATGTTGGACACTTTTAAAAAAAAGTATCAAAAAGCCATATAAAAAAATAAACATGTTCACTTTTCATATGTAATACCATGCGATAAAATTGGTGACATCATTCTCGTGGATCTAGCTCGTTCCATTCATGGGAAAAGATACTTTGAGTAATATTTTTTTATTTGAACATTAATAGTCATTTATCTGCTATGAAAATAACTTATTTCTCCTTCCATAACGCTTGGCGAGATTTTGGCGACGAATTTGGCAGCATGTCGCCAACTTAGCGACTTTTTAAAAATGCTGCCAAATTAAAGAAAATATAGCTAAATGATTAAAAATGACGCTAAATCAATGAAAATGACGACTAATCGTCGAAAATTCAATATCTTGGAAATAATATAAGTATCTACTATAAGAAAAACCTATTTTTTTACTGTAAAAATAGTAAATTCATTGCATTATATAAGGAAAGTTATGTGTTGCCCACATCAGATTTTTTTTTTTTGACAATGAGATTAAAATTTCTATTTTTCTGTACAATTTTTAATTTAAAATTTCATTTTTTTCCAATTACTTTCCTTCATTTATCTTCATAACCTAACCAATGCTGAAAACACTGCCATTTTAAAAGACGCACTATATAAATGATTTAACATTCATTGTTGATATAACTTTCATTGAAACTTATGGAGGTAGAACAAAGGAAATAAATGCCCATGCTGGGAAAACAAGAATAACGTTTGAGACAACAATTCATGTGTCGCTGGAATAAGATAAGTTCCATAGCGTTGTAGGTATTTACAGGGCAAAACAATCATATTGAATAGATAATATTTATTTAAACTTTTAATTAAGAAGAAAAATTTACGATGTAATACAAATTAGATATAGGTGAAAACAATAAATAATATTCCTGCGAATTCAAAGTTATTTTTGATTTTTCTGCACCCTGTTCTGTACCCTGTTCTACAATTAGGATTAAATAATTATCACTTTTATTTATAATTAGATCTTTAATATACATAAATATTACAGGAAACTTCAATTTTAAAAATAATCAAAATACTAATCAATACTATCAATACTACAAAATAATAATCAATACTGAGCACTACGGTTTTCTGTTATGCCGAATTAGAAGAGTGTTGAAGACCCAGACCGCCCGACTCGTCAGCAAGGACATGAGCAACAATAAAAAGAGGGTTTTTGTTGAGACCCAGACCGTCCGACCTAAGGTGTAAGGTAACCTTTTGGACTGCCGGGAAGTGCCAGCCAATTTAGACCGGAACCCAGTGGGGGAGGCATTCACAGGGACCGTACCCTCCTTCCCCTACCACCAACCTCTCGGAAGGACTTACGGACCCACACGCTTAACGTGATCGTACTCCGCATGAACACGGCGGATGTTGTGGCAGTGTGCAAATCCAGCGCGTAAACCACCGGGCTACCGCAATGTACCAACAGCACGCGATGTTCTCAGGTGGTCACCCACCCAAGTACTAACCGCCCCCGATGCTACTTGACTTCGGTGAACTAACTAGAACCGGTGTTTTCAGCACGGTAGGGCCGATGGCTGCAATAAGAAGAGTGTGACGTTACTAACCAGGGCGACATCTAGATATAATTCTCAAAGGATCATAGTATTTTGAAACGTTTCATACATAAAAGTTTTATAATCCGTCTCTCTAATTCAATGATGTAACTGAAATGGATGTAAATGATGTAACTGATATATTTATACTACATGGACTGTACGAAAGACATCGCAAAACGAGATATCGGGGATAAAGAGCATCAGAGACTGGACACCAATGGCCATATTATACTTGCCCAATAGGTGGGACTAAAGAGCTATTTTTCCGAGCTCTAGCCGTTATTGATCTGTATTTAACAGGGGTCGGAGCTCTTATACACTGGGTACTGGCGGGCGCGGTAGCCCATTGGTTAGCGCACTGGAGTTGCACTCGGTAGGCCCGGGTTCGATTCCAGCCACTGCCAAAACTGCCGCCGTGTTCATGCGGAGTACGATCACGTTAAACATGTGGGTCCGAAAGTCCTTCCGAGAGGTTGGTGGTAGGGGAAGGAGGGTACGGTCCCTGTGGATGCCTGCCCCACTGGGTTCCGGTCTGAATTGGGTGGCACTTCCCGACCGTCCAAACAGTTACCTTACACCTTTCTGGTAGGTCGGACGGTCTGGGTTTCAACAACAACACTGGGTACTGGCGGTCGTTAAAGAGCGAGGGGCACGAGAACAGATTTTTATGCCCACCAGATTGAAAGATCTCGCGAAGGGATACCTGGTAATTGGTGAGTGCCAGTAAACTAGTGACGGACCTCAAACGTATTATTACAACTGTGTAGCAAACGGTATAAAGAAATCACTCTTAGCGAGAGCCAGCAGATGCAAAGTTAGGCGAGAGTCCTCAACCACTGATCAGAGCTTATATGAAAAATATGTACAATTCGGTGTTCCTATTTTAGATAATTAAAAGTGTATTGCATCGTAGTCTGTGCGACAGTTATATTTAGCATATCAAATTGCTTGACATGCAACGTTTTAAATAGAAATCGAAGAAAACGTCAATTCCATCAAATGATGGACTGCGTACAAATAACAGATGCTCAGGTTATTTACATTCGGAATTGTTTTCGACCTATGCCACCACGAGGTATATTCTACCATGACCAGCGCCTTGTATTGTGAGAGTGAATAAAATTGATCGATTTTGTATTTAAGTCTCTCACGAGTGTACCAGATGTGATTTAGATTCCATGTGAGAAAATTTGCAGTCTAAGACGTCGTGTTTTTCCATTGGAGACGATGAGGAAATTGCCAGTCTATGTCATGTCTTGCGTTGCAGAAGATGAAAAAATTATCAGCCTGAGACGTCGTATTTCATAGTCTAAAGATATATATTTGTTAGGTATATTTTTACTTTCCTTATATACATAATGTATAAGGAAAGTATTGTGACGGGGTCGAAAATTCGAATTCGAGTTTTCGACGGGAGAGCACGTTTCAAGCATCCCTGATCACGAATCAAACATTTTTGAAGTGATGTCTGTGTGTGTGTGTATGTGTGTGTGTGTGTGTGTGTGTGTGTGTGTGTGAAAGTATGTGTGTGTGTGTGTGTGTGTGTGTGTGTGTGTCAGTGAGTCTGTGGAGACGATAACTGACGAACGAATGGACCTATTCGAACCAAATTTGGTACAAAAATCACAATCCGTAAACACTGGAAGCCTATTGTTTTTATACGTAATCGAATGTTCAGAACCCCCCTAAATTTTCGAATGAAATTTTGAAAAAATCATCAAAAACTCAAAACCGCTAATAAAGTTACGCAAATAGACATTTCTTATGTGACTTTTCATTAGAAAACGATTGGCATAAATTTTAGAACGCTAATACGAACCGTTCTCGAGATATTGTGCATTTTTCAAAAAAATTTTGAAAAAGTCACATAAAAAAAATTCCTATTGAGAAACATGTTCACTTTTCATATGTAATACCATGCGATAAATTGAGTGACATCATTCTCGTGGATCTAGCTCCTTTCATTCATGAAAAAATATACTTTGAATAATACTTTTGTATTTGAACGCCAATAGTCATTTATCTGCTGTAAGAATAACTTTATTCTTAGTGCATAACGCTTGACGAGATTTTGGCGACGAATTTGGCGGAATGTTGCCAACTTTGCGACTCTTTTGAAATGTTGCCAAATTAATGAAAATCTCGCCAAATGGATAAAAATGATGCTAAATCAATGAAAATGACGACTAATTGTCGAAAATTCAATATCTTGGAAAGAATATTAGTATCTACTATAAGAAAAACCTATTTTTTTACTGTAAAAGTAGTAAATTCATTACATTATATAAGGAAAGTCATGTGTTGCCCACATCAGATTTTTTATGTAAAACAATAACATACTATTAACTTGGAAAATATGAACACTTTTTAATCTGTCATTTTTAATCAAAAAATGTATGCGCAAACCGTGTAGACAGGTGTGTATCTCTATCAAACTGGAGAAGCAATAATTCACTAATGGATTGAAATATTCAAATGTAATTTGAAACGCTTATTGCAATCCATTACCATAAGAGGTGTATCGAATTTAGACTGGCTCTATCAGGATAAAGCTCTCAATTTTAAAAACATTTTTTCAAATATTATTTATTTATATGAAAGCTCTCATTTATTTATTCATTTTAAAGAGCAGCAGAAATTATTGAAATTTGAGAACACTCTTTTGAAAATTATAAAAGCATTATAGAAAATAATTTAGTTAAAATTTTCTGTAGAAATAGTTATTTTAAGTAATTTTTAATTTAGAAGCTATTGATAGATCTTTAAATCATTCATTATCATTTAAAGAGCTTGATCATATACAGAACGGTACTAGATACCATTTCTAACTATAGATTTTAAACTTTAACTGTAAAAATGTATGTTATTTTTTATATATATAATACGCAAAATTTTTTTATTTTAGATGCATTTCAAATTAATTTAACATTTCAGAGTCTTAAAGAAGATTTCCACTATTAAATCCCAGCTTCTTCCATATCGCTTTTAATGCTGGATATTTTATTCTCCCGATTTTCCAAACCATGAATGTAACTGCACCAAAACGCAAAGATGCAAGGAATTAATAGGTAATATATTTTATGCTAATGGACATTTAGACTGTACAAGTGGCCATTACGAAAATTCACGAGTAATTCATGTTTTGTTTACTGTGAAGCTAAATACGCTCATCTTTGTAATGATAATAAGATTATATATGTTTGCCTTACATGTTACTTTCCCATAATACATGGTAATGTATAGAGAAAGTATTGGGATCGTGTCGTAAATTGCAACTGGAGTTTTCGATAGATCTACACGTTTTTAGTGCACTAGACACGAAAAAAATACGTGACGTATGTGTGTGTGTGTCTCTGCGTGTATATCTGTACAATGTATATATCCACGTTAACTCAAAAACTAATTGATCAAATTTTATATTTTTTTTCGTAAAATTTTATAGGTAGATCACTTTTGGGGGACCCTGGTGCTAATTAGATTTTGGTAAGTTCGATATAAAAGAACGGTGCCTCTATTCGAAAAGGTTCGCTGCAAAATGTGCATATCTAGCTAAAGAACCCATTGACCAGATTTCACCTTTGGTACATGAGTCAGATGTAGGTTACCCGGGCTCTGATAAGATTTTAGTACGATTCAGGAATAAAGAAACTGCCCCCTTATACAAATGACCAGCAGAAAATAGTCAAAATCTTAAGTAAAAATGTACGTACCCTCAAATATATCAATTAAATGCGTGTTTTGAGCACAAGTTTTGAAGATGAAAAGTATGAGATCAATCCTACTACTGTGGACCTAGCTGTATTCAAGACATTTTAGTTTTTTCACGTTTTTGCTACGCCACCTTTGAAAATACTCCCAGTTACTAAATAAAAACGAAAATTGAATTAAGAACAAATTAAGTGTTTTTTTTCAAATAATTCAACGTGTTATTTTGTGGAATTAAATTGAATTTAAGGAATTATTAAAGAAATAAGGAGAAAGTTAATTGAGTACGTAGGGCGAATCATGTGCTGCCCACATCAGAGTATTGTAAATAACTTACACAATTTTCCTGTTTTAGCTTTTCCTGTTTTAGTTCCTGTTTTAGCTAGTTATTAAAACATTGTGATTACCGTATATTCTGGCGTATAACGCGCGCTGGCGTATAACACGGACATATATTTTTTAAACTGCATTTTACAATTTTTATGTATATTCGCCGTATAACGCGCATCCATTTTTTACCAGAAAACCCTGAAAATTACATGTGCAATATTCTTACCTTTTGAAATCATTTATTCGAAGGATTTCGCCAGGCGTTTGAACAATAGTATACTCCTCATAGTATACATTCTCATAGTAGTATATTGTATATATAGTAGTATACATAGTAGTATGCATAGTATATATAGTAGTATACATAGTAGTATGCATAGTATATATAGTAGTATACATAGTAGTATGCATAGTATATATAGTAGTATACATAGAATAATAGTACACATTCTCATCATTTCTTTATTTTTGCAGCTATCATTTTTATATCCTGCGCATAACGCTCACTCGTAATTTCCGACCTTATTTTTGGTGTTATAAGTTCGCGTAATACGCCGGAATATACGGTACTTAAAATATTAAACATTTGAGTTAAAGAATAGCAAGGGATAACAGTTCGAAATTCGGATCCTCGCTGGGCAAGAATCATACCAGCTTCTCTACTCTCTACACGTTAAATTTCATGCAACCAGCTGTCCTGTAGGAAGCAGATATTAATCTACCTTAAATGGTATAGAATAATTCCTTCATACATACAGAAATTAACAAACAAAATATTTTTGGATAATGTTTACAGAGTTTGGACTAGATTGGATTTTTGATGTGTGTTTCATTTTTTATGAATTAAAAATTGATTTAGACCGAGATCTACGGCTTGCATTGAATTCTGAATCACTACGATCATGCACACTATCAACTCTTATTTATAATTTAAATTCAGTTCATATAGATCTTGAAAGCCAAAGAATAAATAAGCGGATTGTCTATAATTAGGACTTTTGCATGTCAAGGTCAGTCCCTTATGAATAGTAGAACATTTTTTAATGCAATATTAGGTCATTTCTTGTTAAGGGAACGGTGGACTTTGAAATGAGAAAAAAATCGAATAAAAAAATGTTTATTTTCTTTAATATATAACAGTGCTTTACACATTTAACCTTTAGCTTATGCGTGGGACAGCGTCCATCCCAAACGAAGAACCTCCCAAAAAGACAAGTATTTGACGTACACTATCCCAAACAGTTCGACCCCCCTCCCTCTTTGCATACACTGGCGTCCATGGAAATCGCCGGCAGAAACATTTCACTTGCTGCAGCAGTTTTTGCCGGCGATTTCAATGGACGCCAATATCTGCAAGGGGGGTCGAACTGTTTGGGATAGGGTATGTCAAATACCTGTCTTTTTGGGTGGTTCTTCGTTTGGGATGGACGCTGTCCCACCCGTAAGCAAAAGGTTAAATGCATTTTTTTTCGAAATGGAATTTTTAAAGGTTTTACATTTTTAAAATGTTCCATGCGTCTTAATTTTTGTTTGAGATACATGAAATTTGGTAAGAAGACACCTTTCATACTGGGAAACTTTTGAAACTGGTTATGCATTTCATAATTGAACTTTATTAAGGTAATTAAAAGTGAATAAATGCCTAATTAAATGATGAAAATTAAGTTTTAATGCAAAAAAATATTTTTTTAAAACATTAACTTTCTAAGGGATTTAAAAATTAATACCCAAATTGGTTCATAATGCGTTTGTGAGTGATCATAATGTAAAATTAATCAACAATGTGAGCAAATGGCACGCAAGGAGAATTTTCAAATTTTCGTCAAAAAAAAATACAAAATTGTAACAAACTTGTAAAAAATTGAATGGTATTTTATATAATGTTAAGAAGAATATTTGTACAAGTTATCAGGTTTCTAGGTCAATAAATAAATAAAAAAAAATTCAACGTCCACCGTCCCCTTAAGAGCTTTCTTGACTCGAGAAATTGTGTTCAAACATGAAAACAACTGGCTTATACAAAAACGTTCATTTTCAGCAAAGATATATCAAGACGAATTTTTCCAGTGTCCGTAAACCCCTAGGGCGGTTGTTTGTACTGTGCGTGATTGTCCTTTGGTATTTATCAGTCTGATTTAAGATTGATGATTGTTTACAAATTAAAAATTTGAGATTCTAAATCTGCCTTCAAATATGGTGCTTTAAGTAATTATGTTTAGAGTATATAGATAAATGCAATAGTACTTAAATTTGGAAATCCACTGTCAAATGTGGTACGCTGAATATTTTTGGTCTGACTTAATTCCTAAAGACGCCCTAAAATTCTAAAATGCTTTAGAATCTTTTACATATATGGGACTTTCTATCCTTTATGCAACGTTTCAGTATTGAGATATGAGCCATTTCACTAACTATTTTTTTATTTATTGCAGATTAAGTCCGTTGTTATGGGATACAGGATTACACATGATTACAGACACTAGCTTTTATTAATAAATACTAAGGTAACAAGATAAATGACCAGACATAAAAAGTTAGTTCAGTCGAACACTTACAGGCACCCAACTATATTTTATAGACATATGTGTTTTACGACTAGGCTGTGGAATGCGAACAATGATTTTGTGGTTATTCCCGCAGACGAAAAAGCAACACATGATGTTTTTGGACTGGAGGTCGTGGCCGTATCTGGTCAATGAGTAATCCTGGCCCGCTGGCGATAAAAGGTTTGGCCAATTGCAACATCTTGAAACAGGCACAGATGCCTATGAGCCAATGGGCAGGTTTGCAAAAACCTTGTACAGTAAAAGAAAGAAAGAATATAGAAGTTGGCGAGTTAAAAAAATATTGTGGTTGAGACGGTGTTGAGTTTAAGAGTGAAGATGGTGAAATAAAAATATAAGGGTGCCGACAATGATAAAAAGTAAACAAATATGGTCCACAAAGAACACATGTGCGAATGAATCAGCAACTATGGTCCATGAGATCCAACGGATATTTGCGAGGAGGATACGAACCAAAGTGACTCTATTTAATATCATAAGGAAATTTATATTTAATCTGGTTCAATCTAAGTTGAGCGAAAGTGAATCCCGTGTTATACATAAACGCCAGCAGAAACTTTATTAGATAACAGAATAATCGATGAAAATTACAATGTCAAATTTTCATGTTAATTAATCTATATAAATAAAAATGAAAATCTGTCTGTCTGTCTGTCTGTCTGTTTGTCACACCATCACGGGAGAACGGCTGAACCGAATTTGATGAAATTTTGTGGGTAGCCCAGAAATAGCCCCACTTAAAATTATATCCGTGTTTTGAGTTTCTACGACCAGTGGTTCTCGAGATATTAGTAAAAAACGAAATTTTCGTTTGTCTCATAATCACGGAAAAACGGCTGAACCGAATTTAATGAAATTTGGTTTATAGCCTTGAAATATCCCTCCATAACTTTTGTCCAAATTTCGAGTTTCTAAGACCTGGGGTTGTCGAGATATTAATGAAAAACGGAACTTTTTCCTAGGAGTTCTACTCCCTAACTCCGTGGTTTATCCAAACGAAAAGCTTGAAAATCGTTTGAAAGTGAATTAAAATTTAATCTCTGAGTTTGATGGGAGATTTTTTGCGTTAATTAGTCACTTTCTGAAAACATGAATTGTTTGAAACATGATTTAAAGGGGAAATCTATCTCCATGGTTCATGGTTTATTTAAAACAAGCTTTTACGGAACAATGAGAAGTATAGAGAAATCAAAATCGTTATTTAATTTCGCAGTTTATGTTATAAGACATGACATATTTAACATGTTATAAGATTCTATCTTATATCATGTTACTCAGAAACGCAATTAAATTAAATCTGTCTGTTAATTTTAATAATTATTTTATCGATTTGAATAATAAATAAATGGATATAAAAATATATTTTGGAAAAGAACGATTTGATTTTTCTTATAGCATTTTTGACTGGATAATATCAATTACGGTCTTCAGGTTTAAAAATTATTATTATTTATATTTTCGGGGATTATTGATTCAAGGATTATTGATATTTTCACGTTATTATGCAATTATTTTATTATGACAAAAATTGTTTAAACTCATATATTGTATGTTGTACGAATCTTCTACAAATACACGTGTATATCTTTTAATCTACGAGAATATAAGTAGTACAGGTATATTGACATATGTTTTGATATATATTGCCATATATTGGAATCAATTACGACCTTCTGGTATAAAGAGTACGGATATTATTGATGTTTTCAATTTATTACGTCATCTCTTTTATTTTGGCAAATATTTTTGAGACGCATATTGTAATACGGGTAATCTTCTACTAACACATTGGCATATTTTCTGATCTGCGACAATATAATTAGTACGGGGTTGCATATATTCATTCAATTCCTATTTTTTCTTCTGTAAATTTGCTTACAAAAGGGGCAGGATGTTTTATTCTTCAGATCTGATCGTGAAGATAATTTTGCATAGTGAGAACATATATTCTTAAAATTCTCTTTAGGAGCAATACATTTAATATTTTAACAGAATTTGCACATGATTGCGAAATTTAAGTTTCTTTAAATTATACACTCCGTACGAATAACGGGTGTGCTGTTAGTGGTTAATAAATTTTAACATTTTAGGAGGATATATCATGTTGCTCGGCATCGCAATTAAATTAAATGTGTTTGTTAATGTTTTTATTATTTTTTTTCGATTTAAATAATAAATAAATGGATAAATGGATATAAAAGTATATCTTATGAATGGACGGTTTGATTTTTCTTTTAATTATATTAATTGCTGACTGCGTACATCAATTTCATTTATTTTGGCAAAGAGTTTTCAAGCTTATATCGTATTTAGCTACTAAACTCATATATTGTGTTCAGCCAATAAATTCATATAGCCGATTGTTGAAACAGAAAAAGAGTAGAGCGGGTATATCTTCTAATACAATTGTAGTGTTTTCATTTAGTATATTGAAACGGGATAAGAATGTTTCATTCAGATCTGCAAATTCAAAGCTACGAATTTGGAGGGATATCGCTAATTTGACAACTTTTCTTAAACTTTGCCAAATTGACGGAAATGTCGCCAAATTGATATAAACGACACACAAACAGCTGCCATAAACCTTCGGGTTGGTCGTGTGGCTTGGGTCTTCTACATATCAATGAAATTTTTTTTTGTTTTGTTAGAAGAGAGTACTGAAATGATGTTTGGTTAGCATTTCTCTGTCAGACCAACCATCCTACTTAGTAATACATTTAGCGAATTTTTAAAATGTCACCAAATTGATAAAAATGTTTTCAAATCTATAAAAATATCTTGAAATTGATAAAATTGCGCTACATAAATGATATTAATTATTTTTTGTTAGGGGATAGTATTGTGATGATATTTCGTCAATTTGTCGCAAAGTGGAACTGTCAGTTCTACAGTCCCACTTGGCGATAAATTTGGCGATTTTTTAAAATGTCGCTAATTTGACGAAACTGTCGCCAAATGTTCCATAGAAATATAACTATTTAGACGATATTTTTTCTACCAATTTATTTGAAGCAAATGATATCATGTCGCTTAGCAACGGATTTAAATCCAATGTGTTTATGCGGCAGACGATTTTTATTAAATCCTTTCGGATTTGAATAATGAAGATATGTATATAAAATAAATTTCATTGCCATTTCATTTTGGACTGGATAATATCAATTATACTCTTCAGGTTTAAACATTATTATTATTGATATTTTCCGGAATTATTGATTCAGGGATTATTGATATTTTTAAGTTATTACGCCATTGTTTTATTGCGGCAAAAATTGCTGACACACGCATATTGTACGTTGTACGAGTAATCTTCTAGGAATGCACGGGTATATCTTCTAACCTACGAGAATATAAGTAGTACAGGTATATTGGCATATATTTTGACATATACCTGTACTACTTATTGGCATATATATTGGAATCAAGTACAGTCTTCTGGTATGAAGATTAAGGGGATTAATTATATATTCAATTTATTACGTCGTCTGTTGTATTTTACCAAAAAACATTTGTGACTCATATTGCAATATGTGGGTAATCTTCTACTAATAATCGGACATTATAAGTAGTACGTATATATCTTCCCATATAATTTAAGCACTTTAATTTTGACATATATTGGAATAAATGACTGTCTTCAGATTTAAAGATTACGGGTTTATTGGTATTTTCAATTTATACATGTAATCTACTAATACAGGTTATATTTTCTAATATTCGCGTATATAATTAGTACGGGTCCCATACAATTTTAACGCTTTTATTTAGCATATATTGATTCAATTCCATATTTTTTTTATATTTGCTTACATAAGGGGTCCAAGATGTTTTATTCTTCAGATATGTCCATGAAGATAATTTTATATAGCGAGAACAGAGATTCATAAACTTCTTTTTAGGAGCATTATATTAAATATTTTAACAGAATATTTTGATTAAACATGTCATTTAGTATACTATAAGAATTTGGGCATGATTATGAATTTCAAGTTTCTTTATATTATATACTCCGTACGAAGAACGGGTATGCTGCTAGTTTTAATAATAAGAATGTCCATGACACACATGATAATTATAATAAAAGTTTAATTTGAGCAAAATAGGTCTCAACATTTTCAGATTTGAATGTTTTGATGTATGTATAATAATTAATTCAGTTACAGGGTAATAACAGATCGGCACACACTGGTGGATAATTGCGCCTACAAGCAATGTACAAAGTAGCTATACGACAGCATAATAAATATGTAATTATATAATAATATTTACACCATTTTTCAGTTGGTCTTTCAACATATATGGGACATTTTAGTATGTCACCACCTTTTCTTATGATATTTATATGCCCCAGTTACTCTATATACATGCATACTATATTGCACAGGGAAAATATTGTGACGCGGTTGAAAATTCGATTTCAGGTTTTCAACGAAAGAACACATTTAAAGCATCCCTGTACTCGGATCGAATGTGTTTTGGGGTATGTGTGGCGAATGTGTTTTTGTGTGTCTGTGTATGAATGTTACTGTGTGTGTGTGTGTGTGTGCACACACATATGCACACCATTTGACACTTATGAAGAATCCTTCATAAATTTATTTTGATATTTTAAATATATATGTAAATTTTAATTATTTCAAGCAGCTAATGCATCTTACATTTTAAAACGATATATCATACCCAAAATACATCTAATCACATTTTCCGCAATTATATAGCAGATTCAGATAGTAAACTGTTTTTTAACACTTTACAACATAGTTGAAAAGTGTCTATGACTTTGCTCACTCTGTCTGTCTGTCTGTCTGTCCGTTCGCACGATAACTACCGTAAAAATGACTTTATCAAAATGAAATTTTAGTATATTGTTCAGATGGTCTGTGGAAACTATGGAAATATAAATGAATAATATCAACTAATTAGTTTTGGATTAAACCCAGGATAAAAAAATGAAATACATTGAACCCTATGGGACCTAATTCTTCAAACATTTTATAAGCGAATTTAAAATTTATAAATCGCTTCGAAAGCTTCAGAAAATATATGAATTATCTCGTAAAAATATAAAAAGAATTCAGCAAAATATATTTGGTAGTTTTCTAAATAAAAATTGAAATAATAATTAAACTCACATCATATGAAGAGATCACGTGACCCACTTCAAAATAAAATATATCATCCATCTTGTCTTAAAATCATGATTTGAAAATTTTTTTAATTTATAGTGTTGTATCCGTCATTAAACCGTTTTATTTATGCTTAATTTCTGTGGATGTATATTCTAAAACGGCGCAAATACAATATCTTTGAGTTTAAATGATTAATGCCATCCATCTTATGTCAAAATCGTGAGTTATTTTTAATTTATATTTAGTGTTGCATCAGTCTTAAAACCGCATCTTAATTTTATTCTCTGCATCTATATACTGCGACAATTTCAATATTTGTGATTTTAAATGATCATCATACTTTGATTACTTCTACAATGAAGCCAGATTTTCATGTATCGAGAATGTAAACAGATCAAGATGTAAGATGAGTTGTATAAGAATTGCTGAGTTTCTTTAACGCAACACTATCTAGCTCTGAAGTCTACAATATAGCTGATATCAATGAAACTTTCATTTATTTTACATAGAGAAGCAGACGATGTATGTTTTTTTGGAGGAAGTTTTAAGCCTGTAGTTATACAGTAATTTTACCTCCATTCTTTTAAGTTTTTAAGTAGAATAAATTACTGTAGTATTTGGATAATTTTAAAATTATCGCCGCTGAATGAAAGGAATGGAAAAAGTTTTATGAATGGAACTTTCACTGCTTTTATATAGAGAGCCAGGCGATTTATATTTCGATGTCGTTATTTGAATGAAGCTCATTTAATTTGATGAAATTTTCAAATGTGTTTTCAAATTGTAGTATTGTGATAATTTTAAAAATATCCCCGCTAAATGTATCGCATTTTAGATATGTTTAAATAAAATTGCATTGCAGTTGGAAAGTGTTTCATAATCAATGATTTATGCATAATTGATCTTTCTTGTTACTTTCTAAAAAGGACAGTTCTTCTTCAGTAAAATTATTTCTCCTTTCCTGTAATGAAAGCCGTGTAGCAATATCATTTGATTCGTTTATAAGTGTAGTATCATAAATAAAGTCAGCCAATATACCTGTACATCTAACTATACGGTAGCGCATTCATTAATTAAATCACCATGAGTTTCATGTAGCAATAGAATGTTTTGTAAGTGTCAATAAACAATATAATGCGTATAGGTGCTGCTTGGTATCATGCTGAGAACCATTAGTTTGACCTGACATATTTCGACGTTAATTTTATTGAAATCGGTATCTTTTCTTGTGTTTTATCATTTCATTATGTATTATACAAACGTATATTGTTTTGAGTGTGATGTTTTTAGATTTTTCACCATATTATCGAGGACAGATATCTTAACCAGATTATCGAGAATCATTTCACATGCTCTTTTTATATGTTAATATAATTTTTTGAATCTCAATACGTGCCGATTTATAAATTTTAATATGTGCCAATTTATAAATCTTAATATGTGCCAATTTGTAAATCTTAATATGTGCCGATTTATAAATCTTAATATGTGCCCATTTATAAATTTTTATATGTGTCTATTTATATACATTTTGATATATGCGCTTTACATTTTTATGTTAAAAGTTTGCCAATAAGGATATTTTAGACTAACTGTCTTCCAATACCAACGATAGTACAAACCAGATCGATAAGAAATCAAAACTTGTTTAAAGAGCGCTTACTTGAACCGAGTCTGTCTCGATTGTTTTATAGTTTTGACTCAATCCAATCAAAACCTAATTTTTTTAATAGACCGATAACTAAGATGCTAGAACTTCTGTTTGATATTAATTAGGCAATTATAATGCAGTTATTAGAACTCCATACTGAAAACGAATTCACTTTGCTTACATATTTAGAATAAAGTTAAACGATTTGCGTAATTTTAACGTAGTCAGAAGAATAGTGTTATTAACTACTACTGTACTCCTAAATCTTGCTCTGGACAAATATAGTTTTTGTAGATGCTCTAAATCGATCTTGCATGAACTAAAAATAAAAGTACAATGAACTAGATAAGTACAGATGGATTGAGTATCTTGTGGTATAGTTGTACAATCGACACAGTTTAATCTGCATAGTTATTAGCTTAAGTGGATCTGCTTGGTAACAGTATTGTTCTAGCTTAATTGAAATACGGCGTGAGACAAACTCCGATTGAGACTGGTGCACAGATCATCAAAATATCTCTACATTAAAAAACTACGAGCAGTTGCCGCGGCTGACCAAATTATTTTAAAACAGACAGATTTTCTGTAAAATTTAGGGCAGGACAATTAAAATCAAATGCTTTGAAATTCGGCATGATAATTTAAAATACCTTCCCATGTGTTGCTTCTCTTTTGGTTACAATCAGATAAAAACAACGCGGTTGCCATTTCAAAAGAAGTAATATTTAAAGTATTGATTTACACAAAGAAAACGCGATTTTTTGTTACTGTGTTAAGAACAAGCGGCAAAACGTATAATTAGCAAAAAAAATATGAGGCTTGTGAGAACCAGCGAACAGTGAACGACCCCAACGAGTATATTAGGCCTGCGTAACAGGTGGACGAAATTGTTTGCAAAGGGAGGTCAGGGAGCGTCAGCGAGTGGGAAACGAAACCTCCCGACTCGTGAAGATGTTAATAAGCTTTACCGTAAAGCAGGGAGCTAGCTCTGCTCAGTGATTATAATGTCGGTCTACGATGCATCAGGTCCCTGGTTCGGGACCACGGCGACGCACAATCGCCACAGATGTTTAAAACAGAAAATTTATTTTGGGGGGAGTAAGTCTCTCCCTGCGTCCGACATATGCGTTAACCCCTGAACAATGGCCCAGAGTCTATTCAGGTGGCACTCGAGCTGAATCGCAGTTAACACAGCCATTCAAAAGGCAAGCAGAAAATTCGAAGTTCTTTGTTGCTCCTCCCGATGTATGAGTTGTGACGTTACCAGATCCCTAAAAAGACTCGGTTCCGGTCGCCCCGTTTCGGGTGCGCATTGAATGAGAAACTTCTGCTGTGTGGTCTCAAAGTGAATCCTTAGTTGAATCAAACCGAGATAGCTGTGATTTAGCTTGAGAAGGGTGTCTCATTTGGCAGAGACGGGACGTGGGGTTTGACAAGTGCCTTTATACACCTCCACGTGGTTCCCCCTGGACACCAATACGGTGACGAACGTGTAAAGGTTAAATTTTTGGCAAGTTTTGGTTAGGAATTGAATTGGAAATAGAGAAAACTTTTTTCTCTATTTCCCATTTTTTTTATCAAAAATTTTCTAAGTATCATTTTGGATTTTGGAAAGGGAGAAAAATCTCCTTTTCTTTTTTATTTTTTTCAAAATTTTTCTAAGTTTTTGACAGTGATTTGGAAATGGGTGAAAAAAATTGTGAAGTTGTAGAAATGGAGAAAGACGATAGCGATGGCAATGGCCTCATGCCAGCTCAGGAAAATTTAGACATCAGTGAGATGAAGGCGTTGCTCACCGAAATGGAAGACCTCCTCACTGAGAAGGAGAAGTCCATAGGTAAGGCAAACGTAAGTCGGCTCGTGATGCTCTACAATAAAATGTTCGGGTATTGTGAACGACACAGTAGGGAGGCCGAGTGTTGTGGGATTCGGATAGCGGATCTTGAGAAGGTGGTGAGACTCGTAGAGTCCCCAAGGGAGAGGATAGAAAAGGAATACATTTCCCAGATTGAGTCCCTATTCCAGAAGGAAAGGGTACACATGAGGGAGTTGTATTCAGTTCAGTCCAAAGCCCTAACCGCCGACTTGAGAGAAGCATCTTTCGCAATAGACAAGGTAACGGGAAACATAGAGCTTAGTGAAGTAGAGTCAGAATCAAACATAAACTTAAAGAATTATAGGGTTAGAAGTAAAGAAATAGAAATAGAACTAATGAAAACCTTAAGTGTAGAAAAACTAAATGAAAGAAGCAGTAAAATAATGGTAGAGGGAGTGTCGGAATTAAGAGAGATATTAAATAGCCAACAAGTAAAGCTGATAGCGCAGGAAGTAAAGATAAGGGAACTAGAAGAAAAAGAGGAAAAAAGGAAACAGGAATGGGAAGTAAAATTAAGGGTTAGAAAAGAGGAGTTAGAGAAAGAGGATAAGGTTAGAGAAGACGAAAGGGAAAGGGAGAGGGATGCTAGGTATAGAAATATATATAAAGCACCTCCTAGAATAATAAATGAAAAAGTTAATGAAGTTCCACAAGAAGATAGGGAACCAATGAAAAAGACTAGTACGCCTAAAGTTAGACCCCAAAGTAATAACTCTAGAAATCAAAATAATAATAATGTTAGAAATAAAAGTAACAAAGTTAGAAATCAGACTAATGTTAATAAAGATAGAACCAATGAACAGGCGCGACCAAGATTCGCCCCCTTAGATCGCAGGGAAAGATTTAATGATTTTGATTATCCCCCCCTCTATGCAAGGGCAGCGGCAAGGGAACCGCATTTCAAACAGTTTAACAGGGCTCCGCCGTTTAGGCAGGAAAATAGGGCTCCTCTTAACAGGCCGGCTGATAGGGCTCCGCAAACACAGAATATATTCAGACAGGAAGAGGCTAGGAAGCCATGCGATGAAGTTATCCTGATTTATCCTGCAAAGGATCAGTAACTATCAGCACAGGACACGAGGAGGCATCTCCAGGAAAACTTGAATCCAGCAAAGCTAAAGATAGGGGTTAAAAGTGTAAAACAGATTGGGAAAGGAGGGGTTCTGATAGAATTAAACTCGTCAGAAGATAAAATCAAAATGGATAGGGAGCTTAAAAGTAATAAAAAGATAACAGATAAACTAGAAGTGGTAGACCCTAAGAAGAGGCTTCCAAAAATAATAATCTATGACGTACCCTCAGAAATAACCAAAGAACAGATAATAGAAGGTTTAGAAACACAAAACGAAGGAATAGTGACAAAAGAAAATGCAGTTCTGTTTAAGATAGGAAAGGGGGAAAGACATCACTGGGTTGTAGAGGTCTCCCCGGAAAATTTCAAACAGCTGTTAACGTTAGGAAAGGTAAATATATCTTGGGGAAGTTTCGGCCTAAGGGAGTTCAAGCAAGTCATGCGCTGCTTTAACTGTTTACGGTTTGGTCACACCAAACAGCGCTGTGACAAGGAAAAAATATGTAATTACTGCGGCAAGGAAAACCACGATACAACAGAATGTAATGCAAAACTCCCAAAATGTATAAATTGCCATGAACATAATGTTAAATACGGAGATAAACTCATAACAAGACATCCGAGCTTAGATGCTAGATGCCCTATAAAAACGATGGAATTTAGAAACTTAGAGAAAAGGACAAACTACGGACCAAAATGAATAATACAACAATAAAAACAATAAAAGTAGCTCAGATCAACCTAGGAAACGCTAAAGCCGCAATGGCGCAACATAAGGTAGATACTGAGGACTTCGATTACGTAATGATACAAGAACCTTATTCGAAAAATGGTGTAATTTTAGGAACAAAAATCAGCAGCAGTGTGATATACACTAATACAGAAACCCCAAAAGCGGGAATTATAGTAATCCAAAATAAATATAGTTATGTAGAGGTAATAAACACAGCAACAGTGGTAGGGATAATGGTAAAATTAGACAGACCAATCCTGCTCGTCTCCTGTTATTGCCCTCCTAATGATAACTTAGAAAACGAACTAAATATTCTTGAAACGTTAGTATCCAAATACCCGATTTCAGATATAATAATTTCTGGGGATTTTAATGCAAAGAGCCTTGTATGGGGGCAGGACAGAGAAAACCCGCGCGGCAAACTAGTCCTTGACTTCGTAGCTGCACAGTTTCTAGTAATAGAGAACGATCCGTTTTCCCTCCCTACCTTTTCGTGTAGCAGGGGAAGAAGCTGGGTAGACTTGACCCTAACAAGGTCCGCATCAGGAAGAGACCTAATCTCAGACTGGGAGGTACTAGATAAAATTTCCTGTAGTGATCATCAAATGATCTCGTTTAAAGTAAACTCAAATTTCTCCCCCCCAGAATATGAAAGATATAAACCTAAAAATATAAATTTCTTTAAACTTAAAATAGAACTAGATAAGATTTGGGAAAACTGTACAAACTTAGAATCCGAAGATCTAGAAACCTTAATAAGTATTCTCACAAGTCAGATCCAAAACGCGTGCAGAAAATCATCAATTGGAAGAAAAAATATAAACAATAAACGTAAAGTCCCATGGTGGAACACGAAGATATTTGTAAATAGGAAAATGGTCAGAGCATTTAGGAGAAAATTTCAAAAATCTACAGGCGAAGAAAGAGATAAGCTAAAAATAGAATATAAAAAGGAATTAGCGAAGTATAAAAAGTTAATATTAGAATCTAAAGAAGACTGCTGGAGAGCATACTTAAACTCAGTAACACCTAAGAACGCGTTTGGGACCCATTACTCTATAGCCAGAGGAAAGGCAGTTAAGCCAACTAAAGTCTGGCTACTAAAAAGGGAGGATGGGACAATGACGGAGAACGTGCAGGATACAATAGATGAATTATTAAGGACGTTTTTCAAAACAGATTCGCAGCAAAATGAAACAACAATACAAAAATTAATTAGAAACAGTATAAATCAAAATGATAGCATAAATGAGAATGACCCACCCTTCACCATCGAGGAAGTCCAGGATACTCTAAGGGGTATGAATAGAGGAAAGGCTCCGGGATGGGAAGGTATTCCGCTTGAGGTTCTAGAGCACTTCTTTTACGCGGATAGAGAAAAATTTACTAGGGTTCTTAACAGATGCCTGGAGGAATCCCTTTTTCCAAAACAATGGAAGAGAGCAATTTTAATACTCTTCAACAAAGAGGGCAAGGCTCCTTCCGATCCGAACAGCTACAGACCAATTTGTCTACTGACGGCCTGGAGCAAAGTTCTGGATAGGTTAGTCACCACCAGAGTACAGACATATTTACTAAAAAATGATAGAATGAATAATAATCAATTTGGCTTTACCCAGGGAAAAAGTACAGAAGATGCACTTAATGCAGTAGTTAGAAATATAAGAAACAATAAAAGTAATAAATTATTAACAGCAATCATTTCCCTGGACATTAAAGGCGCATTTAATAACCTCTGGTGGCCAGCAATATTGAGAGCACTCAGGAAGAAAAAGATTCCTGATAACTTATTCAAAATTATTAATAGCTTTCTATGTGACAGGAGTGTCACAGTCAGGACTCCAGCAGAAATTAACCATAAATATAATCGCGGGTGCCCACAAGGCTCAAATTCTGGTCCTCTACTCTGGAACCTTGTGGCTGATGAAGCTCTCAATCTTTTTAGAAATAACTCATACGTTCGCATCCAGGCATACGCGGACGATTTTATCCTTTTAGTTAGTGCAAGCTCTAGACCCAAGTTGCAACAGGAGGCCAACAGGGCGCTAAAAATATTAAACAACTGGAGCAAAAATGTAAAATTAGAATTTAGCCCCGAAAAGTCAAAAGTCATGGTCGTTGCAAAAGCAGGAATAATAAGGACGTTGCCAACAATTAGGTTGGGAGAGACAACAATCAAAAACTCGAACGAAATAAAATATTTGGGAATAACAATAGATAGAAAACTAAACTGGACTCAACATGTCAAAAATCTAAAAGAAAAGATAGGAATGATTAATAATAACTTAAGAAGGATAAGTAGGGTGGCATGGGGTTTAAAGGGGAACAATCTTAAAGCAATCTATGCAGGAGCAACAGAGAGGTTGATAGCTTACGGGAGTAGCATATGGTGGGATAGCGGCTCAAGAGCAGCCAATAGGATAAAAGTTGAATCAATACAACGTCAAACATTGCTCATGATCGCGAAGTGTTACAGAACAGTAGCAACAAACGCGCTGCAAGTATTGACAGGAATCCCACCCCTCCCACTAACGTTAGATATTGAAAGTAAAATAGTAAAAACAATAAAATTTAAAGAAAACCTAGAATACGAAGATTTCAAAATAAACTACGAAGATATAGAAACCCCAGCTCCACCTCTAAGCATTTACCCATACAACAAGAAAAGTATAATTTTTGAGAAAAATCTCCCAGACCAAAAACAAATCGAAGCATATACATACGGTTCAAAAATTAATAATAAGATAGGAGCGGGCTACCAAATAAGAGAAGATAATATAGTAATAAATGAAGACAAATATAGACTCTCAAATAACGCATCGGTATATCAGGCGGAATTAATAGCAGCTATAAAATGTATAGAAAAACTGATAAACTTAAATACAGAAAATCAAAAAGTTAAAATATATATAGATAACCAAGGTGTATTAATGGCATTAGAAGAAACAAGAATTAGTAATAAACTTGTGAACAATCTAAAAGGATTAATACTAAAACTAAAAACAAAAAATAATAAAGTAATAATGAATAAAATTAAAAGTCACATAGGACTAGAAGGTAATGAAGAAGCAGACAGGCTAGCTAAAGAAGGAACTCTGAAGGAAACAATAGATGTAATAGTAAAAACACCCAAAAACTCAATTAAGACATTGCTTAAGATAGAACGCCTTAAGAAATGGCAAAAGGAGTGGGAAACTTCAGAGAAGGGAAGGGAAACCTTTAAATTCTTTCCGAGAGTCAACACGAAAAGACTTGAAACGGATTTCTACCTAAATCAATTAATGACTAATCATGGATCAACTCCAAAATATTACAACAGGTTTAGGATAAAAACCGGCTCCTCCTGCAAATGCGGAAACCAAGACGCGGATCTCTCCCACTTAATAAGGGAATGTATTCCAATCAAGGAAAGGGTCAATAAATACCTTAAAAATAGAGAAATAAGTGAAGAAACACTAATCAAAATATCAAAAAATAGAGAAACGAAACATATAATTAGAAACATAATAATAGATATTCAAATGAACGAAAGCGAATGGTTCGATACGTAGGGAAACAACCCAAGTGATGTCCAATCTCCAAACAAATGAAGACCTGCGAAACTTAGGAAGAAATAAATATAAAAACCGCTCAGGCGGGACAAAATAAAAAGAGTACAAAATATAAAAACCGCTCCGGCGGGTCAAAATAAAAAGAGAGAGAACAAAATACAAAACCGTTAATGCGGGAAAACTAAAAAGAGTACAAAATACAAAAACCGTTAAGGCGGGTAAACTAAAAACTCCAAAATTTTAGAAAAACTGTTAAGGCAGTATAAATAAAAAGCATAAAAACTAGGAAAACCGTTAAGGCGGACACCTAAAAAATATAAAACTTAAAAATAAAACGGCTAAGGTCTAAAATAAAAACAGCTCAGAGATATACGCTCTTTAAGTCACGGCTCGTGTCTTTTCCCAGGTGTAGGCCTGTGTGTGCAAGGTTTTGGTGGTTTTCCTCGCACGTGAACGCAAATGCGGCACAGCTCCTCGTTAAAAGTCCTACCACCATAAGCTTCAAAATTTGCGGACCAAGAGGGGGTTGCGGTAGGTCTTTGACATTAAAATATTTGTTAGTCCAGGGGTCAAAATTATATTCGATATCTATTTTGGTTAGAAATTTCTATCTCACAGTAAATGCGTTTCGGAACACTGTCAAAATTCAGCACGCTTTTCTAAATTCTCTTCTCAGTTTTGGCCTAGACGTGCGTCAAAATTCAATATTCAAAATTGTCAGATCTTGGATGAGTCTCCCTAAGGAGCCAAATTGCAAAACTCTGCCACCCCAGGATGCCTATGTTTGAAAAATGAAGACATGGGCAGGAGCGACGATTGGTTGTGGCGGTGACTGGAGAACAAGAAAGCGGCCCCGTCCGGGGCGGGAGAGCTGTCGTACGGCAGATCATAAGTGATAGTTGGGTGCCTAAAAACACCCCCTGCAATGTCAGAATGACAGGCGCAGGTAAGATAATCTTACAGTAAAGCAGGCGAAGTCCCATATTTATAGACAGAAATACCATTGCTACAGTAGGAAATGGTTTTGACTGATCATGATTATTTTTTCCGGATGAGATATCATTTTCATTAATTGATACCCGAGAAATTTCGTTAGGTAAGTTGTACATAGTAGATCGCTGAATTCTAAAAATATCAAATTACGACATTTTCATAAATGCTATTGTCAAGACGGGAATTCCGAGGGCATCAGAAGTCGCAACGGATTCCCGCTCGACACGGCAGACCGAGAAAGTCTAACTTCCTCCAAATTTTGCAAACCCAGGTTCGAAACACACCTCCCGTCAGTTGGAGAATTCCAACTGATGATCTGCGGAGAAACCCAACAACTCCAAAAATACTAAAGAATTACCTTTACCTTCAAGATTTTACCAGTAGCTGAAAACACATAAATCAATACAATTTCTACTCAAATAAGAACACAATTTAAATTCAAATCCAATATTTATTAATTATTCAAGAAGTGGAGTTGCATATCAAATACAATTTCTGAATTAATAACTGAAAACCACTGGACCTCTTCTACCAAGAATCATCAGCTCTTTGCCGGAATTAAAATATCAATTCTTAAATCCAATTTTTCCAGAATTACATATCACATATTCAATTATTCCACAAAACATGGTATGGTCAGAGAGAATACACACTCGAAGAACGCTAAGAATTCGAATAATTTAAATTACTTTAGATGCATTTAATTCTTAAATTAAGGATGGTAGCTGAAGTTAACAAAACAATTAATGAAGGCAGCTGAAATCAAAGGCGAAGGGTTCTTCAGAGTCGACGCTCAAGTCCAGACGTCTGCCAACAGCACGTCTAAATATTCAAGTCTTGCCTCAAGATATTCTTGGAAGGACTCATAGCAGAAAGAGCACAGGCATCCACTGGCAGATTCCCTCGGGGCAAACATTGCCCCGCTCCAGCAGGAACGGCAGAACCGCAGTTTCCGGCAAGGTGCCGGATCAGGCCAGCCAAGGGATCAGTATCATATTTGCTTCTTCAGGTCCCGGTACTCGACCAAGGAAAATGAGACATCATCTCCAACGTTCACACGGCGGTCGACGGTCGGCGAGGGCAAGGCATCAACAGGTCCGGTCAAGCAGTGGCGACGGTAACAGCAGTGGCAGAGGTGGCATCTCGAGGTGGCATCTCTCCCGACCCCCACAGTGACGGGACTCAACCTGGGGGATGAATTCCGCGCAGGTCGTGGGTTCGAAGATGTTTCCAGGGAGAGAGCCCCGAATCAAGAATCACTCAGCTTTTAAACACTCCGGGTGGATCCAGGACCCGGCCAATTAAAATTATCAAGGGTCTCACAACTTCTCCTTTCAGCCAATCGAAAATTTCTTCCACTTCAAAAACATCCAGGGATCCGCCCCACAACGGCAAATTCACAAGGCACGTGCAGCTGCCACGTGAAGTCATGAAGAACGAAGACACTTGTCTCCGCCAGCAAACAGGCGCGACCCAGACTAACGGACGCCGTTCCCCGAGTGTGCCAGAATTATTATGAAAAAAAAATGGCCACAATTTAATACAGATTTTGATACGTTTAAATATGCTAAAATATATACAATGACATGAGGGTTCCAGAACACAGATTAATTAAATATAAGTTTAAAAAGTACAGAAGTTATGCAATTTACAAAGGAGTGACGAATTCCGTCACGACACTATCATTTATGTTTATATTAAATATTTCCATTAAACAAGGGTTTTATAGTACGGAACGGCTGATTGTACAAACGAACAGAGAAATAATGAGGTTGTTTTGATTTCAATTTGATGTGAAATCTAAGAGACGGAAATGTAAGGAATTAATTCAACCACAGAGATAATAAATTATTACTTTCCTTATATACATAATGTATAAGGAAAGCATTGTGACGGGGTCGAAAATTCGAATTCGAGTTTTCGACGGGAGAGCGAGCACGTTTCAAGCATCCCTGATCACGAATCAAACAATTTTGAAGTGATGTGTGTGTGTGTGTGTGTGTGTCAGTGAGTCTTTGGAGACGATAACTGACGAACGAATGGACCGATTCGAACAAAATTTGGTACAAAAATAATAATCTATAAGCACTGGAAGCCTATTGTTTTTATACGCAATCGAATGTCCAGAACCCTCATAAATAAAGTTACGCAAATAGACATTTCTTATGTAATTTTTCATCAGAAAACGATTGACATAAATTTTAGAACGCTAACCTGAACTGTTCTCGAGATATTGTACATTTTTCAAAAAAATTATTGAAAAGTCATATAAAATAAAAAAAAAATATTTCCTATTGAGAAACATGTTCACTTTTCATATGTAATACCATGCGATAAATTGGGTGACATCACTCTCGTGGATCTAGCTCGTTCCATTCATGAAAAAATATACTTTATGTAATGCTTTTGTATTTGAACGCCAATAGTCATTTATCTGTTGTAAGAATAACTTATTTCTTCGTTCATAACGCTTGGCGAGATTTTTGCGACGAACTTGGCGACTTGGCGACTTTTTGAAATGTTGCCAAATTAACGAAAATCTCGCCAAATGGATAAAAATGACGTTAAATCAATGAAAATGACGACAAATTGTCGAAAATTCAATATCTTGGAAAGAATATTAGTATCTACTATGAGAAAAACCTATTTTTTTCACTGTAAAAGTAGTAAATTCATTACATTATATAAGGAAAGTCATGTGTTGCCCACATCAGATTTTTTCATATATCTCATTCGATATAGCTTCGTCTGACCAGGCGCGATATTCGTAGTTGGAATCTTAATTTGAAAAGTGCCATTTTTTTAAAGTAATTGATTGTGGTTGCATGTGTAAAGTTGTGATAAGTTTGTATATCTGAGGAACAAACATTTATGTAGATTATAAAGTAAAATTCTATTTTTTTAAGTATCTATTAAGTATCTATTTTTTTTCAAAATATATCGTAAGGAAAATTGAATCTATTGAAATTATCTTTACCGTACAATGTGCAGTTTCATGATCTGAAAATGCATTTCGTCTAAAAATGTACTAAAAATGAAATATCAATATTTAAAAAGGTAACTGAACAAACCAAGACGGGAAATCTCAGAAGTCACGTTCATGTATTTATCTCGTCTGTGGTTGTTTACAGACATATACTTCCAATTAGAAAAAAAATCACCAGAAAGGACAGTAGCATTACATCGTGACATTTTGCAAAAGCAGAATAATATAGGATCTAAATTTTATGTTCACCTCCTAGAAAATAAAATGTTTTGTTAAGAAAATATGTGCCTCGAACTACTTGATATCAATAAAACCCAAACCCCACCTTTCTCCTCTAAATTAGGATGATCACTTCCGAAATGTTGAACATTACATGTTTGCAGAAAGGTATTTCTACTGCCGATTAGTTTTGGGCTAATTAGGAGTCAACTGCAAATTGCGATATTTGTATCAACAGCTCTGGTTTTTAGCGCTTTACAGTATAGTGGAAAGGTAAAACCAAGGACAAAACGTTTTCTAAAAAACGAAAGGTCTTTTATTTAACATCCTGAAAGACGTACAAAATATTGTTAAAAACTGCCACAGCGCTTTCGGACGCATATACTCTCTTCATCAGTGGCTACATGAGTGGTAAAAGCATGGAGAAATGGCCAAGTTTAAAAATAAAATTACTTTCAGCAGTTAAAGCGGGGATAGAAGAGCAAACATTAAATGCGCGAAATTTTTAAACTTGGCCATGAGGTTGCTTATTCTTTTGAATTTATTCATAAGATCTTCGCCCACATTCGTCTTAAATTCACTCACGCTGATACTAAACTTGTTGTTGTTAATGACCGTTTATTCCATAAATCTAGTGTTGTTTACCATCCTAGGATTTTCCGTCCTTTTATTAATTGCTGCCTTGAATTTGGTTTCAAACACGCTCACTCTAATATTACCGCTTTATTTAATCGTATTCAATCCGATAAACTTGGATATTTTGATGACTTTTAAAGCTTTACTGGGATGTATGTCGTTTCCCTGTTATCCCCTGCCGGTGACTTTAAATTTTACATTGGTAGTACAAAACGTACTGTTGGCATCCGTTTAGCAGAACATGCTCCAGATGTCAAAACTGGTAAACTTTCTACGTTTCTTGCTCAATATGTGGTTAATGATAAATTTCTTCCCGTTTTTGAAAAAAAATTTCCTTTTGGCTCGTTGCAACAATCCACGTAGTATTATTCTTCATGAATCCCTGTTTATTTATATTTACCGTGAATCAATTTGTAATTTTGATCCTGTTCAAATTTTAAGTTATGTTTGACGACTCATTCTTGACTCTATGCAATTCAAATCTCTTAAAAGTTATTTGTGACGTCATTCTCAGGAATATCATGCTTGACGTTTTTCTAAATTTTGTATTAATTATTTTCTTGTAATATTTTTAAATTCGTAAGCGTTTAAACTTATTTTGTAATTCCAGTGAATATTTCTTGAATTATTTTAGCAAGTTCATTTACCATTTATATTTTATGCAAATTTGTTTTTAAATGATCTCTCTATATATAACATTCCATCCTTTTACCAATCATGTAGCCACTGATGAAGGGCGTATATGCGTCCAAAAGCGCTCTGGAAGTTTTTAACCAATATTTTGTACGTCTTTTAGGATGTTGAATAAAATACCTTTCGTTTTTTAGAAAACGTTTTGTCCTTGGTTTTATCTATTGTATGCAGACGTGATACCCATCTTGATTAGTGGAAAGGTGTTTATGACTTTGGTCATTCTCTCTGTCCATTTGCACGACAAATACCGTAAAAATGACTTTATAAAATACAATTTCAGTATGTTGTTCAGACGGTCTTTGGGACATATGGGAAAACAAATGAATAATATCTTGAATTGAACCTGGCTTAAAAATGAAATACATTCAATCCTAAGGGATCTAATTTTTCAAACATTTTTTAAACACATTTAAAATTCACAAATGGTCTCAGAAATTTTAGGAGATATTCAAATTATCCCAAAAATATATATAAAAAAATTTCAGCAAAACACGTTTGGTATTTCTTAAATAAACATCAAAATAATAATTGTAACCATATTATATGAAGAGATCACGTGACCCACTTCAAACTAAGATACGACATTCATCTTGTGTCAAAATCGTGATTTTTAAAGCTCTTGTTAATTTATATTTAGTGTTGCATTCGTCCTAAAACCGCTTTATTTTTGACGTTTTCCTGTGAATTTATATATTGCGCCAATGCGCAATTACAATATTTTTTTATCTTAATTTGATCATAAAACTTTAATTATTTCCTCAACCAAGCCTAATTTCCACGTGTGGAGAATGTAAACCCATCAAGCTGTAAGATGAGTTGTATAATAATTGCTAAATTTTTTTAACTCAAAATTATTTTGCTCTGGTATCTGCAATATAGCTGATATGAATGAAGCATTCATTGATATTATATAGAGAAGCAGACGAGTCTATGAAGTTTTAAGCATGGAGTTAGAAATTACTTTTGTCTCCATGGTTAGTAAAATAGATTATTGTAGTATTGTAGTAATTTTGAAAATATCGTCGCTGAATGAAAGGAATGAAAAAAAGTTTATACATGAAATATTCGCTGATTTCATATAGAGAGTCATGCGATCTATATTTCCATGACTTTATTTGAATAAAGTTCATTTGTTTTCGATGATGTTATCAAGTATAATTAATTATTGTAGTATTGTGATAATTTTAAAAATATCACAGCTGAATGTATCGCATTGTAGAGATGTTTAAGTAAAATTGCATTTCAATTGGAAAGTGTTTCATCATCAATGCTTTATGCATGTTTGATCTTTCTTGTTTTACGATTAGGGTTTCTCTTAAAAGACCGACATCTCGGGTAAAATTCTGTTATATAAAGATTTGGTTTAGAAATAGTCGATTCAGGGTGCCACCGGATATACCATTTATAAAACGGTTATAAAGTTCATGAAAATGTTGACATTTTAGCACCCAACTAATCGAATCGACTACCGGTTTACCGCAGATTTGTGCAAGAAGTTGAGCAAGAATATGTGAGCAGAAATGTCGTTCTTTCAGGAGAATTCATAATCTTTGAAAATTGAGATGTATCTATGCAAATATCGAAATTTGCACAAAACCTCTAATTTTCATAATTGGTTTGGCTACAAAATGACCATTCTTGGGACTTGAAATATTAAAAGTTTTCGGAATTATCATTCCTATTATCATCAGCTAGTTTTTAAGTTTGAAAGGTGGGTTTTATTTTCATTTACTAATAAATCCGAGTCGCAACATTTCATAATTGTGCCTTTCCCCTACAGGGATAGTCTACAAATTTAGATTCTCCATTTCAGTTGCTAATACTACCCATTTGCAGGAAATTGTCATGACATAATGCTATTGTGTTTTCAGATTATTTTGTAATTGAAAGTATTGGACTACGAGCAACCAATGATGATAAAAATTCTTATTATGAAACACCGTGGATAATTACAATATTTTAACCTACATTAAGTTAGACATCTATATATCAATTAGTCCGGAACTGAAAACATAATTTTTTTTTATATCAAAACTTAGTTCTGAACGATAATTTATTACAATCTAATTATTATTAGTATAAATATTTTTCCTTGTTTTAATAAATCCCGATCGCAATTTACAAATTGTTACACCGTAAACTTAATCCATTCACACAACTTTCTATTACACGCCTAAAACTGCAGTAGCTCACATTTAAATAGTTCTCATTTGTTTTAATAATAGTACACCTTTTCTAGAAATTTCACTAATATTTAAATGCTAATGAAACAATTCCAATTGTCAAGAGTATTTAGCAATCTGTCTTTTGGTCCAGTAACTGAATATATGTGCAGAGCTAAATATGGCTTAAATGGAAATCCTAGAAGATATATTCTGTGTGAAATATTCTTTGCCAATATTCTCTTTGTAAATGAAAACTAATGTGATTATGATTCGCACAAAGCAATAGTTTTAATAGATTAAGCCCGCATTTTAATTGCGATTGAAAAGCAGCAAGGTGTATTACTGGTTCAATTTAAATACATGTGTTTCTAGAAATACTCTTGAGTTTCAATCATTGATTAGAAAAATATTGAATATTGTACTAAACAAAATACAATATGTATTAGATATTCATGAGGATATTTTAGAAGGTTTAGAATTTTAAATCGACTAGAGCACAAATAGAACATTAATGTGAGCGCCGTTTCTTGTCTGACTCTGGAGTTGTTCTTCAATCCATTAGTATAACCCATGCTTCAACTGGAAAGTCAAGCATCCATCCAAAAATTAGAATTGAAGGGAAATACAGCTGTGCTCCAGTGAATCCTGTACACTGTGGAATTTATGAGAATGAGGAGTTAAATACATTATGATAAAAGCTGTTCTCGGATATTACAAATCGTAAACTGCAAACAACAATACATCCTATGAAGAAAACTCGTTCAACAGAAAATGATAAAAAATTGTAAATTCTTATCACATCAAAGGATGGGAAGACGTTGGAGCACAAAACTGTTCCTAGTTACCTCCCCCCCCCCGTGAAGGTACGGACATGGCCTTTTCAGACATGACTTTTCCTGACACGATTCTCCTAAAAAGCATATTTTTCGAATTGATGTTCTATCTCATCCTTACTCCCCTCTCTATAGAGAAAATATCCCTATGAAAAGTGACCAACCACATAATCCATTGCAAAGCACACCGCAGCGATTCCATGCTGAAGTGGTATTAGAAAGGGAGAAACACAGATGGAGGCAATGATTTTCTCTACATTTCGATATTATTATTAATCTTTTGATTCTGCATTTGTAAAAAAATGATATAAACAAACTAGTCGCTCTGAATTACTTATATCGTGTTAATAGAACTTGAAATTGTGAGATAATGCAATTACTTACAGGTCTGGAATTAATTGTGTAACTGAAAGGATTACTAGACAGCGGCAAGTGTGTCAGGCAGGTATAATTTTTGTAAAAGTGTTGCCCAAAAATGGGTGAATTACTATACAAAATAATCTGCTTTAACTTGCGAATGTAATAATATGAATTTATAATTTTTTTCAAGGCCCGGCCTCTTCATATTTCAGTTCAATGGGTGCTGAGTTTTGATACCAAGTACGATTGGATATCCCTCTGTAGACATGCACATACTGGTTCGATGGATACTTCAGTATGTACACGATGTACCCATATAATGGGTCTATGTACTCATGTTCAGGTTAAAGAAGCATTTGCGTGTATAATATGGAAAGTAATAAAATAAAATCAATTCACTTCAGTTTAAGTGATGTGAGCAAAGAAAAAAATGTTCACATGCTATTTGTGGAATTAAAAATTGCTTCAATTCTTAAGGGCAGCTAGAATTTTTCATCTAATAGGAAGCTGGGTATGTATTTCAAAGTGTTTGTCACCAATTAGTTTCTCATTAAGAAAATCCACTAACCATAAGGGCAAACATTTATGGCCAACACTAAACATTTATGGCCAAATGAGCACACACTTGTTTACTTCCATGAACACTGTTATGCACCAGAAGTCCCTTGATCCCTATCCTGAGCACTTATAATGTTGTCGTAGCAAAATATTTGATTTCACTGTCTCTGTGAGAAAGGAAATTATTTGCCAACGTCAGAAGCAATTAGAAAAATCATCTTTATCAACACTTTCCAACATAGTGTAAAAGTGTTTATGACTTTGTCCATACTGTCTGTCTGTCTGTCCTTTCGCACGATAACTGCCGTAAAAATGAATTTATCAAAATGAAATGTTAGTATGTTGTTGAGATGATCTGTGGAACATATGGGAATAATATGAATAATATCACCCAATTAGTTTTGGATTGAATTCGAGTTGAAAAATGGAAATACATCGAACCCTACGGGATCTAACTATTCAAACATTTTTTAAGAAAAGGTAAAATTCACAAATTGCTTCGAAAACTTTAGAAAATATTTAATTTATCCAATAAAATATATAAAAAAATCAGCAAAATATGTTCGGTAGTTTTCTAAATAATAATTTCACCCATATTAAATGAAGAGATCAGGGGACCCACTTCAAAATGAAATATGGCATTCATCTTTTTTCCCCCAATGTAAAAATCGGGATCTTTTTTATTTATATTTAGTGTTGCATCCGTCGTAAAGCAGTATATTTGGGTATTTGCAGTGCATCAATATTCTGCACCACAGCAATTGCAATACTTTTGAGTTTAAATGATCATAAAACTTTGTTTATTTTCACAACTAAGCCTAAATTATAATGGATGTAGAATGTAAAACAGTAAAATGTAAAGCAATACAGAGTGGTTGTAAGATGAGTAGTATAAGAATTGCTGAATTTGTTTCATGCAAAATTATATAGCTCTGAAGTCTGGAATATAAATGGTATGAATGAAAAATTCATTGCTTTTACATAGAGAGCCAGTCGATTTACATTTCCATGACGTTATTTGAATAAAGTTAATTTTTTACCCTGGAATTTTAGGTTTTCAAATATAATAAATTACTGTAGTACTGAGATAATTTATATATATCAACGTTGAATATATCGAATTTTAGGGATATTTAAATAAATTTGTATTTCAGTTGGAAAGCGCTTCATAATTAGTGATTTATGCATGATTGATCTTTCTTGTTTTTAATGACTGTATGTGCATTGAATCACCTATGCATTTCTAATGATTTGAATATATATTCGCATATATATATTCGACTATATTCGAATATATGTATTCAACAGAATATTCGAAACCACAGTGAGTGGTGTTGAACGTAAAAATGCAATAATGAATGTAATAATGCCTATGTAAGCTATTTCCTGACTGTTTTTTGGTTTATTGTTTGGTTTATCGTCATAAATCAAATGTGACTTAATTGTCAAATTACATTACTGTAATTAAAATAAAATCGCATAATGTACTGAACTATTTATTTGTGCGAAATATGCGTCTTATAGATTTATCCATTCTAAGTATGCTCTTATATCACAGTGCAATATTTTCTTCTTTCTGTTGTTCGGTGAATAAAGCTAAGTAACAATCTCATTTGATTAATCCTTGCAGCGGAGACATGAAGCAACTCTACGTCAATATATTGATCCGGCTAATTCCGTGGAAGTGGATTCGTTAATTAAATTACTGTAGGTTTAAGCTAGCAAGTGAAGAGTCAATAAGTGTCAATAAGCAATTTCATAGATTCAAGTGGTGCCCAGTTGCATACCGAAAGCCATTATATTGTGTTTGACATGTATTAAATTTCCAATTTGTTCTATTTTATTCTGGAAGTACCAGTTGCATATTAATAATAACCAAAGTCTGATGGGACATTTGAGTGTTTCATTTTGGTTGGATTTTTACGCCTGTCGAATAATATATGTCATGAGATTTCTACTTATATTACATTATTTATATTAGATTAATAAATATTATTATCATCACCTAGTAGTATGTAAAGTTAGTCTTTAGTATAACCATTATTTATATATCATTATTTAAAGTTACCATATTAGCTGAAAAATTAATATTACTTTCCTTATATACATAATGTATAAGGAAAGTATTGTGACGGGGTCGAAAATTCGAAATCGAGTTTTCGACGGGAGAGCACGTTTCCAGCATCCCTGATCACGAATCAAACACTTTTGAAGTGATGACTGTGTGTGTGTGTGTGTCAGTGAGCCTGTGGAGACGATAACTGACGAACGAATGGACCGATTCGAACCAAATTTGGTACAAAAATCACAATCCGTAAACATTGGAAGCCTATTGTTTTTATACGTAATCGAATGATCAGAACCCCCCTAAATTTTCGAATAAAATTTTGAAAAAATCGTCAAAAAATCAAAACCACTAATAAAGTTACGCAAATATACATTTCTTATGTAATTTTTCATTAAAAAACGATTGACATAAATTTTAGAACGTTAACAGGAACCGTTCTCGAGATATTGCACATTTTTAAAAAAAATTATTAAAAAGTCATATAAAATGAAAAAAAAAATTCCTATTGAGAAACATGTTCACTTTTCATATGTAATACCATGCGATAAATTGGGTGACATCATTCTCGTGGATCTAGCTCGTTCCATTCATGAAAAAAGATACTTTGAGTAATACTTTTGTATTTGAATGCCAATAGTCATTTATCTGCTGTAAGAACAACTTCTTTCTTCGTCCATAACGCTTGGCGAGATTTTGGCGACGAATTTGGTGGAATGTCGCCAACTTGGCGACTTTTTAAAATGTCGCCAAATTAACGAAAATCTCGCCAAATGGATAAAAATGACGCTAAATCAATGAAAATGACGACTAATTGTCGAAAATTCAATATCTTGGAAAGAATATTAGTATCTACTATAAGAAAAACCTATGTTTTCAGTGTAAAAGCAGTAAATTCATTACATTATATAAAGAAAGTCATGTGTTGCCCACATCAGATTTTATTTTTTATGAATTCATTTTTAATAATAATAATTTAAAAATAACTTAATAATAATTTAATAAAAAAAACTTTAAATTCAGAGACTAAAAAAGCTATTTTGAGACAGCGTAATATTATTTAGATATGCAGAGATCGGCTGTGGTGAAGAACATTTTTATGTATCTAAAGGAGGTTGTGCATGAAAATTCGAGATATGTTAAGATAAGTGCATGATAAGTTCGAGATAGGTGCATGAAAATTTGAGATAAGTTCTAAATAAGTTTTTCCTCTATGGGGGGGGGGGATTTCACCACGGCGTATGGACATTGGCTTTGTAGCCTCTGACCCATCTCCTCTAATATACAAATTGCAGATATTCAAATTGTGGGATTGTCCCCCCCAAAATGGTGCTAAAACAATTTTATTCTAAAGACATCCTGTATAAGTAATTGATTCACCGAAAAGACTACATATTTTATTAACACGTTTTTTAATGAATAATATAAATATTTACATTTTTCAGTGACTGATCGCACAGTGACATCCGCTGCGTTGCAGAGCAATTGAACACTATTACTGATCCTGCTTTGTCCGCTAGTACTACATTTTGGTATAATCTTCTTAACCAAGGCCTGGGTACTCGCAGCCATTTGCTGCGAATTCCTTTGACCTAATCCTCAATGGGGTTTCAAACACAGACCCTAGCGTGCTTATTGGCAACATGCTACATTGTCTGACAAGCAATGATTAGACTGGTTGACCGCACACGTATTCATTGTCTCACAGTATTTTGCAACGTGCATTTTTCAGTATCATACTAGTCCTAAGTCATGTGCCAAGGTTTGAGATGTTCATGAGTTTGCTAATGCGCAGTATAATGCTAATGTTTACTAATGCGCAATTTGCTAATGCGCAGTAATGCTAGGTAACTCTTAACAGCCAGCGATATATTATTGATATTTTAGAAGCAAATATGAAGCACTTCCTTCAGCATGATTCTGGCATTATATTCCAGAAGAAAAATTCTTGTCCACTTAAGACCCAAAATGTGCAAGACTTATTCCATGCACTGTCGATTCTACCTCATCCCTGCGCTGCACATTCGTCAATTTTGTCTGGTACATATCAGACATGTATGTGAGATGTAGAACAATATCTGACTGTTTAGCTCCTTCGCTAGCAACTAAAATTGATATCTGGACTCGCTGAATGCAGCCTGGCAGGCTATTTCTCGAGGCGATATCGAAGACGTCACACATTCAATGCCACACCGCTTAGGAGCTGTCATTGCTGCTCGGGGTTGCATCACATAATATTCAATTTTGAAACGAATGATATTGTGGATATAAGAAAATGTACCCAGTTATCTACTGTAACTTAAGCAATATGTGATATAGATTTTATTTGAATCGTGATTAATCCTCAGTGTTGCAAATTATATGAATTAAAGTGTATAACATACAGAATCTTTGAAAGCAAAATGAAAAAATCTGATGTGGGCTACACATGACTTTCCTTATATAATGCAATGAATTTATAGGTTATTCTTATGACAGATTCCTTCTGAGATATTGGATTTTCGTCAATTAGTCGTCATTTTCATTGATTTAGCCTCATTTTTATCCATTTGACAAGTTTTTCGATAATTTAGCAACATTTAAACATGTCGCCAAGTTGGCGACATTCCACCAAATTCGTCGCCAAAATCTCCGTTATGTATGAAGAAATAAATTATTCTTACAGCAGATAAATAACTATTGGCGTTCAAATACAAAAGTATTACTCAAAGTATCTTTTTTCATGAATGCAACGAGCTAAATCCACGAGAATGATGTCACCCAATTTATCGCATGATATTACATATGAAAAGTGAACATGTTTTTCAATACGCAATGATTTTTTTTTGTTTTACATGACTTTTTGATAATTTTTTTAAAAAAATGTGCAATATCTCGAGAACGGTTCTTACTAGCGTTCTAAAATTTGTGTCAATCGTTTTCTAATAAAAAATTACATAAGAAATGTCTATTTGTGTAGTTTTATTAAAGGTTTTGATTTTTTAATGATTTTTTCAAAATTTTACTCGAAAATTTAGGAGGGTTTTGAACGTTCGATTCCATATGAAAAACAATAGACTTCCAGTATTCACGGATTGTGATTTTTGTACCAAATTTCGCTCGAATCGGTCTATTCATTCGTCAGTTATCGTCTCTAAAGGCTCACTGACACACACACACACACAGACATCCCCTCAAAAATGTTCGATTCATGATCAGGGATGCTTGAAACGTGCTCTCCCGTCGAAAACTCGAATTCGAATTTTCGACCCCGTCACAATACTTTCCTTATACATTATTGTATATAACGAAAGTAATAACAATATTTTTACAGAAAATCTCTCCGTGGCTTTTTCTTTCACTTCAAGTATAATATCAAACAGACTGAAGTATTGTTGATAAATACGATTGCGAAAATATCTAGGAAAGTAACTCAATTTAAATAATTAAAATATAGCTACCGGTTTAGATTTCATTTATAGAAACAATATTATTAAAAGCACAGCAAACAATGAAGATTGGATATTGTGGTGTTTTATGTGTCGTTATGATTCGGTCATATAACGTGCTGGTCATTGGCCAACGGAGCAGCGCAGATATGTCCGTCCGGTCTCTCATATTCATGAGTCATGGCTCCCCATATACATTACAATATCCGGGTCTTGAAGCTGGAATCGCACATTATGATGTTATATGCTTGTTCTCTACACGGTTCCCCCGTATTTGAACTAGAGCTAGCTAGTGATCACCTAGTGATCACTAGCTAGTGATCACCTAGTGATCACCACAGGATACAATCGTGTGCGATGTCTTACAAATCACGCTCAGTGTTCCCATGATAGGTTGAGTTGGAATATTCTTTGCAACGTGCTTGAGAAAGGCGGAAAGGGCTCTTTTTACTATCTCATGCTATGAAATATAGTTTAAAGAAAGTAATTTTTTCACGAAAATTTGCGACATCGAGTTTTTAGGCTATTATATATTTTAGGAGCTCCAGACTACGTTTTGACTGTATTTAGAGTGATGACTGTATTTAGAGTGTCTGTGATCGATATATTGTGTATACAATACAGGTAGCAAATAACAATGCATTTTCATAAAACTTTATGAGAGGATTTTTTTTTTTTTTTGAAAATTCTAGAAGTAGATATGATTTTATGAAATTCGAGCGAAAACTTCGATACTTATTCGAAATTTTATATTGTTTAAGCAGCAGACTTCAAACTTTGACACAATTATGCATAAAATGTAATATTTATGGCTCAACGATTATGAAACTTAACAGTTTTAATCATCGTAATGAAAAAAAATCTCATGTGGGCAGTGCATGACTTACCTTATATAATGCATTGAATTTACTATTCTTACAGTAAAAAAATGGATTATTTTTATAGTTCCTATTTATATTCTTTCCGAGATATTGAATTATTGTCAATGTGTCGTCAATTTCCATGTCGTCGTCATCAGTGAGTCACCATTGATTTAGCGTAATTTTTATCCATTTGTCGAGGTTTTCATTAATTTAGCAACATTTATAAAAGTAGCCAAGTTGGCGATATTCCACCAAATTCGTCGCCAAAATCTCGCCAAGCGTTATGAAGGAAGAAATAAGTTATTCTTACAGCAGGTAAATGACTATTGGCTTTCAAATACAAAAGTATTACTCAAAGTATCTTTTTTCATGAAAGGAACGAGCTAAATCCACGAGAATGATGTCACCCAATTTATCGCATGATATTACATATGAAAAGTGAACATGTTTCTCAATAGGAAATATTTTTTTGTTTATTTTATATCATTTTTTGATATTTTTTTTAAATGTACAATATCTCGAGAACGGTTCGCGTTAGCGTTCTAAAATTTATGTCAATCGTTTTCTAATGACAAATTACATCAGAAATGACTATTTACGAAACTTTATCAGTGGCTTTGATTTTTTAACGAGTTTTTCAAAATTTCACTCGAAAATTTAGGGGGTTTCTGAAAATTCGATTGCGTATAAAAACAATAGGCTTCCAGTGTTTACGGATTGTGATTTTTGTACAAAATTTCGTTCGAATCGGTCCATTCGTTCGTCAGTTATCGTCTCCACAGACTCACTGACTCACACACACACAGACATCACTGCAAAAAGGTTTGATTCGTGATCAGGGATGCTTGAAACGTGCTCTCCCGTCGAAAACTCGAATTCGAATTTTCGACCACGTCACAATACTTTCCTTATACATTATGTAAATAAGGAAAGTAAAAATGTTATTCTTATAGTAGATACTTATATTCTTTCCAAGTTATTGAATTTTCTTCAATTAGTCGTCATTTTCAGTGATTTAGCGTCATGTTTATAAATTTGCCGAAATTTTTTGTTTATTCGGCAACAATTAAAAATGTCGCCAAGTTGGCGACATTCCGCTTAATTCGTCGCCTAAATCTCGCCCAGCGTTATGGACGGAGAAATAAGTTATTCTTATAGCAGATAAATGACTATTGGCGTCCAAATACAAAAGTATTACTTGAAGTATCTTTTCTCATGAATGGAACGAGCTAGATCCACAAGAATGATGTCATCAAATTTATCGCGTGGTATTACATATGAAAAGTGAACATGTTTATCAATAGGAAATATATATATTTTTTCATTTATATGACTTTTTGATAATTTTTTTGAAAAGTGTGCAATATCTCGAGAACGGTTCATGTTAGCGTTCTAAAATGTATGTTAATCGTTTTCTAATGAAAAATTACATAAGAAATGTCAATTTGCGTAACTTTATTTGCGGTTTTGATTTTTTGACAATTTTCTCAAAATTTCACTCGAAAATTTAGGGGGGGGGGGATCTGAACATTCGATTACGTTTAAAAACAATAGGTTTCCAGTGTTTATGGATTGTGATTTTTGTGCGAAATTTCGTTCGAATCGGTGCATTCGTTCGTCAGTTATTGTCTCCATAGACTCACTGACACACACACACACAGACATCACTTCAAAAAGGTTTGATTCGTGATCAGGGATGCTTGAAAAGTGCTCTCCCTTCGAAAACTCGAATTCGAGTTTTCGACCCCGTCACAATGCTTTCCTTACACATTATGTATATAAGGAAAATAATAATAGTGATCAACCGTGCTTTTCTCCACTTTTAAAATGTGAAATTACATTCTGTCACAAATATGAGAATTCCAAATAGGATTTTCAACGATTAAATATTATTTAAATTAAAGTGTAGGACGGGGGGTCGAAAAATGTTACTCAAGTTTTCGACAAATTTATAGGTTTCGGGTCCTCGTGAACACGAATGCACAGTTTTTGGCATGGGTTTATATGTAAGCATACTTTAATAGGATATAATATATTAAGTGTTCATTTATGTGTTATATTACGCACTAAAACTTAAGTCAATGTTTTACGGTGTATGTCAAGAAACATTAACGGGAGTCTATAAATAAATTCATATGTCGCTTGCAGATATTTTCCTTTTTCTTCAGATTAAAAAATCTGATGTGGGCAGCACATGACTTTCCCTGCAGACTCAAATTCATTTTTTCTTTATTTCTTTAATAATTCATTAAATTGGGTTTAATTGCACAAAATAGCACTAAATTTGCATTTTTAATTCAATTTCTGTTTTTATTTGGTGAATGGACATTTTTCCAAAAGCGGCATAGCTAAATGCGAAAAATCTCAAATACCTCAAGAACAGTTAGGACTACTGTTAGGAGTACTGGAGTTGTTCTTATTCTTTTCCTTATCAATACTTACGCGTGCAAAACAAGCATTTAATTAATATATTTGAACATATGTAGATTTTTTTTTCAGCTTTTGGCGATTTTTGAGAGCCATTTCGCAAAAAGAGGCAAGCTGCCCTTTTCCGAATAATACCAACATCTAATTAGCACCCGAGTATCCTACAAGTAACTTATTTACCAAATTTTGTGAAATTTGTTCAATTAGTATTTTAGCTAGAGTGGATAAATTAAATTTTTACTGGCCATTTCGCAAAAAGAGGCGGGTTCTGTTTTTACGAATCGTACCAAAAACTAATCAGCACCAGGATCATACGCAAGTGACTTACCTACCAAATGTTATGAAATTCGATTCAATAGTTTTTGAGTTAGAGTGGATACATACATTTCACAGACAGACAGACAGACACACAGATAGACACACATACACACACACACACAGACATCACGCTAAAAATAGTGTTTTTCGTTTTCTAGAGGTTTCGAAACGTGCAGATCCGTCGAAAACTCGAGTTGAGATTTTCGGCATGATTCTAATACTTTCCCTGTACATTAAATTGCAGGGAAAGTAAAAAGATAAATTGGTGTTTAGTGCAAAGTCAAATATAAAGCATCATACTATTAGATTGGGCGAAAACATAGTTTTCCAATAATTTAAATTTTATTTCTTGCAAAATTGAACAATGCTTCCATTTTATTCTGCTAAAACTTATTTTACGTGTGTTCCCTCTTTAAAAGAACACATATCTTTGCTACTTGATATTCACATCACCTCATACCGAACTACTATATTTCTAATTTCGTTTGTTCTACCTGTTCGGTGACTTTTACTGCTACTTTGAAATTTATTAAGTTAATCTGAATTTATTTAGTTTGGAAAAGGAACACACATTTTATTTTCAACATGGTGTGAATTGTAATCAGGCATACTTTTAACATATTTTATTTTATCTTTAACAGTTGATGGACATTACGCTTTTAACATTTTAAATAAACTTGTTTTCTTTTTTTTTATTTTACAATATTTTGTAGTATAATTCATTCTGAAAATATCAATACCAATTTCATTGTCACAGTTTAATTCTATCGTGGGACATTTAAATATATAAACACTTAACCAGTTGTATTAAAGTTGAAATTTATAGTTTAATCTTGTTTATCCCAAAACACAGTTTTTTAATTTCCACGCATTATATCTTGCACAATAAAATAACATTTTTGTCTGCTTGCCCCTGTGTGTGCCCTTGTGCGTAAATGTATGAGTGTGTGTTTGTCTGTAGTGGGCAAGTTTTCGGCAGCAGCAAAATTTGATATTGGACCAATTAACTCCCGGCATGACAGATCTCGACAAGATGTCTTCAAAAATTCGATATTTCTAACATTCTTATTCGATATTTCTAAAATTCTAATTCGGTATTTCTAAAATTCTAATTCAATATTTCCAAAATTGTATTCGATATTTCTAAAATTCTAATTCGATATTTCCAAAATTTTATCCGATATTTTTAAAATTCTAATTCGATATTTCAAAAATTCTATTTCGATAGTTTGAATGTGTTTTACTTATTTTATGTTGAAGCTCGGGTGTGAGCGATTTTCACACAAGTCGGTTCTTTAGCAATGACACATTTTGTCGTAGCGTTTTCTTGCCATCAACGGAAATACGGAAGAACGTTCCTTTTAACGAATTTTGAACCAATTCCGTAAGACAATATTTCACATTTTTATTTAATTTTTTAATTTTCTATATAGATCAAATTATGCATGTTTTGTTTTAATTTTCTAAGTTCACCATATTTAAAAAAGAAATATTAGCACAATTCTATATTTTGGCAAAAACATGGGCAAATATCAAAAAAGTTTTGAATTATTCTCTTTTAGCATTTTCTGTTTAACAAACTGTCTACAAATCGGGACGTTTGATTCCATTCTTTCTCCGGTTGGAAGTGCATGTGAGGCGTTGCTATAGGGAAGAAGTGGACGTTTGCGACCATGTGCTTCAAATTATTGCGTGCGATTACATATGTGGTGCAACTAAAATATTTGGATTGAAACGAAAGGAGGGGATGATTTTGATTCAAGAAGGGCGATTTAGGAAATTGAGTGGTGTTATCTGTATCTGTAAATACGCTTATTTAAGACTTTGTCTACGACGGATATTTCATTCTAATCTCTTGACCAGGAGTTACTTGAAATCAATTAGTTCAGATTGACGACGATAGATGGCGCCTCTCATTTCCGAGACAGTAAAGCCAGTTCGTCTTTCGATCTATTTCACTTAAATAGCACGATCGTTACCTTTAGCTTGATTTTTTAACGGCAGCATCAATCCACGATTCATTTTACCTAAGATTTAATTTGTGATTTATGCTTTCTACATATGTAAATTAATTCAAATTCAAACTTGTAACTATGTAATTATTGACTAATGGTATATCGTACCAGAGTATCTTTCCCTTCGCCCCGACAATTTTAACACTTTACAACAAAATTGAAAAGTGTTTAGGACTTGGTTAATTCTGACAGTCTGTGAGCCAATCTGTCCGTTAGCACGATAACTGCCGTAAAAATGACTTAATCAAAATGAAATTTTAGTATGTTGTTCAGACGGTATGGGAATATAAATGAATAATATCACCCAATTAGTTTTGGATTGAACCCGGGTTGAAAAAAAGAAATACATTGAGCCCTATGGGACCTAATTTTTCAAACATTTTTTAAGCGGATTTAAAATTCGCAAATTGCTTCGAAAATTTTAGGTCATATTCAAATTGCTCCATAAAATATATAAAAAATTTCAGCGAAATGTATTTAGTAGTTTTTAAAATAAAAATCAAAATAATAATTGCACCTCTTAAATGAAGCGATCACGTGACCATGACATGAAAAGATCACGTAACCCACTTCAAAATGATATATGGCATCCATCTTGTCTCAAAATCGTAATTTTTAAAGTTTTTTTTAATTCATATTGAGTGTTGTATCCGTCCTAAAACCACTATATTTTTGCTTAAATTCTGTGCATCTACATACTGAAACAACGCAATTACAATATAAATGAGCTTAAATGCTCATCCAAATTTGATTATTTCTACAACGAAGCCTATTTTTCACCTATGTAAAATGTAAACAGCAAAATATGTAGAATGAGTTGTATTAGAATTGCTCTATTCCTTTAACAAAAATCATTTAGTTCATGGAGTCTGCATAGCTGAAATGAATGAAATATTCATTGATTTTACAAAGAGAAGGACGATTTTTTGCGATGAAGTTTTAATCATAGAGTTTAATCAGCTCCATGGTCTTAATTTTTAAATAACATAAATTATTATAGTATTGTGATGAATGACATGAATGGGAAATAATTTATGAATGAAATGCTGCTTTTATAGAGAGAACCAGGCCTTTATTTTTTATATGACGTCATTTGAATGAATTTCAGTTGTTTTCGATAAAATTTTCAAATACAATAAATTATCGTAGTATTATGATAATTCTAAAATTATTACCGAAGAATGTATCACATTTTAGAGATGTTTAAACTAGTCAATTTATATTTCAATGCCGTCATTTGAATGCAGTTCATTTTTTTCGATGAAGGTTTAAGTTTTCAAATATAATAAATTAATGTAGTATTGTGATAAGTTTTAAAATATTACCGAGGGATGTATTGTAGTTTAGACATGTTTAAATAAAATTGCATTGAAGTTGGAAAGTGTTTCATAATCAATGCTTTAAGCATGATTGATCTTTCTTGTTACCTCTGCTAGCAGTCAGCCTATCCAAGACAAGAAGCATCGTACTCAAGCTTCAGATCTTCGTCCAGTACCCTACAACTTAGTGCCCAAGTGAACTTTTTCATCTATTCTTATTAATGCAACATGGGTATTTTCTAAACGTGCGATGAGGGGATAAGTGATTTTAGCACAGGTGCCCCGTAATGCACCTCTTAATGCACCTCTTAGTCTTGGCTTAGCTTAGCTTCTAGTCTCTTGAATAAATCGAGTGAAATACTTGCACAGGCAACCGTTGCAATTACGTGAACGCAGGGATTCAGTAATTTGGCGTTTTTACGAAACATGGGCGCCAGATTTTGCGAAATATCGTCAGCTTGGTGAATTTTGACAAATTCCTGATCCTACTGGAACTTCTATAAAATATCGACTAGTTTTAGAGACATGAGTACTTTCTAGAACTGTCTACGAAGAATATTTAAGGGAGTCAAATTTAGAGAAAGCTGACGTGATACGAGCTGAACTGAATTGTGGGATATTTCAGTGTTTTGAGAATAGTATCTGCTATTCTGTGAATGAGTTGTGACTCCGATAGCCTGTGAAATTTTCTGCGCTTGCCTGCCTTAAAACTCTGGGTGAGTTTTAAGCCACTCCTTCGAGTCCGTAGAAGTTTCTTTTATTTATCTATTTATTTTTTTCATTATTTTTTAATTCCACGATTGCGCAGAAATTGGGGTAGTTTGAAGGGGTGATTGTATAAATGTATTATTTAATAAGTTGAGGACGTTTACTAAGGACGTAGCCAAGGCCTTAAGATTTTGCGATGTACGCATTATCCGGGTAATTCGTTCTGGTCTTCTATAAAAGGGAACTAACTGAACGTAACTGAATTATTCCTAAGTGTAGACGAGTTTTTTTTTTAATTTTTATTTTTTAATTGAATCCCTTCAAATTTCAGAATATGTCTTTCTGTTCAATGTTTTGTTGAACGTTACAACTTCTCTAACAGATACACGTTAAGGTTTTGCGACGTATGCATTATCCGGGTATTTCTAATCTCTCTCTCTCTCTCTCTCTATATATATATATATATATATATATATATACAGTACTGTGGCAATTAATTGAGAACTGGAATTTTTTTTTTTTTATAAAATTCAGTTTTATTCAAATTTTCGATGGATACATTTAAAACTAATAAGTGATATGATCTCCCCGAGATTTTATAACATCACAGACACGTTTCGGCATGGAATGTACTAGACTAGCACATGTAGTTTTAATTTCAACGTCTCTGAACCATATGTCAATAACGACCGAAATTAGTTTGTCCATCGTCGTACAGTCAAATTTGTGAAGCCGTTTTTTGACAATAGCCCACAAATTTTCTATGGGATTCAAGTGTGGTAAATTCCCAGGCCAATCCAGTACGGTAATATTTTACTTTTGAGTAGAAATTTTTGATTCGCTTCGAAGTGTGACACGGTGTGCTATCGTGTTGGAAAACGCAATCTCCGTTCGGCCACAGTTTAGCCATTGTTGGAAGCACTTTTTGGGTCAATAGGACTTCGTAACTGGCACTGTTCATCATTCCCGCTACGGGATCAAGAGATTCTGTCCCCAGAACACTGAAACAACCCCAAAATATCTCTTTGGGCGGATGCTTAATTGATGTGGTGCTGATTGAGAGGTTCTCCTTGGCTCCTTCTCATGAACATGGATCTAAATCCCTGAACTACAAAATGTGTTTCGTCAGAAAAAAGAACCTTCCCCCAGTCCATGTTCTGTATTTCTGTGCCCATCCCAACCTTTTTTCTTCATGCGAAGCGTCAGAAGCTGCTTCTTGTACGGTCGACGTGCTCTCCGCCCGCGTTCTAACAGCCTGTATCGCACTGTTGAAGGTGCAATATCAACACCAGCTGCCGCCATGGACTTGGACAGGTCAAAACTGGTTAATCGAAGATTTTTAACACTCATTCGATGTAAAGTTTTGTCGTCACGAGCCGAAGTTGATCTTTTTCGACCGCATCTTCCAGAGTGGTTGGTTCCAGCATTTTCTGTTTCCTGAAACCGCTTCCAGATCTTCTCGACACTTGCTGTACTCACTCCACATATTTTACCTATTTCCTTGAACGTCTTAGAAGTGTGTTCTCTAAGCGCAATCACTTTAGCACGTGTTTCCGCGCTCATATCTATGACGCTAATGACCCCTGCAACAACTGAGAATCTACCACTGCAGAACACCTGCCACCTGGAGGAGGAATTTGAACACCAACTACTTACCAGGTGCATACGAACACCTGCTACTTTGATAATAGCTGCAATTTGAACTCTGCGCTAATTTGGAGTGTTTCTTCCTAAGCTTACGTGTGATAAAACGAAAAAAATGACATTTCTCAATTAATTGCCACAGTACTGTATATTGATAAATTTTTAAACTAAAGAATAAACTTTTAGATTTTCGATTCCGCTATCGAAGGGCTTCATTTCTCTGTGCGCTGGTTGTTATGTATTGATTGTTGCAACTGACGCCACAAACTTTCCGTTGTTATTTGAAACAGTGACGTATTTATCACAAAAATGTTGGTAGGTACTCGAACAGACAATAAATGTAACATGCATGGTAGTTCGAAACTACGCATTTAGAAGAACTGAATGAATGAATTTATTTAATCATTGGTTTAAATAGCGGGCAACGGAGGATACATTTTCTAGTTTCTGCGTAAATTTCTGTATAAAATGAAATTAAATAGAAACTGATATTCATATAATTACGCATATATCATAGAAATGTCTTTCAATTACATTTATATGTAAGGCCCTATTCTTTTGGGCTTTGTTCTGGATGTCTCTTATTATATGTTAAATAATGGTTTTTGTAATATATTATGCAAAAATAGCAAATGTTATTCCCTTACATAATTGTGATATTACTAAAAATGTCTTCATAATGTAAAATTAAGGTAAATGCGAACTAATTATATATCACTAAAAATAAATCTCAATTTATTTTCTTCTTTTTTTTTAATTCTTTCGTTAGAATAAATGTTAGATATTTAATACATAAATTTTTTTTCTGTCATTCATTCAATTTGATGTTATTTTGTTCTTTTTATCTTTTTCATCAGAAACGGAAAACCTTAATTATTCGTTTTACACACGATAAATTTATTGATACATTTGAAGCTTTAAAATAAAATGAGGCAACGTTTGTAAACTCCGGAAAATAAGAAAGTTATAAAGTCTTTATAAATCAGTAACTTTTATTCACAATGATATTCTTTACATCCGCTTTTAAAGGAAAATTTATTTAAAATGCATTTCAAGAACTAGAAGAATTTAAATCTACTTTTTAAGAGGAAATAAACAACTTTTTCTATTTTTCTTTTATAAATATTTTTTGCTAAAGCAGTAAGAATTTTCCCCTTATACAATATCAAATGTTCCCTATTTTTTATGTAAAAAATTATTTGTTTTATTGTATATCCTGCTTTAAAATCAAAGGATTGTTTTTACATAGCTAGATAAAATCATTTAATGCTTTTGACTAAATTCCGAATTCTAGTTTATTTCTTCTTTCGAAACCTTTAACAAGCAGGTAGGTTTCAAATGGTGATGCAAATTTGGAGTTTAATGTTTTTTATTTTAACTTTGTAAAGGTATTTAAAAAGTATATATGTTTGGTAAAGGTTTTTTCAATTTTCTTTTTGAGACAATTATACGAAGAATTTGAAACCAACAGGAACATTTTCTTGCACAGTTATTAGTGTCTCTTAACTTTCATTATTTATTCCCTTTAAAATTTCTCGTGAAATCGTTATTAAAATCGGTACTCTGCATAAAAAAAATATACACACCATATAGTTGTCTCCATTGAATTAGCACTTTGTAAATTAACATTTGGCGTTTTTGGCAACTTATTAGTCTCAACAGAATGACTTATTTATATTCTCAAGCAATATCCTCATTGAAATGCAATTGCCATTTCATTCATATTCCGCGAAAGAAACGAAAATTTGCGAATTGTTTCACGACAAAATACAAAACTAGCACATAAAGTATAAAGTACATACAATACACAGAGTACTGTCTGGTGAATAGAACGAATTAAATCCATGCCGGTGATGTTAATAGTTTTGTTCCATAATACTGAGTAGTGGAAGGAATATGTACTAATTGTGGTGCACAAAAAAAGAGCTAACTTCCAGTTAGTGTTTCCTTTAAATATTAAAAAGTGAATTTGGTTTATTAACACCATCATTCTTTACTTGCTCGTAAATCGTACAGCCGTACATTAATTACATTGTTGCCGCATTAAAACCCACCATTATTTCTTTGTGCGAGTTCCTAAAATAAAATTATAAATTAGCATACTATACAATTAACTTTCACCATTTAAACTCTAAAATAATATTAGTTTTAAAACATATTATAATTATGATTAAATTACAATGATTATACATATATATTCAAGGAGGAGACTGGGTGTGTGAGACCAGCCATACTATTTACATAAAAGATATTCGACCTTTTATAACAGCAGATGGGTACATACCTATGTTGTTATCTTTAGACATCGAACAGAATGTGAATCGCTCCTCGTTACTTCAAATCTCATATTGACTTTAGGCTGAATATATTGGCTACTGCACCACACTTGTGTATGTAAATGAATTTTCACAGATACACCATGTCTAAGGAGCACCAAAAGGACTTCTACCTGTTAATAGAGATTCGTGACTGTTTCCTAATATCATCTGCATCATGACAGTGCATCTTAATGAACTTTCACTGATACCCAATGCCTGATAGTTCACCGTAATGAATGACTGTTTCTCAATAAAGATTCATGACTGGATGTGTATCTTAATAAAATATGAATCCTATCTTGTGAACTTTTCTGCCACATCGTTTCGCCTGAGGTCCATATACGGCACCGTATCTCATTGGTTGTAAAGAGGACAATGCAGCAACACTTCCTCATTGATTCATTCTTTAACCAATATGCATGGTTTCAGATTTGGCCAAAAATAACTTTTCTGACTGGACCACACCTATAACTTACATGCCTTTAATTATTGTTTTCATGACCTCCCGGGCCATGGTTGTCGTAAACTGGCGCCTACATGTCTGCGCTTTTGCCTTGCTTGGTAGATATCAAAAATATCCGTACATTAACACTGTTAAATTGCTTGCGGGTCTCACACTAATTACATATATTTTTAATATTATGTCATTCTTTTGATAAATTTATTTTTAAAATGTTCTATATCTCGAGAATGGTTCATGGTAGTTATAGAGTCTGTTCCGTTTATTGTATTTTAAAAAAAGTATGAATTGGTTATATATCTAAGGTCATGATTTACGATGATTATTTTTTAAATTCATTCGAAAACATGGGGATCTTTAGAACATTCATTTGCGTGTAAAATAAATAGGTTACTAGCATTCACTGATTTTTTATACCAAGTCAAGCTCAAAACTCGTACTATTTCTTCGAAACATTCCATTAATTTCACACACACACACACACATATGCACCCATATACCAGCACACACACATGCATCACACCACAAACGTTAAGCTCGATTTCAGAGATGCTTGAATTTTATATCGGAAACCCAAATACCAGTTCTCGAAATCATCATAATACATTCCGTATACATTATACTATGCATATAGGGAGAGTAATAAAATAAGTTGAAAGTGCATGAAAAGTTTTTGAAAACATATGCCTGTGTAGTGGCATTATATAGAATAAAAATATGTCTGTGTAGTGGCATTCGTAGTTCCAAGTTAAAATTTTAGACTAACTTAGCATTATGAAGCATTAATTAGCATTATGAAATCCACGAATTATAGACTTCACCACATATGCCATGTGATCTTCTATTCAAATATTTAAAAATCAATTTAATTGAGTGAAAACTATATTTAGCGTATCAAAGCATTAAATGACAACACACATTTAATAAAATTTGTTTGAAGAACTCAATTTTTTCTCATAAAATCTAAAATTTAAATAAAATTGCTTCTAACTAATTTAAATATTAACTTTTTTAACCAATTGCATTTTGACTGAGAAAAAAGAGCATCTTTATATTCTATATATAATTTTGGAGATATCAGATTGGTGGTTTATACGGAGTTACATACAGATGGAATCACAAGTGCAAATAAACGGGTAAACCTATTGCAATAGTTGTATTTTTCATTTTCATAGGTATTTATTTAACTCACCTAAAAATGACAAATTACATTTTGCTGTTTTTCACATATTTTACTTTCCCTGCAATACATGGTAATGCATAGGGAAAGTATTGGAATCATGCCGAAAATCACAACTCGAGTTTTCGACGGATCTACACGTTTCGAGACCTCTAGAATACGAAAAAACCATTTTTAACGTGACGTCTGTGTGTGTGTCTGTCTATATGTCTGCCTGTCAGTCTGTCTGTCTGTCTGTCTGTCTGTCTGTCTGTGTGTCTGTCTGTGCAGATTTTGTATCCACTCTAACTAAAAAACTAATGAACAGAATTTCAAAAAATTTGGTAGGTAAGTCACTTGTGGGCGGGGCTGGTGCTGATTAGTTTTGGGTACAATTCGGGATAAAAGAACCCGCTTTTTTGTGCGAAATGGCCCGCAAAATCCACTCTAGCTAAAACACTACTAGACTGAATTTCACAAAATTCGGTAGATAAGTCACTTGTGGGTCATCCTGGTGCTGATTAGATTTTGGTACGATTCGGAAAAAAATAACCTGCATTTTTTTGCAAAATGGCCCGCAAAAATCGTCCAAATCTAAACTAAAGAACTACGTATGCTCAAATATATCCATTAAATGCTTGTTTAATACGCAATTTCTAGCGAAGAACCCCATAAGACCAACTAAGACCCAACCCCATAAGACCCCTATAAGACCAACCCCATTACATTAGGACCAGCCGTTCTCGAGATATTTTAGTTTTTCGTATTTCCTCTACGCCATCTTTGAAAATAAGTCCGGTTACCGAATGAGAACGAAAATTGAATTACAAGTGAAATAAATTTAATTAAAATAAAGAGAACGTGGATATAAGTCTGCAGGGAAAGTCATGTGCTGCCCACATCAGATTTTTACTTTCCCTGCAATACATGGTAATGTATAGGGAAAGTATTGGAATCATGCCGAAAATCGCAACTCGAGTTTTCGACGGATCTACACGTTTCGAGACCTCTAGAATACGAAAATACCATTTTAACGTGACGTCTGTGTGTCTGTCTGTCTGTCTGTCTGTCTGTGTGTCTGTCTGTGCAATGTATGTATCCACTCTGAATCAAAAACTAATCGACCGAATTTCATAAAATTTGGTAGGTAAGTCACTTGGGTATGACCCTGGTGCTGATAAGTTTTTTGTACGATTCGTAAAAACAGAACCCGCCTTTCTTTGCGAAATGGCCCGTAAAAATTTCATTTATCCACTCTAGCTAAAATACTAATTGACCAAATTTCACAAAATTTGGTAGATAAGTTACTTGTACGATACTCTAGTGCTGATTAGATTTTGGTATTAATCGGAAAAGATCAACCTGCCTTTTTTTACGAAATGGCCCGCAAAAATGTCATGTATCCACTCTAACTAAATTATTAATTGACCAAATTTCACAAAATTTGATAGATAAGTTACTTGTGGGATAGTCTGGTGCTGATTAGATTTTGGTAATATTCGGAAAAGAACAACCTGCCTTTTTTTACGAAATGGCCCTCAAAAATCGCAAAATCTGAAAAAAGCTACGTATGTTCAAATACATCAATTAAATGCTTGTTTTATACGTAATTTTTGTTGAGGAAAATAATAAGAACAACGCAAGTACTTTAGGACTAACCATTCTCGAGATATTTGAGATTTTTAGCATTTAGTTATGCCACTTTTAGATAAATGTCTAATTACCAAATAAAAACAGAAATTGAACTAAAAATGCAAATTTAGTGTTATTTTGTGCAATTAAACTCAATTTAATGAATTATTAAAGAAAAATAAATCTGAATTTGAGTCTGCAGGGAAAGTCATGTGCTGCCCACATCAGATTTTTACTTTCCCTGCAATACATGGTAATGTATAGGGAAATTATTGGAATCACGCCGAAAATCGCAAGTCGAGTTTTCGACGGATCTACACGTTTCGAGACCTCTAGAATACGAAAAAACTATTTTTAACGTGACGTCTGTGTGTGTGTGTCTGTCTGTTTGTGCAGATATTTTATCCACTCTAACTGAAAAACTAATTGACCGAATTTCATAAAATATGGTAGGTATGTCACTTGTGGGCAAATCTAGTGCTGATTTGTTTTGGGTAGGATTCGAGATAAAACAACCCGCCTTTTTTTGAGAAATGGCCTGCAAAGGATTGTATCCGCTCTAGCTAAAAATATAATGGACCGAATTTCACAAAATTATGTGGATAAGTCGCTTTTAGGCCACGCTGGTGCTGATTAGATTTTGGTACAATTCGGAAAAAAATAACCTGCATTTTTTGCAAAACGGCCCGCAAAAATTGCCAAAATCTAAAATAAAAAACTACGTATGTCAAATATATCAATTAATCGCATGTTTAATACGGAATTTTTAACGAAGAAAAGAATAAGACCAACCCCATTACACTAGGACTAGCCGTTCTCGAGATATTTTAGTTTTTTCGTATTTTCTCTACCCCACCTTCGAAAATAAGTAATTATCAAATGAAAACGAAAATTGAATTAAAAGTGAATAAAATTTAATTAAAATAAATAGAACGTGGATATAAGTCTGCAGGGAAAGTCATGTACTGCCAACATAAGATTTTTACTTTCCCTGCAATGCATGGTAATGTATACGGAAAGTATTGGAATCATGCCGAAAATCGCAACTCGTGTTTTCTACGGATCTACACGTTTCGAGACCTCTTGAATACGAAAAAACTATTTTTAGCGTGACGTCTGTGTGTGTCTGTGTGTCTGTCTGTGTGTCTGCCTGTGTGTCGGCCTGTCTGTCTGTCTGTCTGTCTGTGCAGATTTTGTATCCACTCTAACTCAAAAACTAATTGACCGAATTTCATAAAATTTGGTAGGTAAGTAAGTCACTTGTGGGCGAATTTGATGCTGATTAGTTTTGGGTACAATTCGGTATAAAAAAACCTCGCCTTTTTTTGCGAAATGGCCCGCAAAATTTTGTATCCACTCTAGCAAAAAAACTAATGGACCGAATTTCACAAAATTCGGTTGATAATTCACTTGTAGTACACCCTGGTGCTGATTAGATTTTGGTACGATTCGGAAAAAATAACCTGCCGTTTTTTTGCAAAATGGCCCTCAAAAATCGCCAAATTCTAAACTAAAAAAACTACGTGTGCTCAAATATCTCTATTAAATGCTTGTTTATTGCGTAATATTTAACGACGAAAAGAATAAGACCAACCCCATTACACTAGGAGTAGCCGTTCTCGAGATATTTTAGTTTTTTCATATTTTCTCTACGCCAACCTTGAAAATAAGTCCAGTTACCAAATGAGAACGAAAATTGAATCAAATGTGAATTAAATTTAATTAAAATAAAGATAACATGTATATAAATCTGCAGGGAAAGTCTTGTGCTGCCCACATCAGATTTTTTTCATTTTTATTTCGTGACTTCGTATGTTTTTAAATAATGGTCACTGATACAGTCTTTTATCAGTACTTCAATATATTGTATTTCCGCATCCCTTCCATGCTGCAATAATTTGCGTTTAAAACAAACGGCAGTCATTTGCTCTTACAGCTGGTGCATCACACTATTTTTGGTGAGGCACAAATTGTAGAACTTATAAATCGTATCGCTCTAAAATTCACACTCGCATGGAGATGAAAATATTAATCAGCATTCTTAATTATCTCTGATGTATAGTTATATCTATACAAGATTTTTCAACTGTAAAAGGCATTTTCGATAAAGTTCGTTGCTTTCCTTTAGAAAAATAAATCTTTCTGAACCAAGAAATTTTGTAAAAAGATATTTCCTTGAGCCACAACCACAGACAGTGTACCTCTATTGAGTGATATCAGTGTGCTGCTAAGCACACTTGTGCTGAAATGTTCTGACTTAAGAAGTTAGTTGAATGGAAACTGAAGTCTAGAATAGATAGAAGACCCTGTTAAGGCATACATGATCGCAGGTTTAAATATAAATGTTGCAAGTATGAACCGAAGAAGGTTTTCTGGTTAATTTATATATTTAGCAAAAAAAAAAATTGCTTCCTATACAGGGCAGTAATATTTCTTCCCTCTATATCACAGAATGTATATTTCTCTACGTAACGTTTTAAACATGAAATACATCTAAAGAGAAATAATTTGTGATAGATTATGTGATAAATAATAAATTGAATAATACAATTTTTAAAGATTCCATTACACACCAGTATCATATTACTATAGCTTTTTAAACTAATGCCGAGTTGGCTTTATTCCAAATGCTGAGATCCATTCCATAAAATCTTCCATATAAATTTAGAAATGCATTTTCTCAAATGTCATTTCGTTTTATAGAAAAAACTGGGATTAACGTGATTGAAAACCTTCTAACCAAGAACCGTAACGGAGCGTTAGTGAACTTGAGAAAGGATAAAGAAAACGCTATTTGGGGATAATAAAACATATACATTTATACATTTAGACAATTGCGTCATTTGTTCTCTAATATGAAGTTCCGAATACCCAGTGCTAGGTGATTTATCATCCAGTTTATATACTTGCCACTAAATTTTTAAAAATATGCACAATTATTAATTAATATATATTAAATATTATTCCTTATATTTTCAATACAAAATTGTTCTACGAAGAAGGTTTGAAAGTAAAATGAATAACGTTAACATTTGTATGTAGTAAACAGCTTGAGATCGATCGCAATTTCAACTTGTGATCAATTAGAGAACGAACGACGATGATTACGAATTAGATAGCTGGATCCGGAGATATATTTTGGTCCAAACTTTTAGTATCACTCTACCACGCTATAGGCTGTGAATTATTTCCTATCGCCGTCGGATGAGCTCAGTTCCACAAGATAGTCGTAAATAAACCAACCTTCCATCACGATGATGCCACTCGCCAGATGGCAATAACACAGACTCATTTTTCTCCTACATTTGACGATCGACAGAGAAAGGCATCGTCAGCTTCCCGATTGAAAAAAGAGGCGGTATCTGGAATTTTTACGCCAGTTTTCACAGGCTTGATCGGCCATGTTCCGACCTCGAAGGGGTATTATGATGACCGATTCTTGGCCAATCCACTCGATGTTGCAATTTGATAGATTCAACTTCCGATCTATTCGACAAGATTGCATAAACCTAATTAGATAGCTGGACCCGAAAATATCTTATGGTTACCACTGCAGTGTCGGACTGTTTGTTATATGTAATCCATCGTAATCATCCGTTCTAGCTCCAAATCCATTCCAATCCAGTTTTGCAACCAATATTTGCTACCATGTGCTTGCATAAAAAATCTAATTAATTGCATTTAATTTCCTTTTGAAACACTTTCCAACATAGTGGAGATGTGTTTATGATTTTGTTCATTCTGTCTGTCTGTCCGTTCACACGATAACTGCCGTAAAAATGATTTTACAGGATGACATTTTGGTATGTAATTGAGACGGAATATATTGGAATGTAAAGGAATAATATCACTCAATTAGTTTTGAATTTAACCCCGCTTGAAGAAATGAAATACATTATGGGACCTAATTTTACTATGGGACCTAATTTTTCAATCATTGTACAAGGGGAGTTAATATGCACAAATTCCTTTGAAAATTTTAGAAAATATCCAAATTATCACAAAATATGTAAAACAAATTGCACCAAAATATGTTAAGTAGTTTTTACTTTCCTTATATACATAATGTATAAGGAAAGTATTGTGACGGGGTCGAAAATTCGAATTCGAGTTTTCGACGGGAGAACACGTTTCAAGCATCCCTGATCACGAATCAAACATTTTTGAAGTGATGTCTGTGTGTGTGTGTATGTGTGTGTGTGTGTGTGTGTGTGTGTGTGTGTGTGTGTGTGTGTCAGTGAGTCTGTGGAGACGATAACTGACGAACGAATGGACCGATTCGAATCAAATTTGGTACAAAAATCACAATCCGTAAACACTGGAAGCCTATTGCTTTTATATGCAATCGAATGTTAAGAACCCCCCTAAATTTTCGAATGAAATTTTGAAAAAATCGTCAAAAAATCAAAACCACTAATAAAGTTACACAAATAGACATTTCTTATGTAATTTTTCATTAGAAAACGATTGACATAAATTTTAGAACGCTAACATGAACCGTTCTCGAGATATTGTTCATTTTTTAAAAAAAAAATTATCAAAAAGTCATATAAAAAAAATTCCTATTGAGAAATATGTTCACGTTTCATATGTAATACTATGCGATAAATTGGGTTACATCATTCTCGTGGAACTAGCTCATTCCATTCATGAAAAAATATACTTTTAGTAATACTTTTGTGTTTGAACGCCAATAGTCATTTATCTGCTGTAAGAATAACTTATTTCTCAGTGCATAACGCTTGGCGAGATAACGCTTGGCGGAATGTCGCCAACTTGGCGACTTTTTGAAATGTTGCCAAATTTACGAAAATCTCGCCAAATGGATGAAAATGACGACTAATTTTCGAAAATTTAATATCTTGGAAAGAATATTAGTATCTACTATAAGAAAAACCTACTTTTTGTACTGTAAAAGTAGTAAATTAATTACATTATATAAGGAAAGTCATGTGTTGCCCACATCAGATTTTTTTAAAATATAAATTGAAATAATAATTACACTCATATTATATGAAGAAATCACGTGACCCATTGCAAAATAAAATATGGTATCCATTTTTTTTCGCTTATTGGAAGTCGTGATTTTTAAAGAACGCTTGTATTTATATTTAGTGCTGCATCCGTCCAAAAACCACTTTAGTTTTGGATATCATCTGTATATCTAATTTCTGTAACTACACAATTACAATATTTGTGATTTTAAATGATCACTAAATTTTGATTATTTCCATAACGAGGCCTAATTTTAACGTATACAGAAAGGAAACAAATCAAATGTAAGAAGAGTTGCATCAGAATTGCTAAATTTTTTAACGCAAAATTATTTAGTTCTGGAGTCTGAAACATAAGAGATATGAATGGAATATTCATTGATTTTATATAGAGAAGCAGGAGATTTTAAAGCATTTTCTTTTTGATGAAGTTTCAAGTTTCGAAGTAAAAAATATTGATGTGCACAGCACGTGACTTTCCTTATATAATGCAAGAAATTGACCATTTTAACAGTCAAAAAATAATGTATAAGATCAACGTTACAGTGTTTCAACGTTGTACATTTAGCGATTTTCCGAATGACAACATGTAAAACCTCCGGCCGTCCAACTAGTTACTCTAAGTCCTCTGGACGAGTCGGACGGTCTGGGTCTTCAACATGTAAAACCTATTGACTGGATTTAACTCCCACTTCAATTGACTATTTTCCAATTTCCAAGTATCCAATTAACTGAAATTTCGCACAACTGTAAATAAACAATTATCAATATTGTCAGCATCTTCAATATGCGACATAGTTCATATATCAAAATATTTTAATAATCAAATTCATCAATTAAGTGTCATTTTTGCAATTTCGACGATATTTTCGTCAATCTGTGGTGAAATATCGCCAAATTGACGATACGTCACTAGATTATTCGCCAAGTTCGCCAAATGCATCACCAAGTGTTACAGACAAACGGAGAGACAAGCATTTCTTACATACTAGAAGGTATGACATATGACGGAAATCAGAATTTGCGAAACATTACTACCAATTTGGCGTTATTTTTATCAATTTTGAGTTATTTTTGTCGCTTTCTCAACAATTAAAGCATTCCCCAAGTTGGCGACATCCCACTGACTTTCTCGCCAATCGTTACAGACGGACGGATGGAGAAATGGGTTATTTTTATAGTTTACTCAAGTTCTTTCCAAGATATTGAACTTTCATCAATTAGTCGTCATTTCATTAATTTAGTAGTTTAATTCATTTAAGTTCGCCAAGTTAAGGAAATTCCCTTAAATTTCTCGCCAAGCGTTATAGAAAGTCGGACGGAGAAATGGATTATTCTTATAGTCTACTCTTATGTTCTTTCCAAGATATTAAATTCAATTAGTCGCCATTTTATTGATTTAGCGTTGGTTTCATAAATTTGGCGTATTTTTATCAATTGGGCGACATTTTCATCAATTTGGCAACATTTAAAAAGTCATCAAGCTGGAGATATTCCGATAAATTCGTCACCAATATTTTGCCAAACTTTACGGATGAAAAAATAGATTTTTCTTATAGTAGATATTTTATTTCCTTCCAAGATATTGTTTTTTTAATCAATTAGCCCTAAGTTTTATTGATTTAGCGTCATTTTTATCTATTTGGCGAGATTTTCGTTAATTTGGCAACATTTAATAATGTCGCCAAGTTGGCAACATTCTGCTAAATTCGTCGCCAATATCTCGCCAAGCGTTATGGGCGGAGAAATATGTTATTTTTATAGCAGGTAAATGGCTATTCGTATTCAAATACAAAAGTATCACCCAAAGTATATTTTCTTATGAATGGAACGAGCTAGATCCACGCGAATGATGTCAACAAATTTATCGCATGATATTACATATGGAAATGGAACATATTTCATAATAGATATCTTTCTTTTATTTTATATGATTTTTGATACATTTATTTGAAAAAATGTGCAATATCTTAAGAACGGTTCATAAAAGCGTACATAAGAAATTACTATTTGCGTAACTTTATTAAAAGTTTTTATTTTTTGTTAATTTTTTCAAAATTATACTTGAAAATTTAGGGGTGTTCTGGAAATTCAATTGCGTTTAAAAACAATAGGCTTCGAGTATTCACACAGTTGCATACGGTGTCGGTAAAACATTTAGACTAATTTATACCCTAAAAGATAATATGCTGAATAAATTTATTTACATTGATATAAATTGTGATAAAGAGACTCAAAGTCAATAAAGAGAATCATCTGTGTATATAATCAGTTTTAAGCAAAGTAATTATACGGTTCAAAAATCCGTATTACATATTGCAGTTTACCAATTTTAAGAAGAGAAATTGCATCTAAGCAGCCTCAAAGTCTTTAATGTGACGAAGAGCGGCTCACATCCATTCATTAAGGTTAAATCCCCGAAATATTACCGTAACGTATGAGAAGAAATTCTTGTGTCGGAGCTTAATTGAGACCTCATTATGCATTCTTTAATTTGTTAAATTATTTTAAGTGGGTCTTAATTAATCTTATTCGAGAGTAGTTTTGGTATTTAAGTTCCATTAATAACATCGTTTTCGCGTGTAATGCATGCAAAAATTTACAAATGGATACGCATTTGTCAAAGAAATGTTTTGCGATACTTATTTAGTTATAGAAAATGTATTAAACACACCCACCCACATATATATATATATATATATATATATATATAGATATATATTTATATATTATAAATATATACATATATAAATATATATATATTATATATATATATATATATTATATATATATATATATATATATATATATATATATATATATATATATATATATATATATATATATATATCCCTAACAGCATTTTTTTTTTTACATTGACGTAAGATTTACGTCACACTATGACTTTGGACGTCACAAGACGTCGCAATACGTCTCGACATTGTCATATTGAGGTCACAGCGAAGTCATTTTTGTCATTTTCATGGTTGTTTGTGACGTCGCATATTAACTTGTTTGCGACGTCACATTATAATTGCCATTGTAATGTCGTCACATTGTTATGTGTTATTAAATTGTGGAAATATGATAGAATATAGTTACAATGAACTTACAAAGTTACTAATACATAAATTCGCATCGAAGTCACAAATATGATGTCACATTGTGACTCAGGTGCCAGGTGATTACAACGTCACTGTCACACATGTGACGATCTTTGCTGTTAGGGATATATATATATATATTTATATATATATATATATATATATATATATATATATATCAGTAGACAGTTCCAATGCTGTCTATAGTTAAATACTATCGCCATTGTCAGAAACTGGCTATTCTATCGGTTTTAATTCGAATTGTATGGCTGTGCTGATGAGAATGCAATTTCGAACTATCCGCCATTTTTTGTGTAGTTTCAATTGATTGTTCTCTATGTCTTATTCTTTTATCTTGAGCTAATTATTATTGCCTTTTCTCATTTTTGCCGTGTTTTCTTTTTATTTTTATTTATATTTATATACTCTTAATTGTGAATTTTGTATCCTAATATTCTTCTCATCCCCCTTTCCATTGTAGTGATATGTTACCTTCTAGTTTTATCCTTAGTCTTGGTCTATAGTTACTCATTTGAAACAGATATGGGTTTTCTTGTGCATACAGTAGTTTATGCATAATTTTCGATTAAAATCTTTCAATTTTTATTTATATATATATATATATATATATATATATATATATATATATATATATATATATATATATATATATATATATATATATATATCCTATAAAGTACCACAATCCAAAGTATAATATAAAAGGTGAAATGAGTATATTCCCGGGAATAAAAGCACGCTTTAACCAGGTATCCAAAGAATAATATAAAAGGTGAAATGTATATATTCCCGGGAATAAAAGCACGCTTTAACCAGGTACAGGGGTCACAATCCCCCTAGACATTACTGATACCCCATTTGCACTCCTTTATTTGTTTCTGTTGTTCCTTGTGTTTCATAATATTCCTTGTACATTTCCTAGATCTTTCTTTTGTAATATATATATATATATATATATATATAAATTGTTCAAATAAGGTAAGGTACGTTTTCGGACTACGACAGTTTTTGTCACGTTGCACATTTTAGTAAAAAGTATATAATCTAACTTTTTACACGGGTCTTTTACAAAGGCAAAGAAAGTTCCAGCTATCAAATTACATTGCATTCATTTAAATATTTTATGAAAAAAAAAACAATAAAAAATTGACTAGAGGGTGGATCAACACGATTTCTCATTCCAAAATCCACTTTAAATAGCTTGTGATATATTATTATTATTATTATTATTATTATTATTATTATTATTATTGTTAATATTATTATTTGCGAATTTTGCAAGAAAAATGTGATAAAATCTGTATCGTTTGGACAAATGATCGCAATATTTTTATAACATATTTTTATATCAATACATAACATATTTTTATATCAATAAAATTTTTGTATCAATAAACATATGTTTTCAACTCCATTAAAATTCAAGCCTTTACAAAGTTTGTCAATGTAACCTCATAGGAGAGGGTAACCTTCCTCCCAGGTTGTCCAAAGCTGCCATGAAAACAAAAATTCTATCGCGGCAATTTTTCCCTACAGTGATTGTAACTGATAAGTTTCGTGATTATTTGGCCACAAATAACACTAGTAAGCCTAATTATTTCAAAATTTGTATTATACTGCCATGCTAAGGAAATATAAAATGTCGAATACATTGTTAAATTTTCGCTCGAATTTAAAAAATCTGATGTGAGCAGCACATGACTTTCTCTGCAGACCTATATTCATGTTCTCTTCATTTCAATTACATATAATTCACTTTTAATCCAATTTTCGTCCTCATTTGATAACTGGACTTCTTTTCAAAGGTGGCGTAGAGAAAATACGAAAAAACTAAAATATCTCGAGAACGGCTAATCCTAGTGTAATGAGGTTGGTCTTATTCTTTTCTTCGTTAAAGATTACCTATTAAACAAGCATTTAATGGATATATTTGAGCATACGTAATTTTTTATTTTAGATTTTTGAGATTTTTTCGGGCCATTTTGCTAAAAAGGGCAGTTTATTTTTTTCCGAATCATACCAAAATATAATCAGCACCAGGGTTTTCCCACAAGTGACTTACCGAATTTTGTGGAATTTGGTCCTTTAGTTTTTCAGCTAGAGTGGATAAATCTTTTGCGGGTCTTTTAAAAAAAAAGGCGGATTATTTTATCCCGAATCGTACCTGATACTAATCAGCACCAGATTCGTCCACAAGTGACTTACCTACTAAATTCTATGAAATTCGGTCAATTACGTTTTTAGTTAGAGTGGATACAAAATCTGTACAGACAGACACACAGACAGACACACAGACATGTACACAGACACATACACACAGACGTCACGCTAAAAATAGTTTTTTCGTATTCTAGAGATCTCGAAACGTGAAGATCCGTCGAAAACTCGAGTTGCGATTTTCGGCATGATTCCAATACTTTCCCTATACATTACCATGTATTGCAGGAAAAGTAAAAAAATGTATCTAGTTATAGATTTTCGTTAATAAAGCCGGGTAAAAAGTTTAGGGAAAATCGACAGATATTTGTGGCAACTATAGCATACACAAGAAATTGGTCACAGAAAGACTCCAAAAATAGTCGAAATGTATTCAGGGGGTTCTAAAACATATATTAGCATCAAACTCTCGAAATCACAAATTTTGAAAAAATATTTTGATTGAGATCAAGTTTGATATTGCACCCCTGAGGTAACTTCCTCTTCCAAGGGGGATAATAGCATCACGAGCACAAAAATTGTATTGCGGCTATTTTCCCGTACAGTTATTGAAACTATTAAATTTTCATTGTGGCAGCTATAGTGTTCAAGAAATCGACCACACACAGATGACAGACAGACGGACATCAGTTTACATATAGTCAAAACGTGTTTTGAAGATCTGTTGTTGTTACAAATCCCCTTGGTGTAGGAAAGCCTTACACCAAGTCCAAAGACCCCTGGTCCATGGCGAAGGGTAGTATGCAGCTTCACTTGAGACGAGGCTTCAGAAGGGCAGATGACTAACTTAACCTCAACATCACAACATCCATGCCCACAGGTGGGACTCGAACCCACAACCCGGCAACCAAGCGATCATTCGGAAACGCCTGCCTTGACCGCTCGACCACAGCGTCGGCGTTTAGAAGGTCTTCAAACATATATTGCGATCGAAATCTCGAAATCAAACATTTTTGTTAAAACAATAATTTCTCCTCTAAACTATATTCTATGAGAAAGCAAAATAAACGGTTCTCTATTATACAAATTTGTTTTAAAGCATTGTTAAAGTTATAGCTTGTTCTAAAACCACTTCAAACCTTCGAATTTTTCACCTCGATACTTCTACCCGATCAAAAGAAACAGCAAACACATAGTTCTAGGGGGGTATAACAATAGAATTAAGTTAGGTAAAAACACTTACATGAGTGCATGTGTATAGCAAAAGTTTTAGACTGTCCTTAATTAACTGTTGAAACTTCAATTTAATGATATATCGGATAACTTTTATTGTAAGACAATGGCACTATTTCGCTTAACTAATTGTGATGTGTAAACTATATTTGTGATTGCTTTTTACTTTACTTATATACATAATGTATAAAGAAAGTATTGTGACGGGGTCGAAAATTCGAATTCGAGTTTTCGACGGGAGAGCACGTTTCAAGCATCCCTGATCACGAATCAAGCATTTTTGAGGTGATGTCTGTGTGTGTATGTGTGTGTGTGTGTGTGTGTGTGTGTGTGTGTGTGTGTGTGAAGGTATGTGTGAAGGTATGTGTGTGGGTGTGTGAGTCAGTGAGTCTGTGGGGACGATATCTCACGCACGAATAGAGCGATTCAAATGAAATTTGGTACAAAAAGCACAATCCGCGAACACTGGAAGCCTATTGTTTTTAAAAGCAATCGAATTTTCAGAACCCCCATAAATTTTCAAGTGAAATTTTGAAAAGATCATCAAAAAATCAAAATCTTTAATAAAGTTACATAAATAGACATTTCTTATGTAATTTTTCCTTAGAAAACAATTGACATAAACTATAGAATGCTAGCATGATCCGTTCTCGAGATGTTGCACATTTTTCAAATAAATTTATAAATAATATCATAAATTAAAAAAATATATTAACTGATGAGAAACATGTTCACTTTTCATATGTGATATCTTGCGATAAATTTGGTTGCATCATTCTCGTGGATCTAGCTCGTTCCATTCATGAGAAAAGATCCTTTGAGTAATACTTTTGTATTTGAACACCAATAGTCATTTATCTGGTAAAAGCATATCTTATTTCTTCGTTCATAACGCTTGGCGAGATTTTGGCGACAATTTTGGCGGAATGTCGCCAACTTGGCGATTTTTTAAATGTTGACAAATTAACGAAAACTCGCCAAATAGATAAAAATGGCGCTAAATCAATGAAAATGACGACTAATTGAAGATAATTCAATCTCTAGGAAAGTATATAAGTATTTACTATAAGAATAACATTTTTTTTAACTGTAAAAGTAGTAAATTCATTGCATTATATAAGGAAAGTCATGTGTTGCCCACATCAGTTTTTTTCTAAGAGAGTTGCTTGTAAAAAGTTAAATGCTGGAGTTTTGAGCAAAAATATGTCACGTGATCAAAATAGGTATATCTTGAAATTCTACATAAATTAAAGCATTTCGTAAAATGATCTAATTATTCAAGATATATTTAGTCATACTATTTTTTTAAAACACACTGCACACGCTGTTGTACGGCACAACCCAGAATTCAATCAATTACAAGAAAACAATGAAGCTGTTATGTTATTTAATTTCAAGTATTTGCATCTTAAAAATTTTTATTTATTTTTACAATAATTTTAATTTGAAATATTTGTTTAATTTTCCATAAGTTAAATTTAAACTTATGCTGACTTTTAAACATTTTAAAAATACTTGTTGAATATTTAAATTTAAGTAATATATTTTTTTTTATTTTCATGAATTTAGCTTTTGTTTCTATTTCAAACCGTTAAATTTAAAAATATAAAATATATTTTTTAATAATTTATATTTATACATTGTTTATTAGCATATAAAACTTTATTATAAAGAATGTATCCTTCTCCTAGAAACTAGCAAAACTACTTTCTAACGGAAAGCATAATTCATAAAATACCGAAAATTCCATACATGCATCATAATTGTTTAGCCATTTTTCTTTATTTGGATACAAATATTTGCCGGTTGGTGAACTGCCCAAGTAGCACATTTTTGAATATGCCATTTGTTACTTTCACTGCAAGATATGGTATAGTATAAGGAAAGTATTGGAATCATGCCGAAATTCGCAACTAGAGTTTTTGACGAATCTACACCACATAGGATCTCTAGAATTGTTTGGGGAAATGTTCAATTAATAAATAAAAACAAAAGATCTAATGTGGTCAGCATATGACTTTCCTTGCAGACTTACATCCACGTTCTCTTTCTGTCAATTAAATTTATTTCACTTTTAGTTCAATTTTCGTTCTCATTCGGTAACTGGACTTATTTTCAAAGGTGGCGTAGAGAAAATACGAAAAACTAAAACATCTCGAGAACGGTTTTTCCTAATATAATGGGATTGGTCTTATTCTTTTCTTCGCTAGAAATTACGTATTAAACAAGCATTTAATGGATATATTTGAAACATATGTAGTTCTTTAGTTTAGATTTTGACGATTTTTGCGGACCATTTTGCAGAAAAAGGTAGGTAATTCCTTTCCGAATTGTACCAAAATCTAATCAGCACCAGGGTGACCCATAAATGACTCATCTGCCGAATTTTGTGGAATTCGGTCTATTTATTTTTTAGTTAGAGTGGATACAAACTTTTGCGGGCCATTTTGCAAAAATAGGCGCGTTATTGTATCCCGAATCCTACCCAAAACTAATCAGCACCAGACTCGCCCGCAGGTGACTTACCTACAGAATTTTGTGAAATTTCGTCCATTAGTTTTTTAGTTAGAGTAGATACAAAATCTGCACAGACAGACACACGGATAGACACACAGGCACACAGACACACACACAGACGTCACGCTAAAAATGTTTTGATCGTATTCTAGAGGTCTTGAAACGTGTAGATCCGTCGAAAACTCGAGTTGCGATTTTCGACATGATTCCAATACTTTCCCTATGCATTACCATGTATTGCAGGGAAAGTAGAAATTGAATAAAAAGTGCAAATTTAGTCATGGCAGTTTAATTATGAAAATACATTGCTAACTTAACATAATACTTAAGTACATTTGTTCTTGAAATATTACTATATAAGTATGCGTAAGAGCTTATTACAGGATAATTACATATCATTTTAGGCAATCTAATGTAAAAAGGTTCATAATTAGCCTTATTACGCCGTTACTTAGTTTTTCCTTATATCAAAAACATCATATTAGTTTACAATATCTAAAACATCCAATAAACATATTACTTTCCCTACAATATATGGTAATATATAGGGAAATTATTAAAATCTCTGCCGAAAATCGCAACTCCAGTTTTCGACGGATCTACACGTTTTGGAACCTCTAGAACACGTAAACACTATTTTTAGAGAGGCATCCGTGTATGCGTGTCTGTATATCTGTCTGCTTGTCTATGCAGATTATGCATCCACTCTAACTGAAAAACGGATTTTCCGAATTTTATAAAATTTGATCGGTAAGTATCTGTGAAGATCCTGGTGCTGATTGGATTTTGGTACGATTCGGGATAAAATAACCTGTCTCTTTTTTGCGAAAAGGCCCGCAAAAATTGCCTGTATACACTCTAGCTGAAACACTATTAGACAACATTTCACAAAATTAGATAGATAAATCATTTATAAGTTATACTGGTGCTGATTAATTCTTGCTATGATTCGGAAAAAAAAGAGTATGACTTTTATTGCGAAACGGAGCGCAAAAATCGTTAAATCTAAAACTAAAAGACTACGTTTGCTCAAATATACCAATTACATGCTTATTTTATGCGTATTTTTTGACGACGAAAGTAATAAGACCAACAACATTACCCTAAAGACTAGCCGTTCTCGAGATATCTTAATTTTTTCGCATTTTCGCTACGCCATCTTTGGAAATAAGTCCAATTACCAAATAAAGGCAAAAATTGAATTAAAAGTGCAAATTCAGTGTAATTTAAAATAATCTGATGTGGGCAGCACATGACTTTTCCTGAAGACTTATATTCACGTACCCTTTATTTTAATTAAATTTAATTCACTTTCAATTCAATTATCGTTCTCATTTGGTAACTGGAATTATTTTCAAATGTGGCGTAGAGAAAATACGAAAAAAACTAAACTATCTCGAGAACGGCCAGCCCTAGTATAATGGGGTTGGTCGTATTCTTTTTATCGTTAAAAATTACGTATAAAACAAGCATTTAATAGATATATTTAAGCGTACATAGTTTTTTATTTTAGATTTTGACGATTTTTTGCGGATCATTTTGCAACAAAAGGCTGATTAATTTTTTCCGAATCGTACCAAAATCCAATCAGCACCAGGGTAACTCATGAACGACTTATCTACCGAATTTTGTAAAATTCAGTCCATTAGTTTTTTAGCTAGAGTAGATGCAAGCTTTTTCGGGCCATTTCTTAAAAAAGAGGCAGGTTCTTTTATCCAGAATCGTACCCAAAACTAATCAGCACCAGACTCGTCCACAAGTACCTTACCAACCAAATTTTAGGAAATTCGGTCAATTAGTTTTTGAGTTAGAGTGGATACATACATTGCACAGACACACAGATAGACACACCGATAGACACACAGACAGGTAGACACACACACAGACGTCACGCTAAAATTAGTTTTTTCGTATTCGAGAGGTCTCGAAATGTGCAGATCCGTCGAAAACTCGAGTTGCGATTTTCGGCATGATTCCAATATTTTCCCTATACATTACCATGTATTGCAGGGAAAGTAATAATTATAGCTGTTATTTTGTGCAAGTAAACTCAATTTCATGAATTTTCAAGAAATATAGAGAAACGTAAATATGATTCTACACAGAGAATGCCATGTGCTGCCCAGATCATTTTTTTTTATTTCTTAGCTATTTTAAATTCTACAGGAATAAATTATTTTGTTATTTACATTAATCGTTATAAGAGTCCATGATTTTAACTCACTAGAAATGATTATTCTTAAATTATCGATCTATGCTTTAGTTTCAGAACTTCTATAAAAGCTTTTCATCTGATCACTCTCAAACGTTGCAAACTTTGACACAAACTTAAAGTTGATGGACATACGTCAACTGTGGAACAAGCTCTGTTTCTCACATTTCATCTTTCAAAATTGATGCAATTCAATTTTAGGCGATTTTATCCGCAGTATTTACAAGTTTTGAATTTGAAAACAAGGAACATATTAGATGATTGTTAATGAAGTTAGTTATTAAATAAACACGGAATTTCAACCCCCTTCTTTTACATGCAATATACAGTATATGTATAAAGAAAGTACCATAATAGTACCAATCAGCGTATTGCAGATTAAATTTATGTTTATACACAATTTTTTATAAGCAATAGTTGTACACGTTTTGGTTCTTCTTAAAAGGAGGAAACTATGGATTAAGATTAGAAAATCTGAGTATATTAGAATGTGTAAACATATTAGACTTGGATATTTTAAGCATTTTAGTAATCTGCAGAGTGATTTTTGGAAAAAATGGTAAAATAGCAGTGTTGTTGAAATTATTTCCAGAAATAAATTTAGAGGAAGGTTTGGAAAAAATTTCAATAAATAATACTAAACGAGATATGACGATTGAAAGCAGTAGCTTCTAAATAATTAATCTCATAATTGAGCAAATTCATAGTATAATACGCGTTCAATGCACCAAAGAAAAATGTATTGGAAGTTGCAATTTTTTTGGTTAGACGGAAAAAAAAAATTTCTGTACAGATAAAGAAACCAGAAGAATGCAAGTCAATCGTTGCTTTTCATTGCATAAGTAAATTGAATGCAAGGACAAATGAAATTCAAAATTTTGAAAATATCATCAGCATCATTAGAAGAGAAATCCAAAAGAGCAAAACTTTCACCAACGTAACGAGAATAAAAATCTGATGTGAGCAGCGCATGACTTTCCCTGAGGACTCAAATTCATATTTTCCTTTTTTCTTTAATAATTCATTAGATTGAAATTAATTGCGCCAAATAACACTAAATTTACATTTATAATTAAATTTTTGTTTTTATTTGGTAATTGGGCATTTTTCCGATAGCGGTGTAACAAAAATGCAAGAAATCTCAAATATCTTGAGAACTGTTAGTTCTAACGTATATTAGAGTGTGTTATATTCCTTTCCTCGTCAAAAATTGAGTATAAAACCAGAATTTAATTGATATATTTCAGCATACGTAGTCTTTTTTTTTTTAGATTTTTGTGATTTTTGCGGGCCATTTCATAAACGAAGGCAAGTTGTTCCTTTCCGAATCGTACCAAAATCTAATCAGCACCAGAGTGTCCCACAAGTAACTCATCTACCAAATTTTGTGAAATTTGGTCAATAAGTATTTTAGTTAAGGTGGATACATGAAATTTTTACGGGCCATTTCGCAAAAAAGCGGATTCTGTTTTTACGAATCCTACCAAAAACTAATCGGCAGTAGGGTCTCATCCAAATGACTTACGTACCAAATTTTATGAAATTTGGTCCATTAGTTTTTTAGTTAGAGTGGATACATGCATTGCACAGACAGACAGACAGACAGACACACACACACAGACGTCGCGCTAAAAATAGTGATATCGTATTCTAGAGGTCTCGATACGTGTAGATCCGTCGAAAACTCGAGTTGCGATTTTCGGCATGATTCCAATACTTTCCCTATACATTACCATGTATTGCAGGGAAAGTTAAAAACAAACTGGATAATTTCAAAAATCTTAACTTCAAATATACCAGTAGATAAATAAATGTTAATGGAAATAGAACTGCGTGGATGACATACAGCCAAACCATCACGTACACTCTAGAATTTATTATGAAATACAAGATAATTTTGCTATATAAAAGTGGTAGTAAGAAAATCAAGCTAATCAATTTCAATATCAAAGAAATCTGATCTGGACAGACATGACATTCACTATATCATTGCTCAATTTACATATTCAAGGTGTTGTTTCTAGAACATATAAGCTAGTTGGTTTTGTTTTTAGGAAGATTAGATATTTTACTAATATTAATGTTTAATTCGCTTATTTGATTTCACTGTTCAATCATTATTGGAATACGGTTCTTTAAGTTGGGATCCTTATTATAGGGATTCAGTTCATGCGATTGGAAAGATTTAGAATAAGTTTGTGATGCCCCTTTATTTGAATGTCAATGTTTTGTACTCCAGTAACATTGCTTCTGAGTATTTCAGGGACTTGTTTGCCATTAGTTCATAAAATCTCGATGGAACATGATATGTATGGTGTTTCTCAGAAAATTACTCAACAATCAAAGTGGCTACAGTGCACTTTTTAATGTGATGGGTTTTTATGCTATCAAACCTATGTGTCATAAGTAATTTCATTTTCAGCCATTATTAACCGTAATTTTTTGATAAACGTTTCTGTTTTTTTAAATTTATACATTATTCAACTTATAGTATAGTTCTAATAGCATTAATTTGTTTGCTAGGTCTGAATTTTTTTTAAATGCATGTTTGAGGATTTTATTTTGATGTATATGATTCTCAAACATGCATTTTTGAAAAACTTAGACAAGTTTAGTCCCTGTACTGTGATCATAGTAATGGGACTTGTTACGTCATGTATCACTGGCAGAATTAAATAAATAAATAAATAATGAAATGAATTCGCATTGAAAAAATTATGTATAAGATCCGCGGAATTGTGTATTTGGCACTTTTCCGGATGACAACATATACAACTATAGCAGAAGCAATAACAACTCAATGTCAAGAAATATGCTTAAAAGCAGATAAATTTGTATGAAAAATAGAATTTTCCAAATGGAGTCTAAGTAAATATTTTTCAATGGCAGGAATATGGCTGCGTTGGTTGGTTGATTGGGGTTCTATAACACAAAACCCAAACAGGATATGATGTGCCAAACACATGGTAATTCAAACAAATTTACTAGTGAAAGACAATAACAAGTGTAGGAGTTAAAAAATTAAAATGTACATATAGTAACATGACGATGCAAAAAACAAGCCAGATGAGATATGGTAAAATGATACAATGTCAGCGGCAAAATGTTATATATGATAAAAATCCTATATTCAACAAATATGGAAAACGGCTAGGGTGAGGATTTTCTCCTATCAGATAAAGCAATATCATAAGTTATGAAATTTGTAAAACGATGATGACTGAAATTGGTGTATCCAGTTAAACATTTTTTACACTAACTGATGTTCGACACCAGTTATAAGAAGGCTTATGTTCACCCATAAGCAAATGTATGAGAGTAAAACGTGTGTGACCAATTCGCAAGCGAGTTAAGTATGTGGATGAGAGTACCCTGAATAACAGCCCTAAGACATGAAAAGAGAAACTTAGACATAAATTGCGAACTCTATTAGAACACTGAATTTTACAAATCACAGAAATGCATTTTGGAACAATTTTACAAAGTCTACATTTGAAACGCAAGGTCAAATTGATTTAAGAATATTTGGCATATTAAACACAAATTTTAATTTAGAAGCCATAAAAAATGAAAAATAAGGCCCTATTAAAGCTGGGGACATCAATAGGTAAAAAATACGTTGTGCAAGGAAAACTTGAGAAACGTATTCAGGCACAAATAACACAATAATGTAGCACGGAGCTATTTCGAGGATACGCTGGATCCCTTGAGTGAGTACAAGAGAACTAACAAAAACAGAAATCAAACAGACGAGATTTGCACAAATAGAAGAAACAGAGGGGGATTATATGCCCAAGTTCTGTATTAAGAGTTAATCTGGTTATTTGATATTGTTTTTATACCTTTCAATAAACTCAATTTTATAAAATCTTAACGATATAATAGCAATTTCAAATATTTGGAGCCAATATTTCTTGCCAGCGTGGTCTTTCTTATATCGATCAAACCAAAATGTTAAAATTCCGGATTAAGGGACACGGAAACTATGTAAAACAATACTTTAATAAATCCATTGCTCAGCTTTGCTATAGTTTTGACTACCGTTTTGAGTTTTCTTCAGCAAGGATCATAAAAAAATGCACGTGTTTTTATGATCTTGACTTTTTTAAATCCTTCCTTATCCATAAAAATTCTAGTAATTTATTTTATGACTTGTCCTGTACTTCATTTGTGCCCTTTGTCTGGAGGAGCACCCTCTAAATTTTCTCCTTTTTTCTATTTATGCCCCATTTCTTTGCTTTTGTGTCGTTTTGACTTATTTTTAGTCTGATTGGGTCTCGTTCATTTCTGTTTGGACTAACTATCTCTTCTTGTTGAGATTTCTTTTGTGTTTCGGAACACTCCAGTCGTGCATGCTACTTTTATTTTCTGATTGGATAGACTGTTTCTTCATTCTGTTTTCTTATTGGTTCTCTCCAATTGGCTCTTAATTCAGGAATTGGGAACATGAACCCCCCCCCCCCCCTGTTTCTTCTATTTATGATCATTTATCCTTTTTGACTTTGGTTTGTTGTTTCTCTTGGACTGATGAAGGAGATTCAGTCTATCTTCGAAAGATCTGTAGGCTGCATTATTATTTTATTTCTGCTTAAATACGTTGCTCCAGATTTCCATATTTGTGCCATTTATTTTCTAATGAAAAGTTACATAAGAAGTAATTGTTTATGTAACATAAATGGGGGTTAAAATTTTCTCAGATTTTTTTTTTTAATTTAATTCAAAAATTGTGAGTCTTACTGATTTGATTTGTGGTTCGGGTATATATGTGAGTGAGGAAGCAAATCAAGACGATGCATTATTATACATACATTTTAATAACAACCACAGCACATTATAGAACACATTATAGAGCAAGCACATCTCGATTACCTACATTCTCACAAATACATACTGCAGCACAACCGAGACAATAGAAGTGGCGCCATCTATACGCATAGCCGTCAAAAACTACAAAATATTGATAGTTAATTTAAAACATTTACAACACCTTCAGTGATTTAACCGCCTTTAAAATAAATAGAAATCCAGTATTTTCCAAGTTGTTGTTAAGACCCAGACCGTTCGACCTACCAGAAAGGTGTAAGGTGGCAGATTAGACGGCCGGGAAGTGCCACCCAATTTAGACCGGAACCCAGTAGGGGAGGCATCCACAGCGACCGTACCCTCCTTCCCCTACCACCAACCTCTCGGAAGGACTTACGAACCCACATGTTTAACGTGATCGTACTCCGCATGAACACGGCGGCAGTTGTGATAGCGTGCAAATCCAGCGCGCAAACCACCGGTCTACCGCGCCCAGCACGCGGTGTTCCCAGGTAGTCACCCACCCAAGTACTAACCGCGTCCGATGCTGCTTGACTTCGGTGATCTAACGAGAACCGGTGTTTTCAGCACGGTAGGGCCATTGGCAACTTTATTTTCCAAGTGTAATATTGGTGCCAACGGCCTTGTGTAATATTTGTACTGTTTTCTTCGACACACACATCCTTTCAAAAACATTCGATTGAGTTCAAAAATGATTAAAACGTGCCTTTCCGTCGAAAACCCGAATTTTCAATACTTTCTCTATACATTATACTATGCAGTGAAATCATGTATTAATTTTCACTATCTAAGTGAAATCATGTACTGACCATACTAGTCCTTTTTAGATAAATGTATTCAATGATATTGCAGGTAGTATACGCTGGGAAAGGTTTTAAAGTTTCCACGCCGCTTCCTCTGCCCAGTATAGAGCATGGGCACAAGAGTAAATGAACAACCTGTGTAGTAGAACACGCAGAAACGTAAAGGCGAAAGGGCATTATTACTTTCCTTATATACATAATGTCAATACTTTCCTTATATACATAATTCAAGCATCCCTGATCACGAATCAAACATTTTTGAAGTGTGTGTAGAGTTTTGTGGAGTGTTTCATTGTGTGTGTGTGTATCAGTGAGACTGTGGAGACGATAACTGACGAACGAATGGACCGATTCGAACCAAATTTGGTACAAAAGCCACAATCCGTAAACACTGGAAGCCTAATTTTTTTTATACGCAATCGAATGTTCAGAACCACCCGAAATTTTCGAATGAAATTTTGAAAAAATCGTCAAAAAATCCAAACCGCTAATAAAGTTACGCAAATAGACATTTCTTATGTAATTTTTCATTAGAAAACGATTGACATAAATTTTAGAATGCTAACACGAACCGTTCTCGAGATATTGTACATTTTTCAAAAAAATTATCAAAAAGTCATATAAAATAAAAAAAATATATATTTCGTATTGAGAAACATGTTCACTTTTCATATGTAATGCCATGCGATAAATTGGGTGACATCATTCTCGTGGATCTAGCTCGTTCCATTCATGAAAAAAGATACTTTAAGTAATACTTTTGTGTTTGAACGCCAATAGTCATTTATCTGCTGTAAGAATAACTTATTTCTTCGTCCATAACGCTTGGCGAGATTTTGGCGACGAAATTGGTGGAATGGCGCCAACTTGGTGACTTTTTGAAATGTTGCCAAATTAACGAAAATCTCGCCAAATGGATAAAAATGATACTAAATCAATGAAAATGACGACTAATCCTCGAAAATTAAATATCTTTGAAAGAATATTACTATCTACTATAGGAAAAACATATATTTTTTACTGTAAAAGTAGTAAATTCATTACATTATATAAGGAAAGTCATGTGTTGCCCACATCAGATTTTTTTTACCATAGCGTGAAATGGAAAACTGATAATAATGGCAAATAAAAATTGAAACTAAACTCATTAAACTTCGGAAGTTATCCCTGTGATGTAAATACGTTAATTTAGATACTTAGATAATAATTTATATTTAAAGATTCCATTTGCTAAAGTGCACTTTAAGTGATTTTAAGTGAATTTATACTACTACTCATTTTTACCGTAGTTACTAACTAGCTTTCTAAAGATGTATACATTTACCAGCAAATTATGTAAGGTGTTTGTGAGCGAGAAGGGGAAGGTACATAACGATTTTTCTTAAAAAACTCGTGTATTTATTTCATTGAAAGTGATTATTTTATTTCCTGGTAAAATAAAAATATCCTTAAAAGAAGATAAATTTGGATATATTCTACTAAAATTAGAGAATAAGCGATTGTAAGTTTCTAAAACAGCCGCTTTTAATACAGAAAAAATCTGATGTGGGCAACACATGACTTTCCTTATACAATGCAATGAATTTACTGCTTTTACAATAAAAAAATAAGTTTTTTTTGTAGTAGATGTTTGTATTCTTTCCAAGATATTGAACTTTCGTCAATTAATCGTCATTTTCATTGACTTAGTGTCATTTTAATCCATTTGGCGAGATTGTCATTAATTCGGCAACATTTAAAAAAAAAGTCGCCAAGTTGGCGATTTTCTACCAAATTTGGCGCCAAAATCTCGCCAAGTGTTATGGACAGATAAATAAGCTATTCTTATAGCAGATAAATAATTATTGACGTTCAAATACTTAAGTATTGCTCAAAGTATCTTTTCTCATGAATGGAACGAGCTAGATCCACGACAATGATGTTACCCAATTTATCGTATGATATTACATACGAAAAGTGAACATGTTTCTAAACAGTTAATATATATTTTTTTTAATTTATGGGATTTTTTTATACATTTATTTAAAAAATGTGCAATATCTCAAGAACGATTCATACCTAGCGTTCTCAAGTTTATGTCAATCGTTTTCTAAGGGAAAATTACATAAGAAATGTCTATTTGCGTAACTTTATTAAAGATTTTGACTTTCTGATGATTTTTTCAAAATTTCACTTGAAAATTTAGGGGGTTCTGAACATTCGTTTACGTTCAGAAACAATAAGCTTTCAGTATTCACAGATTGTGATTTCGTAACAAATTTCATTCGAATCGCTCTATTTGTTCGTGAGATACCGTCTCCACAGACTCATTGACACACACGCACACACACACATACTTTCACACACACATACTTTCACACACACAGACATCACCTCAAAAATGTTTGATACGTGATCAGGGATGCTTGAAACGTGCTATCCCTCAGAAAACTCGAATTCGAATTTTAGACCTCGTCACAATACTTTCCTTATACATTATGTACATAAGGAAAGTAATAATGAAAATTTC